>CM052543.1:122756482-122837827 GCA_028533065.1 Trachops cirrhosus
CCCATAAGACTATCAGCTGATTTCTCAAAAGAAACCTTGTAGGCAAGAAGGGGCTGAAATGAAGTATTCAAAGTCATGAAAGGCAAGGACCTACATCCCAGATTGCTCTATCCAGCAAAGCTATCATTTAGAATGGAAGGGCAGATAAAGTGCGTCCCAGATAAGGTCAAGTCAAAGGGGTTCATTATCACACAGACCTTATTGTATGAAATGTTAAAGGGACTTATCTAAGAAAAAGAAGATCAGTATGAACAGTAAAATGACAACAAACTCACAACTATCAACAACTGAACCTAAAAAAAAAATAAGCAAACAACTAGAACAGAAACAAATTCACAGAAATAGAGACCACAGGGAGGGTTATCAGCAGGGAGTGGGTGGGCAGAGAATGGGGGAAAAGACACAGGGAATGAAGCATAAATGGTAGGTAGAAAATAGACAGGGGGAGGTTAAAAATAGTATGGGAAATGGAGAAACCAAAGAACTTGTATGTATGACCCATGGACATGAACTAAGGTGGGGGAATGATGGTGGGAGGCAGGGTACAGGACCGGGGAGAATAAAGGGGAGAAAATAATGGGACAGTTTAATAGCATAATCAATAAAATATATTTTAAAAAATATTTCACAATTCCAAAGAACTATATTGACTATGATGCTCATAAACCATGCATCATGTGATGAACTTAATAAAGTTCCAAAACAGATCACTCTTCTTTCTGCCTTGTGCTACAAATAGGCACATAATCTGTGCTAGAATTCGTGTAGCTGCTGCTTGATAGTATTCAGTTTGGGTGACACCTCCAGATAATCTCTAAATAGAACAATTGGTTCCAGTTTGCTGGTTGAAAGGCAGTTGTAAAAGGATGGCGTAGATAAGTTCTGGGCACCCCAGTAACCAAAAATCGGCCTATGATCAGACTATGATCCTGGCAAGTTTACCATCCCCCCGGGTAGCTGGGTTGTCTCCTCACACTGTGTTTTAGCTTTGGTCATTTGGGCTTCTGCCACACAGTTTACTTATTCCATACTAAACTATAAATTTCACAATGACAGATTGTTTTTATAAGCTCCAAAATCTACTAAGAATTCCACATAGAATAAAGTAATGAGATGGAAATGTTTCATTGCCTAGAAGGTGTTATTCCATATTAAATGCAATGTGTTATACATAAGTTTTCTCTAGATAATTTTTCTCTCTAAATCCACATTTTAAAATTTAAATAGTTTTATGGAATTGTTTCTGAAATGTGCTAAATGCAGTGCTCTTTAAAAAACAAACAGATCTGGTATATAATCCACCACTATGATCCTTCTCCAACAATGGAATTATTTAATTTGCTAGTGGTTTAATGTTTAAATTTTAAAACACAGATCATTAGCATTTTAAGTAAATAAAATGTAAAGTCTACTGAGGTTTCAATTACATAAACTATTTAGTTTCTTAATATGAGGCCTATAATTTTTCATAAAGTGAAACACAAAAGAAATGCCCACAAAAATATACTTTAACCAATAACAATCCATGTCTCTGATTTCCTCCTTAGTAATAATTTATGGTAAAATGTGCCATGGACAGTTCAACCACGATTTCACCAGTGGAAACACTTCTTCTGCCTCTCTCTAAATCCGCGAGGAACTGAAGGAAAACACGGTGGGAGAGCCGTCCGTCCCTTCAGACACACTGTGTTGGAAGAGCAGGCGCTAAATCAGCTGCTCCCCCCTTCCTCTCTCCTGCTTCCTTCCTCGTGATGGTAACTGGAATGTGGGGGTTGCGTGCCAATCTCAGGAGATGCAGGGAGATTTAAAAGCAGTTAGAAAAACACAACTTAACGATTATATAAAGAGGCATCACATGTATACAAATAAATATATGTATTTTATTTGACTCCAACTTTTAATTTCATCACCACGTAACTTGTTTTATCTGGAGAACTGAGGCGTGTTAAAAACCAGGCTCCAAAGCACTGTTTTCTGACTTACGTGATTTCAAAGAAGCAAGCTCTTCTTCCTGACATCTCCCTGCCCTCTCTTCCGGGGGGGCTCTGATGTAACAAAAGCTATACCTCACTTTTTTTGTATCCTGAGGGCCTAACTTACTTGTATCATCTATAATTATTTGTTAAATTACAAGAGAAGATATAGAATATTTGTATTATAAATGTTTTTAGATGGTATATTTTAGTGCAAAGAGGCTTTTGAAGGTGAAACGTAAGTTCAAACCTTGGACAACTTACAAGATTGAGCCTCACAACAACAGACTAGTAAACGCTACCATTTATTAAATAACTACTATGATATCTACTTCATATACATTATCTTATTTCATCTTCACAACAAGAAATAATAACCACTCAACGAAACCCCAAAAGCAAATTTCATGCAATGGTTAAAATTGTATTGTTGTGACTTCTGGTCAAGAAGGAGGCTCAGGTAAACACAGCTCACCTCCTCGCACAGCCACATCAAAATTACAACTAAACTATAGAACAACCATCACTCAGAACCATCGGAAATCAAGCTGAATGGAGGTTCCACAACTTCAGAACTAAGGAAACCACATTCATCAGGACTGGTAGGAAGGACGGATACACAGAACGAGTTGGTCCCACATCCACGTGTGGTGGATAAAAATTATGGTGGGACACCTCAGGAGTGAGGAGTCCCAGCCCCACACCAGGCCCCTCAGCCCAGGGTTCCAGTACCAGGACGCTAATTCCCCATAACTTCTGGCTGCACAAGCCAGTGGGGATTGAGTCAGTGGAAGAAACTTCTGGAGTCCCAAGCAGTTCTCCTTCAAGAACCCATACACGGACTTACTCAGACTCACTCCCTCCGAGCTCCAGCACCAGGGTCGTAGTTTGAAAGGCACCAGTGGCACACGGGGAGGAACTGAAGTGTCTGGCATCAAGGCAGGAGCTGGGGCACAGCTTTCTCCCAGACAGAAAGGCAGGCAGAGGCCATTGTCTCTTTTCTGAACCCTAAGTTCCCCCGCCACAAACACACACAGAGCCACAGAGCCACAAAGCCACAGAGCCAGAGCCGGCAGGCTCCGAGGAAAACAGTTCCAGCTGATTTCAATCTTCTAGCCAACTCCAACCAAGCACTGGACATGGGAGTGAAGACAATGGGATCTTGGATCCTTCGGACCCCTCCACCCACCAGCTAAACAACCAGAAGGAGCAGAAAAGGACCACAAAGCCCTCCCAGAATGCCTGAACTGCAGAATTAATGAGATACATTAAAATTGTTGTAAGCCATTATATTTCAAAAACCATAAAAGTTACCACCCTAGCCATTTTAAATGTACAGTACAGCATTGTTAACGTCATCCATGTTACTGCATAACAGGTCTCTAGAACTTTTTCACCTTATAAAACTGAAACTCTAATTGAACGACTCCCATTTTCCCCTTCCCCCAGCACCTGGAAACCACCATTTTGCTTTCTGTTTCTAAGAGTCGGACAAGTGGAATCATGCAGTATTTGTCTTTCTGTGACTGGCTTATTTCACTTAGCATGATGTCCCTAAGATTTGTCCACATTTTATGTAGCAAATGACAGAATTCACTTCTTTTTTTTTTAAGGGTGGATAATATTCCAGTGTTTCATATACCACATTTTATCTGTTCATCTCCTGATGGGCATTTAAGTTGTTCCCATCTTTTGGGTACTGTGAGTGATCTGCAATGAACATGAGGGTGTAAATACCTCTTCAAAACTCTGCTTCCAATCCCAGAGGTGGGACTGCTGGATCACATGGTAATTCTATTTTTAATTTTTTTGAGGACCCTCCATACTGTTTTCCACTGTGGCTCTCCTAATGGGTGTGAGGTGACATCTCACTGTGGTTTTGATTCGCATTTCTCTGATTAACAGTGAAGTTGAGCATCATTGCATATGCTTGTTGACCATTTGTGTAGCTTCATTAGATAAATGTCAATTCAAAGCTGTTGCCCATTTTAAACTGGATTGTTTGTATTTTCTGTTGTTGAGTTACAGGAATCCTTTATATATTCTGTATACTAACCCCTTAGCAGACATACAATTTGAAAATGCCTTCTCCTCCCGTTCCATAGGTTGCTTTTTCATTCTGTTGATGGTCTCCTCGGCTGCACAGAAGTTCGTTAGTTTGATGTGATTCCGTTCGTCTATTTTTACTTCTGTTGCCTCTGCTTTTGGTGTCACAGCCATGACACCATTGCTAAATCAAATGTAATGAAGTTTTCCCTCTATGTATTCCTCTAGGAGTTTTATAGACTTTAAGTCAAAAAATGAAACAAGAGGCAAAGAAAGACATCATACAATGATAAAAGGGTCAATTTACCATAAAGATATAAATATATGCACCTAACTGCAGAGCACCCAAATATATGAAATATATGTATAGTGACAACAACCTTTCTGCACTGATAACTCCAGTCACATACAAGAACACTACTTCTCCCTTATATGCCCCCACTTTGTGTTAGCAATGTCACAAATTACATATTTTCATATGCTATATCCATTAACAAAGCTTTGTAGTTACCTTATGCCTTTATCTTTCAAATTAATCATAAATGAAAAGTAACTTACAGACCCTCCTGCAGTATATTACAGGATCCTATATGTGTCTATGTGTTTACCTTTATCTGGGAGCTGTATCTCTTCATCTGCTTTTGTGTTGCTGTCTAGCATCCTTTCGTTTCATCCTTTCATTTTAACCTGAACGACCCCCTTAAGCAGTTCTGGCAAGGCCCGTCCAGTGGTGATCAACAACCTCCTAGAACTTACATTTTAACATGGCAGCGCATTTTCTGCTAAACAAATGTCTTCAGGTTGCCACAGACTAGTAGTGACTAGAGCACTGACTCTGGAGCCGAAGTGCCCAGGTTCTAACCCCATCTCACTGCTCATTTACTAGCTATACAGCTTAAGGCAAGCTATTTAATGTCTTTGCCTCAGTTTCCTCACCTGGGAATAATAATAATACCTCCTCTTCAAGTTTTCTTTTTAAATTTTATTACAGTTTACATTCAACATTAGTTTGTATTGGTTTCAGGTGTGTAGCATAGCGGTTAGACAATCATATACTTACAAGGTGTTCGTACCCCGATATTGCCAGCACCCACCTGGCACCACAGACCATTATCACAACAGTACTGACTATATTCCCTACGCTGTACTTTACATCCCTGGGGCTATTTTGCAACTACTAATCTGTACTTCTCAATCCCTTCACCTTTCCACCCAGTCCCTTAAACCCCTCTCCTCCAGCAACTCAGTCTGTTCTCTGTGTCTGTGGGTCTGTTTCTGTTTTGTTTGTTCCTTTATATTGTTCTTTAGATCCCACATATAAGTGAAATCATATGGTGTTTGCTTCTCTAGCTGAGTTATAGTTTTAAAATATAAATGAGTAAAGAGTTTAGGAAAGAACTAGCATATACATTAATCATCCAGGAAAAAATCATACATATAGAATTTCATTAGGTTTTTCATAGA
Organism: Trachops cirrhosus; assembly: GCA_028533065.1. Classification (NCBI taxonomy): domain Eukaryota; kingdom Metazoa; phylum Chordata; class Mammalia; order Chiroptera; family Phyllostomidae; genus Trachops; species Trachops cirrhosus. The sequence goes on from CM052543.1 coordinate 122,761,966, forward strand.
GATATGAGACTGGATTACAAGGAACACAAAAGCACTTAAGTTTTATTTAACAAATATACATTTATTTCCTTTACATTCAGAATTTCTGAGACAGTCTGGAAACCGAGGGTTAAGAAACAGCACAATATTTGGTGTGAGTCTGCGCGACAGAACCATGGTCACGTGTTTCCAACGAACGAACAGTTCTCACGTCACAAAAATGTCAACAGAGTAGAATTCGAAGTAAATGACTTTAAAATGTTTGCAAAACCAACAATATCCTCAGGTAAAAAGTAGAGGACTTTAAACATCACAACACGTATGAAAAGCGTCACCGGTCCAACACGACTGCTCTCCAGTTGTGGCGCATTTAAGTGCAGGCTCGCAGAGGGCGGGTGAGGGGGTGAGGGCTGGGGGAGCAGGAGGCCCTCTGCCTCCCAGAACCGGAGCCTCTCAGCATCTGCGCTCCCGAAAAGTAAACAGTGTGCTTGGCTCTCTCCATTCCGGTGTTGTTCGTTTTAATTTTCGCTATTAAACACAAATTCATTTTCTCTTGGGAGAGAAGGACATGATCAAGTCACCTGTCACTTTGGTCTGGGTATTAATTTACATCTACATCCAAGCTCACACAATGAAAGAAATCTGACTTACCACAGACAACCAAGTTTCAGTGTTTGAATCAAATCACTAAAAAGACACCATTTAAAAACAAAATTTTATACTTCATAGCCCCAAGATCCTCATTATCTAACCTGCATAACTGTGCCTACAGTTTAATTCCAAAGAAATAACACCGAATATCTTCCAATCATACTCTTTTCTTTTGAAACAAGTTATTTACATTTTTATGGAAATTATTTGCTGTGATTCCAGATTAACAACGTAATGGAAGTAGTCACAGCCTCCTCCCCACCGCGTTAGGTTATCTACGTGTGGAAAAATGAGAAGCTTTGATTATGCAAATTCAGACGGAATCCGTTGTCTTCGTCCTGATCTGTGCCCTGATCACAGGGTTTTTGGGCAGCGCCAGTTTCGCACATTAGGAATCACGCTCAGTGAACTTCTGCTGCTAGCGGATGGGCTGTATTTGCAGACTCTATCAGTTTGACCCAGCTTCCAGAGCTTAATGGTCCTCGAGGCTAAAAGAGAAAGCTGATCCGTCAGGCTTGCATTAGCATAGAATCACACTCAAGCTTATTGATGTGTGTTCAGAATAACTACCATCCCCAGAACCCAGCTCAGTACATTATTTTCATTTTATCTCAAGTCATTTGTAGGGTTGCCTGCCCCAGTTAAAGCTCCAGCAAGACTGGTACTTAAATGAATCTGTGAGAAAGGAGACAAATGCCCCCTGAACTTTCAGTACTTTGCGATCAAGGCTGGCTAACGTAAAAGGTACTAGTATTCTTAGGTTCACTTAGTGAGCATATCAAAAATAGCCCATTGCATAGGAAAAAAAAGTCACTTAGCACCCTATTAGCCGACAAGGAGTGTAGTGATTAAATGATTTTTAACTGTGATTTTAAAGTACTGCTCTGATTTCTGCTGAAAGCTATTTTATAAAAAATAAATTTCATAACAGCTATGTCTTTTGCTGTTTAAATACCTTTCTCTTTGAAAATTCAGAACATACACTAAAATAAATGTTTCCAATAATAACACATTTCATCACCTAGGGAAATGTTACATTTAACAGTAGCAAGAAAAACAACAATCTATAACAACCAGGCATTTAATGTGCACAAAACCCCATAATAAGAAGGGATTTAATGTGTGCATAAACCTTGTAACGGGTTTGTATATAATCAGACATTTAAGGTATACATAAACTCACTTTAATTGTAAATCTTTAAAATGAAAATAAAGTGCTTCTGTGGCTGTTTTGAATATACAATAACTATTGAAATTCTAAAGCTGGTCTTCAAAACTATTTTTTATGAATTTACATAATGCTTACAGCTATAATTCTAAGGGCACCTGTAAAGAGTACTATTTCCAAACCTTCGTATTACTATTATTATCATTTAGAAGGAACCTGAGGACTACAAAGGCGAAGTGACTGGTCCCGGTCCCAGGGCGAGTTAGTGTAAATAAAACTCAGAAAGTTGGTGATGAATTCCAAGTTGCTTATCTTCCACTTAAAATTCGGTGACACATTTGCCTCCCTGTTCATCCTATTGTCTGAGGGTCTTTGTATCCCAGCTACTCTTCCTCTTCATGTCCATCACTACGGCCTTTGGAAACTTTGTACCATGCCAACTGGGGCAAAAGAAAGAAAACACTTTAACCAATTTAAGTATCTACTGAATATTGCTATAGATGTCTTCATCTACAATCTCCTCTCATCCATTTCTCTCATCTCCCTCAGAGAGAGATTAGAGAGTAAAAAGTTAACTACTATAAACTGTGAAAGCACCACACAAAAGCTGGTTGTCAGGTTAAAAAATTTTTCTGACACCAGCAAGATGAATGACCATCTAAAAACTTCTTCCTGAATGCTGTTTTCAATTCTGAGAAACGCAATAGGACTGAACACCACAGTCCGCTGAAAACAGACCTTTACATCTTAAATATAATGCTGGACTGGTAAAGAAAGAAGCTAACATCTATTAAGTCCCTACTTTGTGTCAGACATTATTTGACTTACAGCGAATCCTCTGAGGTACACCACACGGTTTGGTTGGATTACTCCTAACTTACCGTCTCAGAAGGCGTTTCGGGCACTGGTTAAAAGTCACATAACTACCAGGTCTTCACACCAGTCTCCAAACCCAGATAAACAACTCTAAAAGGGGGCGTGCCCCTCCTCACCCCTTGTGCATGCTCCTCCTCATCCCTTGTGCATGCCACTCCACTTTCGCAGGGGAATCTTGGGGTTCATTTTTGTTTTGCAGAGGGACCGGGTCAGCCTTCAGCAAGTCATGGAAGAGCAAGCTATCTCAACTTTGTAAAATCTGGAATTTTTGTTTGAGAAGAAAATTTTCAAGAGGAAAACAATTACTGAGACTATCTCATCCATCTTTGGTTCCTCTCCTTATTTATCCATATTTTTGAAAACTCTTACACACTAGGTACTTTTAAGAAATAGGACTTAAGGTGGTGTGTGCTCTCAGAAGGAGCTCTTGGCCTTACTTGGCTTTCATCCCTTGGCCTTCCAGAAGGTGATACATGTGCCAAAGGAAAGTCATCTCCATTTTTTAATATGCAAAAATACAGCCAACTACACATTTTTGTTCCTATGCAGAAAATGGCTCTAGAATGACACAAAAGACAATGGACATCGTGGTGGCCTCCAGGTAGGAACACTGGTCGATAAAGGCCAAGGAGGGGAAGGAGGTTTATCCCAGTCCAGCTCTTTTGGGCATTTTGAACTTTGAATCCTATGGGTGTCCTACCTACTCAAAACACACAGACATACATACAAACATAAATAAATCGCTTTCAACAACCTTTATGATGACTTCGATCAGGAACACTGCAGCTACAACCTAAAGCAAAAATTGTCCTAGGAATTCTGTACTTCACTAAGGATTTTAAATAGTATTGATTCTAATAACACAGCATAGAAGCTTGTTTTAATGAGTTAGAATTAGTATGCCAGATACGAGCTTTACATACGTAACTCATACTTGAGATGGAGAGAGAGGAATCGTAAAACAGGAAAATAGGACAGCTGATCACTGATCTCCCAGAAAAGCAGAAAAAGAAAAACACCTAGAATGAGGATTTCTGTTCTTATCACAGTCAAGGTCATGAGGCAAAAACCAGTGGGCTGCCTCAGCCAAACTATTTTTTATGAGTTCCCTCTCTGTATTTACCAGCCAGGCAAGAGAGGGGGAAAGTTATTGGTCATGATTTCTTTCATTTTCCCCTCACTGCTTTTCCCCCAAAGGAAGACTATGGCATGAAGGAAAGGTAAACTAGCCAATCGATAAATCTTTTTGTTTCTTAAAAAAAAATTATTGTATTTTTTCCATTACCATTCAGTCCCCTTGTAAACCTTTTCATTCTAAGGTCCTTTTGCTCTTTTCACAAGAATGAACAAGTATACATAGCAAATTCAAGAACGTGAAGGTAAGAAGGCTTGATAATCTCTCAAGAAAGATCTGAATATTCTTCTATAGCAAATAAAGAGTTAAATGTCAACTGACAACCTATGCTTTACAATTATATAGATTCTGTTATTTCTCTTAGTAAAAGACTAGCATGTTTTCCAATTCCATAAGCAGAATGCTTCTAGTTATATCTAACCTAAAACTCATCTACTGTAATTTAAGTCCTCTGTCACTGGAGAAAATGGTGAGGTGTATTTTCTCTCACTCAGACACACACACACACACACAAATATCCTCTTACTCAAGTTGCACTGTTCAAGTGTCTAATATGTCCTAGAAATTTATTAGAAGTTTTTATCTGATTTTCATCAAATAAACATTTAAAGTATATTAGGTACAATTTAGGTTGTAAAGACAGGCAGCAGATAGCATGCCCCCTACTCTAAAGGAGTTTACCGGAAAGACAGAAGCTATGATTTCAATATTCTATAAATTCCACTCCATGCAACTGATGGATAAATATTAATGAAATAGAATAGAGTTTTCACTCTGAGTTTGTTTCAAAGTTAGAATTCCTGATAACTTTAGCCTTTAATTAAAGACCCAGATTTCTAACAAGAAACACTCCAGCTACAATGACTCTCAAATTATTTTTAAAATTATAAAAAGGTAAGTGTAAGCAGAAAAAGAATTTCAAAACAATAATAGATTATGTGGATTAAGCTCTTTCTAATTGCTAAGCATTGTTCTAATTTCAAATGTTTAACTCATTTGATCCTTACACTAAACCTGGCAGTTAGGTGTGACTTTTACAGTTTTAAAGGTAAGGAAACTGTGGCACGAAGCAGTTGAATAACTCAGCCAAAGCTGTACAGCTAGTAAGTGACGAGGTTCAAGCCCAGGCAGCGAGGCTCCAGACAGGAGGCTTCTGCACCACCACACAACCCTGACTCTCAAACACTAGAAGTTACTTTAAGAACTTTTCAACTGGTGTGTTTCATTGGGCCATATCCCATTAATTGGTGATAATTGGGTTGGAAACCTCCTAAATGTCTTGCAAACCACTGCCACACCGTGTTTTCCTCAGTCCTGCCACAGTGCATCATGGCAACACAATTTCTTCTCGTTTGCCTGCACTGCTCAGACCTGAGAGTACGGGTGGACAGAAAAATGAAGCCAGGGAGTACAATAATACAGAAACATTGACCGGAATTGCTGCTGACCTCCTTCACCTTGCCCATCTGCAGAGCTAAGCCTCCTTCTAAAAGTATATATAAATATATATAGTGGGCTTGGTTTTTGGCATCACCAGTCCTGCTTTCACTTTGCCAATGTTTTCCTCCCCATGAATGATATCATCAATTGTAACAAATTATTTTATTAATCTGGGGACACTTGGGGACCACAGTGCCTTATCAAATTGTTCTGCCATCAAGAAAGCAAAAGCACCCCTCAGGTACTGGAGCTAGCACCCCATGAGGCCACAGAGAAGCAGGGCTAACATGGTAACGCTCCTCCTGCTTTGGAGTAGGTCCTCTAGCCAAGGCTTCAAGAGGGTCCCTTCACAAGAAAATCACGAGTTCAAAGTTCAGGCTGCAAACTGATGGAGTAACTTGACAGAAATAAGCTAGATCCTGTTAGATGAACAATATCCTCTCTAGATTGAATGTGTATCGCGGTAAACCAATTCTTTCGAGTTAAGGGATTCTGTTGACTCGCTGATATAATACGATTCTAAAGAGTACAGCAGCGGCCTAACATGAAAGCGTCTCAAGAAACATTTGACTTTGCACAGATTTATGGCTGCACCATGTTTGGGGCCATTATGTCTCCTAAGAGGTAAGTACAACAAAGAAATAGATCAGGAGTAGAAAAGTCCACTGGCTTTTAAAAATGAGTTGCTTTATTTTCCTAATTTAAGGCATAGTCCTTAAACAAAGCTGACACTCAGTGGCCAGCCCCTCAGGGACCGAAGTAGGTGCCCTGGAAGCAGGAAAGGGTGAGGAAGACCCATGGATGGAGGCTCCTGGTACTGTGTTTGGAGGGGATGACATGACTCTGACAATTTTTCAATTTCCACCACTGCTACAGACTGGTTCTTTTATTGATTGGGCCAGAAACCTAACTGGATATTAGCTAAAGCAATCAATTTACTTTCTTAATTCACCCAAATTTCATTGAATAGTGTATCACTGTTTTCTTTCAGACTACATTTAACACAAATCTTTACTGCTGAACCTAAGGTTTCTATCTGAAAAACCCTAATAATTAGCTGCACTTAAAAAAAATAGCAATTAAATTTCTCAGACATTTGCTGTAGGAAAGTGAAACAGTTCACTCTGATTTACCCTATTGAGTTTTTTTTGAGGTATGTATTTAACAATATGCTCATTTCATTTAAGAATGGCAGAACAAGCTTCTCCAACTTTTCCAAGAATTGTCGAATCAGATGTCGCCGATCCCCTTATCCCTGGGAAAAGATTTCTGTAAAAGGTAATCAGGTATTTTCTTTCCACTCCGTGCTACTTCAGTCCTTGCTCCCATTAAGACAACACAGCCTCAAGCTTATGTCCATCTCCAAAGACTCCCTTATGCCTAAAAAGCTGCCTCTTTTAAACTCTGAGAGAATAAAAAGCGGCTTTGAAAAACACCTTTATACACCTTATAGTCACTCTTACAGGCATTTTACTAGACTACTTCCCCACAGCAGGAAAGAGGGGAAATTTTATTTTAAACTTAGGTTGTAGAGATTATGTCTCAGTAATTCATTAAAATGTACATTAAAAGTTAATTCCATACTCTAATAATAACATCTGCCCCCACGATGGGCAAAATTATCTTTCAATCAAAATGTTTGCTCTGTAAACTACACAATACGAATTTCCTAAAACCAACCTGAATCCACTATGTATACTGAAGATGACAAAAATAATCTCGCTGAATTTCTTTGCCAAGCTGTCAACTTGAATTTCTTCTGTTTAAAAATAGCTGTTCGTTACATTCAGTAATGGGCTGTCAAAGCACTCCAGCACTAAGCCTGTATCATCCACAGAAGCAATTGGGCAATGTGCATTATTATGTTTAGATTGCCTGCTTGCTTTACAAGACCCCTGGGCTAATTTTAAATGAGATGGTTCACTTGAACTAAATCAAAATCTATTTCATTTACCTTAAAGCTAATACATATTTTCCATTTCTGACTCATAGTACAAGCATTAATAGCAAGTAAGACAAACACTCATTGAACGTGAGTGTTAGTGTAAGTAAAGGTGCACAAACGGGTGGGCAAAAGCAGCTTTACAGTGATGAGTATGCAAAAGTTTATTCTTGTGTTATCACTATTTATTAATTATTGTATTATTTCCCATGCAAACGACCGTAAAGCTACTTCTGCCCATGCCTGTATGTATGGGTAGGGTTTGCATGTGGCTTCGCTCCCTGCAGTCATACCTATTTTTAATAATGGATGACTGAATCACAACACAGGGCACTCGAATTAGATAATATTGCCAATACGTGAGCGGGCATTGTCGAGGTAACAAGTTGTCACCTGGAAGCTTCACTCCTGCAGCATAGAGTCTTTGATATTTTAGCGCAGTGAATCAATTAGACACCTTTTTAACCGGCGAACGTATAATGATTCACCGTATAATTTATCTTGGGACACTGTGAACAACTGTAAGAAAGCACAGAAAGCCCATAGCTGAACCGTTCTCCCAGAGCACGACATCACAACCCCAGAGGCAGGCGGGAACAGCTTTCGGATGTCGAAGAGATGGTGACTACACTGATCGCAGATGACTTGTAAATGTTTCTGATGAATGCAGGGGCCAGATTACTGATTTCTTTTTATTTTTGCAAGTCTTTATTTTCATTAATAAACAGCGGCTACTAGTAAAGTCATGTGAAAAGAGATTATAATACTTACAACATTAAAAATAAGTTTTACTCTAAAAAAACTCTCTCTCAATACTACCTTGGAATTTCAAGGTATAACGACTTACAAACGTATAGACTCCAGTGTTGGTAAAGGTAAAGCAAACCAGTATTTCAGCAAGATTAACACTCTGGAGGCCAAATCCGCCCCCCAGAAGGTTTCAGGCAGGAACAATAGCAATGCCTTTTTTTGTGTGTTAACATAAAAGGGCGAGGGTGGGCATCCACATATTACATTTCAATGCTGCCTCTATGAGTCACCAGTACATCAGGCACACGTGGCAGACAGCTGAATGAAAACAGTAAGAAAAACATCCAAAAGATGCAGCTATTCTATTTATTTTCTTTAAGGACAAAATACCCTCTCTCAAATCTGAGATAACATAACTATGTTCAGTTAGAATTCTTTTTTACTGTTGTTCAAGTACAGTTGTATCCATCTTTCCCCCACCACTCTCCCCCGCCCCACCCACCCTCACCTCCCACCCCCAATCTTTTCCATTTGTTTTTCAGTGACAAAATGAGAATTAGGGTAATTATTTTTCTAAGCATTATTGTATCAAAAACTCAAACTCCATTGTGTCTGTGTGAGATGAGGGTTGTTAACTAAACACACTACAGCAATCATTTCACGGTTTATGTAAATCAAACCATCGTGCAGCTATGGTTTGCTACATACCTTGAGCTTATACAGTGATATATGTCCATTATTTCTTAATAAAACTATAAAAAAGAGAAAAGAAACCAAAACTACTCTCATCCAACACTGTGTCTAGCATAATGTATATACGTTATGAAAAACAACTGTTCTACTTCAAATCTCTACTTCAAAAAAGAATACCACCCATGGTACTCTCTCTAGGAAGTAAATGTGTTTCTCTTGATACAATAAAATTATTTCTTCATTAACATACATAAGATTCTGGCATACTTAGGAATTTATATCCCTTCTACTTTTCACTTATTTTACTTATATGGGAAACAAGTTTTAAAGTTTCCATCACAAACAAGAATAGCAGCTTAGCCTCTAACGTTCACTTTCTCGGGTGAACACTGGCAAAGAACGTTCAGCACCACTTCCTCAAACCCCTCAACTGCGCACATCTGCAAAACTCCAACAGGTCAGAGAGCACAGGGACCGAAACACAATGGGCAAAGCACACTTTTAATGCTCAAATAATCTTTTATAAATTAAAGACTTAAGCGGGAGAAAAATCCCTAAGTCAAAGCCCATTATAATTTTTAACAAGTGTTACTAGAGCTAGAACATTGTGACTTTGTTTTACTGAAGTAGTTTGAATACCTAGAATTACCCAGGGCTCCACACAGGAACGATGAATTCTGGTTTTCATTCTTAAAAGTGAATAAAGTTTCTAATATTTATTCTCCAAACTTGCTAATAACTTTAATTTGCATATTTGGCTTTGGAACTATACATGAGCATGCATGGGTGGAAGTGTATCTAAAAACATGTTAGTGTATACAAGATATCCCTAATCACCACAAACTAAGCTTTAAGCAAGTTTAGAATGCTGCATACCTCCTTTTAACATTCTATGTGTTGATGAACCAACAATGTTTAGCATAATTAATGCTAAGATCTTCAAAGCTCAATGACTGAAAATAATTGCTTTTCTTTTCTTTCCTGAGTACTCTGAAGCCCAACCTAAAGATTCAGAGCTGACTGGACAAATATAAAGGATGTCAAAAACAGTGACCGCTGACATGCCATTCAAGGCGCAGGGAAGAGAGTTCAGGCTTGAATGCCTCTAAACTGCCCATTGGTAAGATCAGCTATCAGTGCGACGCCGTGCAAGTCAGCATTCTTCACTGAGCCTGCTATGACCTTAACATCATTGCCCCTGTGGCATGTTCATCCACCAATTAGTTAGACGCTCACTGGAAATCCACTGCCCGGTCAACGCGCTGCTCTCTCATTCCACAGTGTTGATGGAGTGTGTGTGATGGCTTTCTCTGCACAACTTGACCCCGAAAGCTGACCCATCTCAAGCTGAAGCATTCACGTCACTGGAGCGCCCTTAGTTATCATGGATTTTGATACTTTGCTTAAAAACTAGCATAGTTTTATTTGTCAAACACAACTGTTATGGTGACTATGAAATGACGTGTGTAAAACAAAGAAAAAATCAAACTGAATTTTCCAGTTTTATCCACAAATGTGTTATGTCAGACATTTTTTAAAACTGTTGGGAGAACTTTCCTTGCTATTTTTAAACAATTATAATTAGCATAAATCAGTCAATCCTATCTTTTCCAAAATTAAAAAAAAAAATCCCCTTCTGGCCAGGATAAAGCCTAATGAATAAAAGGAGGCATGTTTGAGAAATAATTTCAAGATGACACGATATGATGTGATAAAAGGTTGAGTCTGGGAAAGAGAAAGAAGAAAAAGATCTCCCAGGGTTCTAAATACTGAGATAGAGAGATTGAGGGAATAGCAGAAACTGGATATCTGAGAGGGAACCAGTGGTGGGTCACACAAGTGAAAGTGTCCTGAACATAATATAAACGGTTAAACCAAAGGTCAGGGCCGGGGAGGATGTCAGCTCAGAGCTTTTCAGTTGAAATAACATGCGTGGGTTTCCAATGACTTTAGGATGGAGCCCAGGGACAAAAGTGTCCTGATTCTCCCCCTCCCAGCTCCCCCAAGGGGAGAGTCTGTTCCCCTACTCTTGCCACAAAGGAAGGAGGAAACAAGGGGTAGCCCTGACCCCATTTCTAACCTGCTTCTTGGGAAATGATCCAATTGAGGTGTTGGGATTTTTTTCAAACAGCCTTATCATGATTTAACTTACATGCCATAAAAGTTCATCCACTTACAGTATACAACTCAATGAAAGGGTTCATCAATTTTATAGGGTTCTACAACTGTAGCCACAATTTTAGAACATTTCCATCATGCCCCCAAAAAACTCTGTACCATTTAGTCCTCATTGCGTCGTCCCCTGCTGGGGGCACCTACTAATCTACCTTCTGTCTCTATAGATTTACCTGTTCTAGACAGTCCCTATAAATGGTATCAAAAATGTGGGCTTTTTGTGACTAGCTTCTTACACTTAATGCTTTTGAGGTTTATCCAGGTTGTAGTATGTACCTGCAATTCCTTCCTTCTTATTTCTGAAAAATGTTCCATTGAATAAGCCATTTTGTTTATTTACTGATTGACTTTTATAGCAATATAAAATAATGCCTTTCTACTCATTATTCAAATACCCTAAGCCAAATCTCTTAACCACTCTGAATCTCAGTTTCCTTGTGTGGAAATTAAGGAAGGAGTTTGGACTCTGAGCTCTAAGTTTTTTCCAATTCTGAGCTCCCGTGTTTCTATCCAAGTCATATATCCACTACGTTAAAATAAACTTTAAAGAAAGATAAAATTATTTACTCTTATCCTAAATGGTTCAACGTACCAAAATTTTGTTTAGCTGTTGAGAATATGAGTTGCATTAAAGGAAGAACACCTGGGTAGCCAAGTATAGACTGCTCGGAAATGCTAAAGTGGAAAAAGACTAAGCAAAAGCCCAGATATGGGAATCATTAATATAAATGACAACGAAGCCAAAGACACAAGCGCATCCATAATTCCTTGTAGAATAATGACAAATGGCAGAAGATAAACTTTAGGGCACAGACCGTGATTGGTGGAAGGCCTGGATTCGAAACAAGGTATGTGCGCTTGCTGCCACAAGCCCGTGGCAGCACGGCATGGTGTGCAAGTCGTGGAAGACAGAGGTGCAAGGACGCGGCTGGGCCTGAACTTAGGTAGTTGAAGTGAGTGAGAATATCAGGAAAAGAACAAAGGCAGGAAACTCGGATGAGGAGCAATTAACACCACTAAACCTGACCCATAATTGGCACTCAATAAATATCTGTGGACTGAAAACAGCAACTTTTCAACCAAGCAGATTTACGTTCCCCAAATACTCCCAAACCAAACACAAAGACCAACTTACTGATGAATAATATTGCCAAGGCCCTCTCTCTTCTGATAAATACCACCTCTGGTGAGATTAAGACCCCAAATAAGCTGTTTCAGGCTTTTTCTTCCACCAAGAAAAGAACATAATGTGCTGAGGAACAAGCTACTTAACATCAGTTAAGGCCTCAGGTGTCTTATCATGCCCCCTTGCCGATGTCCCACACCATCCCAATCCTAGCCCGTAACTATAATGCTAGTGATGTGCTATGCTTAGCTGCCTCTTGATACTTTCACGTGAGTTATTTGTAGGTGAGGGAAAAGTATTGCTTAAAAGATGAGAAATCTATGCACAATAAGCTTCTATTCATTTTTCAGCAACAGGAATACTTGTCCAAAAGCTACATATAATAGTAGACATTTGCTTATCAATTATTTGCTCTCCTATCATCATCTAGGCGACTCTTGTTTGGGGGGTTAGTTGTGGGGCAGTCGGTCTCCTCTGCACCCGGAGATGCGCGCTTCCAGCCATTGCTGACTTCTCTCCTTCCTGACGCATGTGCGTAGCCTTTGTCTGGAAGGTTTTACATCTGATAACAAATTCAACATTTAATTTTGTATTACTCTGTACTATTTTTGTTTGTTTTAGGTCAAATTTAAAGAGTATGCAATAGTTATTTGGTTAGATGGAGGTCAACGATGTCCTTCTCAGACCAATTATAAAAGTTCCACAAAAGAAAGCAAATTACAGCAGCCAAGAGAGGATTCAACATATCTTAACACTTCAAAAAGGAGAGAAATCAGTGAATGGGACTATTAATATGAACTTAATTCTAGTCAACATCTTGAAGTTCATAGTAGCCTTTGGCCTATAACAGCACTGTATACACTTTAGCTTTGCCTTCTGGGGCAGATATTATCATCATCAGTATCTTCATCATCTTTATCACCACCATCATCATCACTCTTAGCATTATTGAATGGTAACGGAGCGGCGTAGTGGTAAAAAGATCCTTCAAGTCAAACTTTAAGAGGTAAGTGCAGGCCCATTCAACACCTTGACTGTAATCTCATGAGAGACCCTGAGCCCAAACCACAGAGTTAGTCTCCTGACCTACCTGTCCCAAAATTGTGAGATAATATACGTTTATTGTTGTTTTAAGCCACTGAGATTTGGGATAATTTGTTATGCAGCATCAGCCAACTAATACACTCCACCTGACACCCTCAACCTTACATCTTGTTGGCCAGAATGTATCACAAGGCCATCTACAGTTGCAAGGGACTCCTGATAGTATTTATTTTTGCTGGGCACAGTCTTCCTCTAGACAAAACCTGAGTTCTGGTTTTGCTATTAAGGAAGAAGGGAGAGGAAATGGACATCAGGTGTTTAGCTCATCATCTTCTAATACTTCAACTTCATCTTTTCCATGAAGAAAAACAGTCTTAAGAAAGGAAGATAGAGATAAACAACATAAAGAAGAAAATGCAAGCTTTGAGAAGCAAGGAAATACCAGCAAATCTAGTAGCTGTTTTAAGAGGGTTTGAACAATCGGACAGGGCAATCTACATTCCAACACACAAACTAAACTTAACACACAAACCTGCAATCCTTTGTCAGTAACCACGCTGAGGAATCATGACGAATGTGAGGAAAAAAAGGAAGCAGGAATATGGAAATGCTGTTTTGATTTTTTTGGAAAAGAGAAATGAATATTCATAAAATTCTATAACACATTATTAACTAGGTGGTTTATATGTGTTTATAAAATAATGCAGAGTTCAAAAGTAAATAACAAATGTGCTAAGAACAAGTATGGAAAGGGACCAAAGGCTCTTTCTTCACCCTAAACTTGGCCTTGACTTTTCAATATTTTTAGTAGTAACTTATGACATAAAAGGTATGCCTATCATTTATGCTCATTTGACACATGTGGGGATGATACATATAATAACAGAATCAAAATTTTAAATGATCTTGACAGCTTATAATACTGTCATTCACACATCCAACAATTCTAATAAGTTATTTCATAGATTTGATTTTTGTCACCTCAAAAAAGATACTAAATTCCTCCAGGCAGAACAGAAAATCCTGCCTTTTTAAAACCTCTGAAACAGTTTGGGGACATAGTAGGTATATCATTAATATTTAGAGTTGAACTGTATCAACTACAATTGTAGAAAAGTTTAGAATAAATCTGTCACCCAGGTAACATAATATCCTCTTACTTTTCCCTCAGGTCATACATATAATTTATCTCTTTCAAAAACCTCTTCAAAATCAAATTTTTCCAGCATACCCTTCCTAGGCTGCCTTCAGCTTTTTAAAGAAAGACTGCAATGGGAAAAAACTCTACAGGACACGTAAAAGCCTTTGGCTTTTCTCTTTATTTTTGTTTCCTATCATGCCCAGTCTGTGCCATTGGACTTTAAGCTCATGAGGCAGCTTCGACAGTGTTTTAAAGCCTTTCCCACACATGTGAAGTGAGAATAGAGGGACACCCTTTGCAGAGCTGCACAACATAACATTTTCTCGTTACAATTCCGTATCATTCCAGCAAGATAAGCACGCACGGCAGTCTAATCTCACAGACATGAAGAAGTCAAGCTCTATTGTTCCAGGTCACAGCCAGCCAGCCCTGCGTGATCCACCTTTATTCTTTTCCGGCTTCATTATGAGGATGATGCCTTTCAACTGCGGTGACTAAACCTGTGAAACTACAGAGCAAGAAATTTACAGAACCTTTACAAGAGGAATACTGAGCAGCTTAAATGTAAAACCTACAATTAAATTCCAAAACTAAGCGCTTCACTCCCAAGAAAATGCTAAGTAGTTCTCCAGCAGCATTCCTGATTTACATACCCCAAATATGACAGGAGTTATATACATAAGTGCTGCGGTGATATAATAGTAATTCTTTCAAGTAATGTTCGATATCAAACATGGTAATATTAACCCATGCGTTACAGAACTAATAAATTGCCCCTAAGCAAACCATTTTCAAAAACCCTCCTTTTGTCAGATGAAAAGCCCCAAGGGTAAAATATTTCAGTATAGTTCAGTGACAACAATGGACAGGCCATTAGATTACCATACAAGTGAATAAAGCACCGAGTGACAGCGAACATTTTTTTACACTGTAGATTCTGATGTGAAATGAGTCTAATTATTTATTCATAGATTTTTCCTCTAGGAGTTCATGGCACTATACTTTAAATCTTCAAACACATATTTCCTAAGCTCTAAAATCTACCATGTAGGACAGAAGATAAAGAAAAGCAGCACGAAGGAAAAGGCAATTTGAAAAACTCAAGCACGTTTTAAACATGAGGCGGTATATTTTATTCACTCACTTATTGTTCTAGTCATTCAAACATTGATTGAGAACTTATTACAAGTCTAGGGCTGTGCCAGATGTTAAGGATATAAAAGCAATAATCAATAAAATATATTTAAAATTTTTTTTTAAAATAACCCCTACTGCCCGGGCCAGCGGCTCAGTTGGTTGGAGAGCTGTCCCATGCAGCAAAGGCTACAGGCTCCATCCCTGCACAGGGAAGGTGGCAGGACTGAGCACCGCATCCCTGGCCAGGAGTGTCTCTCTCCCCCCTCACTCCTCTCTCTCTAAAATCAATAAATATAACCTCAAGTGAGGATTCAAATACACACACACACACACCCTGCTCCAGAAGCTCACCAGACAGGGGCTGACAAACATACACAGTGATGACTCCAGTGTGTTTCAAGGGCTGTAATAGAAGAATAAACTAAGTGCTAGAGGGGGCACGGGGTGGCGGAGGGAACCCTGACCTGAAGGAATTTGAAAAGGTTTTAATAAGAAGGCAACATTTCAGGTGTATCTAGAAAGACCAGGCAAAGTCTGTCAGAGAATTCGGAGGAGAATCTTCATGGCAGGAGTAATATCAAAACACAAGCTGTCATTAAAAAGTTTGGCCTGTCCTGGGAATGTTGAGAATTACAGCATGTCTTACAGGTAAGAGATGACATTTAGTGCCTAGAAATCATAGGTTTCAAGTTTCTATGAATAGATGCCAAACGCACCATAATCAAGAAAACCTTTGCACTAAACAAATAAAAAATAAACATATAAACTGTACATATATATTTGTTACATTTATATGTGTTTTTTATATATGGACACAGAAAGTTATATATATACACACATACATATATAATATGTAACAAATACATATATTTATATACACGTACAGCAGTAAATTATAACCAATGCTACTGGTCTTCTGATCTGCCCTCTGATAGGGCCAGTGATGCTTTTGCAAAGCACATGGAAGAGCCGGGTCCCTCATTCACCTCATCCATACAGTTCCTTCTTCTCTTAGATTGAAGTCTCCCAAAGTGAAGATGAGTATGCGGGCCAGACTCTGCTGATGTTCTTTATCCCCAAGCTGCTACCAGCACATCCATTCAGCAGCAAGGGAGCTACCTGCTTCTCAAGGGCCAACTTGAAGTCCAGCCCAACATCTTTTCTCTAAAACGATATGGGGCAGCCTCTTTTGCTCCCCAGCAATCCTGTATATAGTTGCACACAGCAGGTGCTGAAAGAAAAAGAAGAGAAAAACACAGCTTAAGTCTTAGGAGTCAAGATAAAGAGGATATTTTCCTTGCCTTTATATCATTTCAAGCATAAAAGCTCCCATGTCAAAATGCACAGAAAACGGTGGTTCAATGTAGAGTGCATATAAAAAGGCAAGAATGAGTTTTGTAGCTGTAAGTTCCCTAATCGCCTTCTACTGTGAAACGCGTTGGCGTAAGGAAAATATATACCTACGTAATTATAAGGCAGAAGACCCAGCACTTCCTAAATCTGAATTATGTCTGCATTAATCCACCGTGTCTTTTAAATATATAATCTTTATTATATTTCTTTCATTACCATTTAGTCCCCTTATAACCCCTTCCCCGCCCCCAGCAATCACCACACTCTTGTCCACGTCCATGAGTCCTTTTTCCTTTTTGCTCAATCCCTCCACCCCTAACCTCCCCCGTCAAGGCATTATATTACTCATTCTGTGTTAAGTTTTAAAAAGAGAAAAAAGAAAAAAAAGCAAGAGATGGTTAACCATACATAACCAACTTGCCTTTTTTATACAGCCAATCATCTTACATTGCTCAATACCCAGGACAACACATACCACAGGGGGAAGCAAAGACAGAGTCCTAGTTCTCAAGACTTCTCTGCTTGCAAACTTGAAGTCACAGGCTGATGATTAATACCTCCGAGTCATCATTCTGATTTACCAGGGACCTTATACCAAACAACGCTGATTTAGGCAAACTGTTCGTAATAATTTAAAGGTTAAAGAAGTATTTAATCCTGAACACTCATGATATACAGGAAGAAACATATTTCCACTTTATTTTCCAGCAAGTCAAATCAAAAGTCTCCAGAAACCTCAGGCTAAAACCAGACTGGAACGCACTGTGTCAGGCTGGACCAGACCTACCGTGGGGATCACATACGAAGTGACACATGTCTAGCCGCTGTGCTGCACACCTGAAACTAAGGTGATACTGAATGCCCACTGTAGTTGAATTTTTTAAATTTTAAAAAAGAAAAAGAAACTGGAATATAAACATGTATTGGGACACCAGAAAAGTTCCGATATTTACTAAAGAACAAATAATAAATGGGAAAAAAATGTTAAGGAAGTAGAACCAAAGGAACATCAGAGGGGAGAAGGCGACCTCGAAGCTGAATGCCTGCGGCGCGGGCCAGGGCAGCGCAAAGCACAGCACTAACTTTCACCCCATGACACGGCACTCACATCAGTGGCAGTGGTGCAGCTACCGTAACACAGGCCACTTTGAGAACAGAGAAAGTGCAGGTTAAGAGATGGGTGCAGCATTGTGACTACCCCAAGTAAAGGAGGAAGTCTGAGAAAAATAATGCCAAGATACTCAAAATGGATAGTGTGAAAAAATAAATAAGAGAACGAGATTCTACAGTTAGGATCAGTACCAATAGTACAGAGCTGTAAAACAGTGGGATTCTTCTGTGGAAAATGAGTGTCTTGGGAGTGGTGCTGTCTTGCATCTGACAGAAATGTTGTACATCTTTCCTGCCCGACACAACAGGCACAACCAACACATGAGAACTGAGCGCTTGAAATGTGGCTGGTGGGCTGAAGGACTGAATTTTTTATTTTATTTTAATTAAACTTAATTTGAAAAAGCCTTGGGATCTGTGGCTGCCATATTGGACAGTGCAGCTTTAAACTTAAAGAGTCTGTGCGCTTGTTATGGATGTAACAGGGGAAAGAGCACAGGCTTTGAAATCAGACCTGGGTTTCGAATCCCCGCACTGATACTTACTTGCGTTACTACCATGGCTTCCTGGGGCACTCTGAATGTCAGCTTCTTCATTCAAAACAACGGGAATGCATTTTCTATCACTCTTGGCAAGACACTCTCTTTCTGTGACTTCCTTGGGGTCCTGGGGTAACTTAAGAGAAGGAGAGCACAATCTGGCTTTCAGAGTCGTGGGACTTCCTCAGGGAAATGGTGAGCTGAACAAGAATCATGAGACCAGAGGAATCAGTCTTTAGCCTAGCACAACTGAATACAATTTGATAAGATCTATATACATCAAAAATTCTTTTCCATCCCCTCCTGCTTCAGCCCCTTCACCTCCAACCACCTTCCTTTCTCTCACTCTGACCCACACTATAAAAAGTCCTGTCCCAGGACATGATCAGGAGGCATTATCAGAAAAAACAGGGAGCTTGACTCTTCCAGTGAGACGCTTGCCTCCGACTAGGAAATGTTCATCAAATGGCACTTCCAGACAAGACAGACGGTGTAGATAAACACGGTACTCGCCTCCTCCCACAGCCACATCAAAATTACAACAAAACTACAGAACCATCATTCAGAAAGGCCTGAAACTGAGCTGAATGGAAGTCCTACACTAGATAATTAAAGAAGAAGCCACATCGAGACAGGTAGGAAGGGCAGAGATGCAGAACGAGTTGGTCCAACACCCACATGTGACGGAAAAGAGTGAGGAGAAATATTTTGGCTGCAGAGATAGCTGAGGCATCCCAGGCCCATAGCAGCTCCCCACCCTAGCCAGGGTTCCAGTGCCAGGAAGAAAAGTCCCCATAATTTCTGGCTGTAAAAATCAGCTAAGGTTGAGGCTGAGGGAGGAGGCCATTTCTGGAGTCCCAGACAGTTCCTCTTAAAGGGCCCATGTTTGGACCTACTCAGACTCACTTCCTCTGAGCTCCAGCCCTGGGGCTGCAGCTCGAAAGGCACCAGAAACACAGAAGGAGGAACTGAATTGTCTAGCAAGAGCTGGGGAGCAGCAGCTTTCTCCCAGAGAGAGATGCTGGCAGAAGCCATTATTCTTTTGATGAGCCCTCCTCACCAAGAGTCAGCAGGCAGGTGCCATATCTGAGACCCCATCAGCTTGACCCACACTATTTGCCCTGCACTGGTGATTCCCTGAGGCCATGTCCCACCCAACTTTCAGGCCTATCCAAGCTGTTTCCAGTGGCTTTCTCATATGCATGGCCTGTCTTGGTTCTTGCTTCAGATTTTCCTAAAATCTCTCAAACAAGCAGCATCTGGCCTCAATATGCCCCATACCTCTTGCTAAGTAGCCCCAGCCCTGGCACTAGCAGCAGCTAGCCTTGGTTCACAGCTTGGCTTCATCTGAGCACCTCCAAGCCCAGCACAAGTAGCAGCCATCTGCAGATCACTTTGTAACTCATGCTGGGTAGCCCCAGGCAAAACACAGCAGCGGCTGACCTTGGCCTGCACCTCCCCAGAGTCAGTGCACCCAGTAGACACCTTCAAATCACGTAGAAGTGTCACACCCAACCATCCCGACATGCACTCAGTCTGTGGATTCAGCAGATACCAGAGCCCCACTGAAAGTCCTGCTCTGTGGGGTGGGCCTCTGACCAAGCTGGTCCTCCACAGTGGTTGTAGGTCAGTGCTCAGAGACAGTCCTTGCAGATGACTGGCCTGGGGGTAAATCCCTCCCATTGTCATGCCAATAGCAATCAAGGCTCAACTACAACAGGACAGTTTATACCTACACAGGGAGCGCACCTCGAGTACCCAGCCTGGGTGATCAAGGAGGCTATGCTACTGGACACCTACTACATTAGGCCACTCTACCAAGCCTAGGAGACATAGGAGCTCTACCTAATACATGGAAACAAACATGGGGGAGGCTGCCAAAATGAGGAGACAAAGGAACATGTCCCATATGAAAAGACAGAACAAACCTTCAGAAGAGGACTAAACAAAATGAAGACAAGCAATCTACTAGATGCAGAGTTCAAAACACTGGTCATAAGGATGCTCAATGAACTTAGTGAGAACCTCAGCAGCATAAGAAAGGACCAGTCATAAATGAAGCATATACTAAGTGAAGAATAATTTACAGGGAATCAACAGTACAGTAGATAAAGATGAGAATCAAATCAATGATAGAGAATATAAGGAAGTAAAAAACACTCAATCAGCAAAATAAAAAGAAAAAAGAATTCAAAAAGATGAAGTGTAAGGAGCCTCTGGGACAAATTCAAGTGTACCAACATTTGCATCTTTCAGGTGCCAAAAGGAGAAGAGAGAGAGCAAGAAATTAAAAACCTACTTGAAAACATAATGACAGAAAACTCTCCTAACTTGGTGAAAGAAATAGATACACAAGTCCAGGAAGCATAGAGTCCCGAACAAGATGGACACAAAGAGGCCCAAACTAAGACATATCATAATTAGAATGTAAAAGGTTAAAGATAAGGAGAGACTCTTAAAAGCAGCAAAAGAAGTTCATTACCTACAGGGGAGCTCCCATAAGATTGTCAGCTGATTTCTTAACAGAAACTTTGCAGGCCAGAAGGGATTGGTGAGAAATATTCAAAGTGATGAGCAATGTTGCAGGTTCAATCCCCAGTCAGGGCACATATAAGAATCAACCAATAAATACATCAAGAAGTGGAACAACAAATCAATGTTTCTCTCTCTCCCCCTCCCTTCTTCCCTTTCTCTCTCTCTTCCTAAAAGTCCAATTTTTTTAATTGTTAAAAATAAATAAATTTTTTAAAAATTGTTTATCTTCAGGGGTTTCATTCAGTAACTTTGTTATTCACTCCTGACACTTCCTCACTTACAATGCTTAGGAGCCCTGGGAAAGTTTTCAGATGGATCTAGATACTCCCAGTACTTTGGCATCTCTTAAATCCTCCAGCACCAGTAGAGAAAGAAGTAACTAGAACCAACTCTACCAAGACATTTTGTTTTAAGGAAACCAAAAAGGAAATGGCAGAGGTGGGGGGAGCCTAGGGAGTTAAACAGTAGCTAGAATGAAAGTGGGGTCAATAGAGAATTATTTTGACAAGGACAGTACTGTGGCATGTTTGTTTGCTGATGGGAATGATTCTATCGAGGAGGATTAAGAACATGGGAGACAGAATTCCCTGCAGGATAAAGTCATTGGGACAGTGAGAAGAGAAGGATCTAGGTATGAGAAATCACACAGTACAGTAAACTGTGCCCAAAAATGGGTTTTTAATTTTTTTAAGAGAGAGAGAGAAAAACATCAATTGAAAAACATTGATTGGCTGCCTCCCATAGGCTCCCCAACCAGGGATCAAACATACCCGCAACCTAGGTATGTTCCCTGACTGGGAATCGAACCCACAATCTTTTGGTTCACAGAACCAACTGAGCCACACCAGCCAGGATGAGTATTTTTAATGTTTCAATGACAGCTGATAGTAGTTTCAATTTTGGCCTCCATAAGGCAGTTGGAAAAAAGATGGTGACTTCAGGAAATGAAGTCAAGAAAGCCAATGAAGTCAATTGGGCCAAGAAAGTATACCTTTAATTATAGTTGTTCATTCAGTGCCTTTTTGCTCAAGACTATCAGCCAGCCCTAGCCGAGCAGCTCAGTTGGTTAGAGCATTGTTACAATACACCAAGGTTACAGGTTCAATCCCTGATCAGGGCATATACAAGAGTCAACCAATGAATGCATCAACATGTGCAACAACAAACTGATGTACCTCTCTGGCACTCTCTCTCTCCCCCTTTCTCTCTCTCAAAAAAAAAAATAAATCAATAAAAAATTTTAAAGACTCTTCAGTCTAATAGACAATAGGTGTAACTATAAAACAACTTGGTGAGTGAAATGATAAAAGGGTGCACAAAATACTGTGGGGTTACCAAAAAAGGGAGACGCGCGGACATGCCGTGCCAGTCTTCCTAGCAGAGGTGGCACCTGATCCGCGTTAGACGGGCGTTGGGGTGGAGATAAGAAGAAATAACCCTATGCGAGGGCGGCAGATGAGCAGGAAAACCACACCTGAGTGGGGTTTCGTGTTCCGGAAGTGTGAAGCTGTAAATGGTGAGAAATCAAACTGAAGACACGGGTACGGAGCGTATCTTTGAGGAACTCTATACCATATTAGGAGCCTTTATGTCGAAGGCAAGTGTTTTTTAAACGCCAGAAATATTTTTTTAATTAATGGAAAAGATTGAGGACTACTCCAACTGTTCACTTTAAATTATTTTTGTGTTTTAAATTATATATGTACAAGTATAACTTCCTTATATTTATTGCTTTTATACAACCATGAAACCAAAACAAGTTTACAAATTAAAGACAAAATTTCAAGACCAGTTAAATTCAAACTGAGGTCCTCAGTGGAGAAGGTTGTTTTATCAAAACTAGATTTCATATTAGGAAGATGTGAATCTAGCACCATCTGTAATTTGAGATGAAGTAGAGATGAATGGTTGTGGGCAGGAACTTTGGAGCCGGGCTGCCTGAATTCAAATCCCAGCCCCCCAGTATCAGCTGAGGGACCTGGAACAAATTACTAAACCCGTCTATGTCTCAGTTTTACGGGGGTGAAAATTACCTTCCTCGCTGAATCACTGAGAAGGTGATGTGAATTAATACATGTAAAAAACTTAGAACAATGTAACAGTAAGCACTTAAAATTTAGCTGTCTATATTTTTAACTTCCATAAAACCAACAGAAGTGTCAGAAAAAAAAAGAGTATATACCCTGGTGGATATCTGGAACAGATGACATAAAAAATCCAGAAGTCTGCAAAACCAGAAATTTGGAGAAGGTAGTAGGTCTCTGAATCCTATTCGATCACATCTCCCAACTGCATCAACTAGCAGTGGTAAAGTGGATGAATCCCAAGTACATTCTAAAGTAGGTCAGGCTTTTAAAGCTTTATATAAAGTTTTGTATGTACTGGGCTAGATCCTGCCATATTTTGTATTTTATGTACACACACTTACGTACATATTTGGTTGAGGAATTAGAAAGCAGAACTTCAATCTCAAGTAACATTATTATCAAGTATCAATAATTTGAAACTTTATCACATCCAAACATTTAATAACATAATGGCATGTAAAACACTAAACTAACAAGGTCTACCCCTTGAATTTTAGATACACCAGCTGATAAAAGCTTCACACCTAAAAATGCCCCCAACAAATTAAAACACTGCTTCCCAGTCTCTACGCTGTACAGACTGACCGGGTGACGAGTCGTACGACACAGCACTGGAAACATAGGACGGCCACCGATGGGGCAGAAGAGCAGGGCTTGAGAGACAATCCCATCGCAGCACATAAGGGCCTTGTGCTGACATCTGACCTCTAACTAAACTCCTCCTCATCTGTATACGTTTTTTCCTATTCTCCCTTTTCAGCTCCATCTCTATGCCCTATTGCCTCCTTCTAAAAAACTGCTAAGACATCAGCTTTAACTTCCCTCTCTTCTTTTTCTCCCCACATTCAGTTTGCTCCTTCACCAATTCTGTTCATTTCACTTTCTTAATCTCCGGAATCTACCCACTGATCTCTCCCCCTGTCCCTCCCCCAGCCTCCCAACTGTTCTCCCAGCTCGCTCTCCTCCATTCCATCTCCACGCAACAGCCTGAGTGAAAATGCTTCTAAAGCACAGATTTGAACACTCCACCTGCAGCAGTCCCCACTGCTTTCCAGACCTAGTTCACTCTCTTTGGCCTAGGGTACAAGAGGCCTTTCACAATCCGGGCCTTCTGGTCCCTCCGGCCTCACTGCACTTCCTCCCCTCGCATCCCTGAGAAGGCTCTCACGCAATCACCCAGACATAGTTTCAGGTCTTTATAGCCTCCATTTGTAGCTACAATGTTCTCTTTTCAATTCATTGTGTTCAAATGAAGACTGATTTACTGAAGGATAAAACACTTTTTAGCCCTGGCTGGTGTGGCTCAGTGGATTGAACACTGGCCTGTCAACCAAAGGGTCGCTGGTTTGATTCCCGGTCAGGGCACATGCCTGGGTTGTGGGCCAGGTCCCCAGTTGGGGGTTCCTGAGAGGCCACCGGTCCATATTTCTCTCCCTCTCTTTCTCCTCTCTCTAAAAGTATATAAATAAAACATTAAAAAAACACTTTTTAAAGCATAAAAAAGTTATTTTTACTTAAGAGCATGAGTTTGGTGTCACACTGCCTATGTTCGAATTTTGCCTCTGTAACTTACTAGCTGGGTTATTGTGAACAAGTTACTCAACCCCTGTGCACCTCAGTTTTCTCCAGAAGTAGTTGTGAAAACTAAGAGACAATGAATCTAAAGCATTTTGGATGGGACCTGGTACACAGTAAGTGCTCAGTAAACATCACTTGAAAACTGCCTGTGTATCAGATTTTGGCAATTTGGTTTGGTGATTGAACTGGATGTCAAACCATTCCATATCCCCACACAGGACTGTGTGTTTTGTCCAGTGGATATTACTTTTTTAAAAAGGAAGGCCAAGCATAAACAAAAAGCCACCCTCACTACCTAAATAATGACTCAAAAAGTCTACATCTATAATTTGGTATTACAAGTAATAATATTGACTTTTTTTTGGTCTCTTGTAAAGTCATTTATGAGGGTCTGTGGAACTTGTTTTATCCTTGCAGCCCTCTGAGGGCTGGGAGAAAAGCTTTGAGAAGGCTGCCCAGGAGGAAGGAGGGAAGGAAGGGAGGAAGGAAGGAAGGAAGGGAGGAAGGGAGGAAGGGAGGAAGGGAGGAAGGGAGGAAGGAAGGAAGGGAGGAAGGAAGGGAGGGAGGGAGGAAGGAAGGGAGGAAGGAAGGAAGGGAGGGAGGAAGGAAGGGAGGGAGGAAGGAAGGGAGGGAGGGAGGAAGGAAGGGAGGGAGGGAGGGAGGAAGGGAGGGAGGGAGGGAGGAAGGGAGGAAGGGAGGACCAAAGCCCCCTGAGGTTCCTGTGCTTAACAGTGCACCTGCCCGCTAGGCGCACATGGTCTACTCTGGTAAAAGATACAAATGTCTCTTTACCTTCTTAGTTTAACCAAAATAATACTGAATTTTACAAAAGGAACATTACTAATGGCTTGAAAAATTAAGAAATTAGGGAAACACAGACACAAGGGAGTTGAACTAAAACAAATTTCTAGCTGTAGGTCTGACAGATTCAGGTATCCCGCCACTCCCCATGCCCCATCAGAGGGACGGCTGCCCCCTCCGCGACCCTGCTTGGGGTATCTTTAGGGAGGGAACTGGAGCCTGAGTCCCTTACCCCACCTGAGACCAGACATAAATCAAGGAGTTAGAGAAACATTCAGATCTCGGTAAACATTAAGCTCTCAACAAAAATCTTGCATACCTGGCACCTACAGTTACAGAATGCTTTTTTCTTAGGAAGAGTAAAGGCTCATTTTCTCCGCTATTCTTTGCTACCCCTCAATGACATGTGTGCCGGAAACAGAAGGGGCCCAGGGGCCCACAGCATCAAACTGCAGGGCGGCGGCAGCACTCAAACGTCGAGGAGGTGAGACTTGTGAATAAAGTTAGACTCAAGGATGACAGTAAATGGCATGTTATAAATTCTGTAACTGTCAGATTTCCTTGTAATATAACCTTTCATTTTTGCTGTTAAAAAATGAATAGTTTCAAAAAGCTGAATCTTCCAGATGTCTAAAATACCAGCATAAATACTAAAACTTTTTGTTTTGATTTCTTTGATGAAAATCTAAAATGTCACGTTTTCAGACCTTCTTAAATAAGGTATACAGAACAGAATTTTCCCATTTTCTTGATGTTTAAAAGTTATTGTAATAGGTAAAAATTATTTTTTTGTTAACTATAGTTATATAGTTCTAGAGAATACGTAAGACTTATTGACACTGCCCTAAATCAGAGACCAGCTAACTAAGGACTTTTGATCAAATCCAGTCCTCAACCTGTTTTTAGAGAGCCCTTGAGCTAAGAATGGTTTTTACATGTTTAAAGGTTTGTGTAAAATAAAAACAAGAATATGTGATAAAGACCATATATGCACGGTCCTTGAGGGGAAGAAAAATATTTACTACCTGACTCTTTGCAGAAAAAAGTTTGCCCACCCCTGTCCAAAGCAACTGCTGTCACTAGGCTGCCAGCCTTGTGCGTATTACGTCCTCTTCGCTGCCCCCCACCGCCCGCCCCCGCCATCTGAGGAGACAGACGCTCTTGGGTCAGACTGTCTGAATCCTGGATTAACCACAGGCCGTGTATGCCTTTGGGCATTAACGTTACCTCTCTGAGCCTTTGTTTAGTCGTCGGTAAGATGGGAATGAACATAACCTCGCAGGACTTCCAGGACAATGAATGAGGTAGTACTGCAGACGTTCAGTAAATGAAGCCGTTCTGACAACTGTGCTTCACCAAACAAAGACTATCTCCAAAAAGAATGTACACATACAACTTTGAAAACGGGACCAAGAAGGCAGAATGGCATAAACTTCATTTTAAATTTTTTTAAAAGGACGTTCTGTTATATAAATTAAAACATCATAAACTTTATTTAACCTTAACATTAAGCATTCTCAGTTCTTAAGTAATGAATCTGACTAAAAGCTAAAGACGTACCAAATAATAGTCATGACAGTCAAGCCACCTGGGAATTCAGAATCACAGTGACTAGTCACTGCCGGAAAGCCAGGATCTACTTTTGATTCACTTGGATCACCTTTATTTCATTACACATTTTATAACACCAAAGCAAAACATGGCATAATTTCAGGCACTGAATCATCATCAAACTGAGTTGCAATTAAGGATAAGAACATCATTAAGTTTTAGGTAATGTTTGCAATTGTAAGTAAGCAGTGCCTTTCTGCTCTTCTGGAAAATGCCATCCAGGAGGTTTCAACAGTTCTCCTAAATCCAGGCTGTAAGTGCACGCTTGAATTTTTTTTGGATGCATGCCCAACAATAAATGATCCACAGTGATCTGAGGACAGCACTGCCATCCAAGAACTTAATCAGATTAATGATGTATTTGTTTTATAAAAATGAAGTACATTAAGCCTGAGAATACCTAATTTACATACTAAATGGTTGCTAGGGATGAAAAATACTAGTGTTTTTTATAAAACTGAGGTTATAAAATTGCCTATTATCTTGAAATCTGTTACTAAATAGCAGTGAAATGCAAAATAATAAACAAATGCTAATTAGTAGTATTTATATATGTAAACTCATGAGATAGCATATACAACATAACGATACCCATGTTCCAAAGCATATGTGTCCCAGAGAGAACATGATGCCATTATGTGAAGTTGGAAATAACAACAGAACTTGCCTATGTTTTTTAATTGATTTGACCTCAAATTTTGATTAATATTCTACTCTAATTTTTTCATGTGGGGTCCTAGTTGAAAATATGCAAACATAAACAGTGAATTAACAGTCTAGGTTTCTACCATTTTGGTTGGAAACCTATTAGCAACCTTTATCTAAAATGGAGAGGAGAGCTTTCACAAAATACCTAATTTCATCTAATCCTTAAAAAAGGAGAATTAACTGCATCTCTGGATATCTTCTGATGGATTCTCTCTCTCTCTCTCTCTCTCACACACACACACACACACACACACACACACACACGCTCACAATGACTTCAGTCAACAAACATGTTTATTGAGCTTGAGGAGGCAAATGAGTAAGATGGCAAAGTCACCCCCGTCTGCTGGGGAGACTAGGTAAGCAGATAATTACAATACATAGCACAAGTGTTACAGTTAAGATGTAAACAGAGAGCTCAGGGCGCAAAGAGAAGCCAGTCACCAACTCTGCTGGGGACCGTGGGATAAGCCCCCTGAGGAAGCAACAGGTCACAGCCCCTGTCACCTGAGAAGAGGCGACGGCAGGTGCAGGGACCAGTGAGAACAGAGAATGGGAAAGAGGCGATGAAACCTACAGGCTCATGGATACCTACATATTCCTCTGCTTTTTTAAAAAAAATTCAAGTTTCATTTAAATCAAGCAAGACCACAAAAATTGAGGCTACTTTTTTTTTAAGAGCACTATGAATTAGGTTAAGTATTTTTATACAGAAATTTAATTTCAATAACTTCCATCTGCATTCAGTAAACGCTAGATAAGGAAAGACAGGAGGTTAAAAGACTGAATTTTAAAAATCTCAATAAAAACTTTATTAAGCATCAAACTTTATATTTAAAAAATAAGTTGGATTCTGATTCAAATAACAGTATTTAAAAGCCTTAGAAATATACATGCTAAAAAGGTAATAATTTTTATTATCTCTAGACAAGACTGTAATAAATACAGATATATCCTATAAAAGAATTAAACTATGATACAGATATATTTTGATTTAAAAATTTGGGAAATGTAAAGATAAGAGTGACAGAAGAAACAAGGACGTAAGGGACTTAAGAGTATATATTGAAAAGTTTATAGAAAATGTTTATAGAAGCAAGGGCCAGAGAAACAGGGCTTAAAATTATTATATATAATTATATCATAATCAAAATAACAGATAGCATTTATTGTACACCCGTTTGGGTACACAGAGCGCTGTGGAAAGTGCTCGCATTTTATTCAGCATCTGAAATGTTGGCCAACCAGCTTATAACCATCACACTTGGCTGAGAACCTGCTGCCACACAGCGGCACGGCCAAAACGTGTTCAAAGGAAAGGGAGGTTCCCTATGGCGGCTTTACTGGCTGGGTTTCACACTAGTATCCATCTCCAGGGAAGAATTTTCTGGTTATAACCCGGCTGGACATGTTATCCATTTACCCCTCAATACCATACATATACCCGCTTTTTACACCTTGGATAGTTCACTCACTCAATGTAGGGGATTCACAGACATATGTTGTTCTGTTCATGTTGATCTCTTATACGTTATAAATATTATTTTGTATCTATTCAGCATCTTAAATAAAAACAATATATTTAAACAAGTTTACAGAAAGAAAAAGAAGCAGGGCGTCATGCTTAAGAACCTACTTCACAAGAAAGAAAAAAATAATTCAAGGAAACACAAGAGCTGTAGAAAATTTAAACAAAGAAAACATTGTAAACTGAGTTATGTAACAATAATACAGCGTTGCCTGGACATCATAATCTTTTTTGAAGTAGTCCATATCCATCTGCTATACTGTGATCATAGAGAGAGAGAAAATACACACACACACACACACACACACACACACAACACACAAGGGGGGCCACAAAAACAAAAATGGAATTATCTTCTGGAGGGCGGGCCCCTTGTAGTACAGGCTTCCCTCACTAGGTGAGTGTCCTAGGAACCCATCTGTATCAGTGTACCAGCTGGCGTTGTTGTGAGACGCTGCATTTGGCTTCAGTGAATTTTTTTAAGACTCTTTCAACACCTTGGATCGTTCACTCACTGGGCAAATGCCCATTTTATGGTGGGTGATTTACAAGTGCACCTGCCCGCACTGCACTGAGTGTTCAGCACTTTCTGCGCAAAAACAGCATCACCCCCATGCCCCACACTCCCTATTCATCCGATCTCACCCTAAGCGACCTTTTATTTCCTCAGATGAAAACATTCCTCACAGGGAAACATTTGGCTGATGTGGAAGAGGTAAAGCAAAAAACGGCAGAAGTACTAAAAGGCATCAAAATCAATGAGTTCAAAAACTGTTGTGAGCAGTGGAAAAAACATCTCCATAGGTGTATTGCATCAAATGGAGGGTACTTTAAGAGGACTGAAGTTTAAACATATAAGAATAAATACATAATTTTTATAAATAAATTCCATTCTGAGGAATATGTCTATATTATATATTATATATTATATATTATATATTATATATTACATATTATATATTAATCTCCTTAGGATTTAGCAAAGTCCTGGGCACTTAATGTTTCTGATACTATAATAATCCTGGTAGAGAACAAAAATTATCAGAGATGTCAAAGATGGAATGTGAATAGAGCAAGAAGCTGATGAAGAGCATCCAGGTGAGGCTAAGTCAGTTGACGGGTATGTGTACATTAGATTGCCAAAGACAGCAGTATTTTACAAGGAAAATAAACCTCAGTCAATGTGGTAAGATGTATTAATATTGAAAGACAAATTTGTTACTTTTAGAAACAACAAATTCCTACAGAGGGCAAAACCTATTGCCGAGCCATCTGTTATTTGCAATATGCATAATAAATTCAACAGAAGGGTGCACCCCCTGTGATTCCCGTAAACAGATGGTAGTTTTAAAGTCTAAAACATCCTATGAATGAAGACCATAGCTAACACCAAAAAAAAAAAAAAAAAAAGCCCTCACAACCGTACAGCTCACAGTTGAATCCTTGGTTCTTTTCGTCCAGCATGCACACAATAAGGATGGCCTGCAACCCTAGACGGCCACCCTTCTGTTCCCAGGAGAGCAGCGTCTTTTCTTTCTGACACACGTGTGGAGACAAAGGAAGACCATCAAGTTGAACTGGTTAGACACCTTTTGTACCTGGAATGTGGATGATACATCTCGTTGGCAGGCAGAAGCAGCATAGCCAATAAATAGCTCATCTACTTCGTTTACTCACAAAACATACACACGCACAGCACACAGGCACCGCCACACAGGTGAATGCATTCGGTATGCACAAGGACGCACAGAGCCCCACGACAGTAAGGTATCTGACTCCGAACAGTGCCCTTAAGTTTACAGGAAAATAAATTTGAATGAAATATTGATACCTCAAAACTTTAAAAATGTACTCAGAAGTACTTACATAACTATATTCAAGCATGTTTTCAAAAGTTAACCAAATAGTAGCATTTACACCATAACCAGGTCACTTGTATGACATTCATATGTGCAGTAGCTATTGTTTAGTGAACAGTTTGGAGGCAGTAAATAGACATTATTTTATAAAAAACAAAGGCAAAAATCGAATTTGAGACAATTTTCTATCTAGGCTGAACCCAGGTGAGTGCAAGAAACAGAGTTTATTCTTGTATTATTATTTATTTATTAATATTGCATTATTTCTTGGTATTATGTACACACACTTTTGCCCACCCCTGTCTAAAGTGAATTCTCAAATGTCAAGCACTTCCCTCTTTCTCATAAGAAACACTGTGGCTCTGAAACATCCTTTAGTGTACCAGCTCATGAAAGTCTAACGTCACTGCACACTTCTCAGTCATTGACAACTTTGACTTGAAAAAATACACTTGAAATTTACAAATTCAGTAAAATAATAAACGTGTCACTATATGAATTACTTATTTTAAAAATATGTCTTCATTTACTACATCTTTCTGTTAGGTCAGTCACGAGTGTCAAGATCTTGGCCTACGTGAATCAATTTCGCTTGGAATCAATTCATACAGACATCCATACATGATGCCGTGGAAACAAACACACAAATACAAACATATTTCAAGTCCATTGTATTTAAATATTCCCAACTATTTTAAATTGAACTAAAACTAACACAAAGTCATAAACCAACACATAGACCAGCTCTAACAAAACAGAGCTGCGGAAGAAAACTAGCAGGATGTCCGATTCGTCTCCGCTGACCAGACCACATTAGTGAGAGAGCATACAAGGAAATACCCTTTCCAAAGTTTAATGATTACGATGTCTTGTCTCAATAAAGCTGACATTTATTGAACACTTAATGCATGCCAAGTATTAAGTACTTTTATTTTTCATGATTTAAATCATTTAAGTCTTACTCTAGCCCCAGAAATCTTAGTAAAAGAGTAAAATACTATTTTAAAAGTGCATAATTTTATTTTTGAAAATCTACATGAAAAAGGTAGCCAAAGTATGGCCTCTATTAGCCTCCAGAAGACTAGTTTAGGAAATCATCTGCATCTATTAGAGAGGGAGAGTTACCACAATAAAATTTAAGGCAAATTTACCATACTAGTCTAAATGAAGACTTAGTCTGACCTCCATCTAAAGTATCAAACAAAGTTTCACAGAGCCATAAAATAATACACATCAATTAATCATCATCATCTGCTGAGTCAAACATTGGAAAATAATGTCAAGAAGTTACCCTGTAATTACTTTGTAGCTCCTTGAAAACCCATTTGACATAATCACTCTCTGACAGCTGCAAGAGGGAAAATGTTCTATTTCTTCTCCCACCGGTACCCTCCTCTGAGAGCCAGAGGCATCGCTTTTCAGCACTTCCTGATCTGCCAAATGTTTATGAGGGAAGTGTGTGGGGTGCCTCCGTAATCAGTGCTCCCGAGACCAGTCAGGGGTTGAGAGTTTCCAATCAAAGCTGAGGGTTCAGGAGAGTCACAGTCAGGGGAAGGGCAATGGGCTTATTATTACCAGTGCACAGGGAGGAAAATTACTCAAGTACAAGAGAAGAGTATCTGGTTTTATCTGAAAGACCACTGGAGCACTTCCCTCCCTTCTGTGTGTGACATTACATTTCCATTTACAAAAGAAACCCTCAGTATCCAGCATATTATAATGTGTTAAACATTCTTACTTGCCAGTACGAGGGTCAACAGTTAAACTCTGACACCTTCACAATAAACTAGGCAAGAAGTTCAATTGCTCTGCACCCAGCTGACAAAGCCTGCACTTTCCATCCCAGGTTTCAGGACCTGGGACCACATTAGTGAGCTGATGGAAGCTAACTAAGACTCCCTCTGAAAGTGAAGCACAGTCTCACTGACAGCTCATTTCCAAGAGGTCAATTTGGTATTCCACTTCTCTGAACACTTACCTCAAGCTACCATCCATCCGAGTCCAGGGCTTCACCACCCAAGGGGAGTGTTTTCTCATTTGCTGTTATAATTACCACTTGGCTTTCCTCAGGGTCACCCACCAGAAAAAAAGTCCTAACTTCCTGATAGCACAATGTGATAAGCTTAAAGCCCCAGAACCTCAGCAATAGAACAGAGGAAAAACCTAGAAAAAAATTCCTGCAAAACAATCCTGTGTTTTGGAATTGAAAGGAATTGAAAGCTTTATATTGCACCGAGAATGCCTATGTTCTTATCATGGATTTTCCACTTTTTCTACCAGAAGGAACATGAGGTAGGCCTGCGACAGAGCAAGTTTTAGAAAGTCTGCTGCATCGATGACAATGTCATCGGTGCAGTATCTTACACCTGTGCTGTGAAAAAGGAAAACATAAGGTCAGAAAAAAAAGAAAGCAATAAAGGAACTAACCTGGCAACTTAAAACAAATGCCAGGTTCTGTGGGTCATTTTATCCAAATGACAAGGACAAAAAGGGGAAAAGTCATTTATACAGTTTGATACTTGAAATTGGACTGGTCAGCACTAATGGTAATTTTTCTAATTTTTTTTAACTTTTTGAGCTCTTCCTCAGAAATTACTACATTTATCCCATTTCTCAAATTAAAATGAAACTTGAAAGGGCAAAATGTCACTTCACCAAAAAATGTTAATAAACTTCAGATTAAAAACAAAACTTAGGGGGAAGGATTAAAATCTTTCACTAAAAAAGGATAGGTTCGTTGTGCTGACCTAATCTAAGCCAATATCATTCTCGCTTTTGTCCCCAACAATGCCACTTGCATATTTATGAGTAAGAGAATTCTGCATGATTAAAAAATATATTAGACTCTTTCACAAGTGGCATTTTAAAATAACTTTTTAATAATAATATGCTACAATGAAAATCTTACTTATTAAAGCCTTATTTATTTATAGTGTTGATACCTCATAGTGCTCTTACAAATCTTTACTAATTTAACATGACAACTTCATATCTTTTCCTAATGTCATGTAATTTATCCTCCTTAATTCCTTGCTTCTGGATACCCACATGTGCCACCCAGAGTTTATTTCACTGGTCATTTCCTTTTAACAGTAAAGCCAAACTACTTGAATGGAATAATCTCCCTGTAAATCCAACATAGTATAAAAAAAAAAAGACCCTTATTTATCCAGCATTTTGTGCCTGAATTGTAGCTTTATTGCAAAGAGTAAGCAATAAACAAAAACACCTCAGGGGTCTGGGAGGAGCAATGTAACCAATTACATTTAATTAAATCAAAGGATGGGAGCCCCAGGGTTGAATGAGCTGAAGAACAAATTTGCATTAACACCTAGCAGCCAAACAAGTAGCTCGGGGTCTAGTCTGCAAGTACAATTGTTGCCATCTATTCTGTGCGCTGAAGGGGGGCCATTAGCTAAATTCTTAGGCATTGTTTGTCCACTGATGAGAGGCTGCCTTCTCAACATTTCACTTCATCACACATGAAAATTGCCCACTAAAATAAACAGCTTCCTCTGAAAGCTCAGAAACAAACATTATTACCTGACTACAGTTAGCAATTTGGTGAAAACTCTTCAGGGCTGCTAAAGCGGGGAGGGGGGTAAAAAAGGAAATGAAAGGTATGATTCCAGGCCCTAACTTCACATTTGATGGAGATCGTGTTTGAACGGATGTTTTTGTAACATCAGAGACTACAAGGCAGGTTCTTCCTAAGGCTCCACCAAGAGTATCTGTGTTCCAGATAGAATACTTTGAGTTGATCCAACAACTTGTGAGTCTCAAACAGTCTAAGCTTAAAGCACACTCTATTATTCAAGACACAATTCCCAAAACAATACTCTCCCTTTATGAAGAGCTTCTCCCTTGGTGACGTACTCCCTGCCACATGTGGTATCACAAACTCTACTTAACCCTATTTAATGAGAGCCTATCTAATTATGGTAAGTTAACCTAAACCCGGTAGCTTTTATTCTTTTGTTTTACACATTACTCTTTTAGTCACATCAAAACACTACACTCTCAAAAACAAGCCAAACCAAAACCAAACCTGGAAAGGCCAACCCCCCGAGTCATGAGTAGCTCCACTGTGGTAGAAGATGAGGAAGGCAGTGTGATAAAACGGAGACCAAGAAGGAGGCAAAGACACAGGTCTGGCTAAGGCTGTTTCAGACTGAACAACCATCTAAAACCACAGTTGGAACGTCATGTGTATCTGGAAACATTAGTTGGCATTAATATATAAAAATTCTTGTGGATGAAAAAGGGGCCACGTACTAAACCTGACAGACGCAGGGGAGGCCTACACGGCAGCCTCACAAGCTCAGACCAAAAGTAAAGACACAGGATGGTCTGAAATTAAGACTGTCTAACTAAAAGCGAGTCATGGCAGGGAGTCATGTCCTAGTCCGGTCTCTTCCACGACAAAGACCAGTCTTTACCGTAACTGAGCCTGTCCAGTCATTGTTTTTCTGCATCTACAATAACACACCTTTAGAATGTCAGGGTAATTTCCTTTTCCCAGACCCCTCAGGCACAATCACTGCACCAAAGCAGACCACAGAACCTCCTGGGTTATTATTGTTACCATGTTAATGATAAGGTTAACTGCTTCGATTGTTTTTACCTGCCTGCTAATGGCATTAGTCATAATAATAGTTATACTTGTTCTCTGGGCTTTTCCACATTGTCCAACTGTTTATGATTGCCGCACTGTATAAGACCCCTGTTAACATTTTCCTCATGGCTGACGTTAACGTTACACTAAATGCCAGACACAGAAAGATGAGGAGGCAAAACTCAGATCCGCCTGGGATCCGCCAGAGCACAAGACAGAAACGACCCAGAGCATTTCTCACAATGAAGGCCATGAGGCCTGACTGCCTCCCATTTACTCGACTTTCTCTTTTTGGGGAAAAATGCTGCCTCATCTCAGATCCCATGATTATGATGCGGGAACTCAAGAGTTAAAGATTTTGGCTGTAGTTACTGTTGATAGGCTTGAGTGATTAATGCATGTGGAAAGCTGTTACTCTGGGAACCGAATACACGACATACGAGACTCGAAGAGCACATGATGATAAGCCTTCACACAGAGGTTCACTCCTGAGATAATTTCACTAAAACCAGGACAACCAGTCAAAGAAATACCATTCCTCTTTAGGAATCCATTGAAAATTATTGGTGATACTTTCATTACTACTGCAGGTTAAAGATATAGAGGAAAGATGAGAAGGAAAGAGAAGCTGAGACTGAAGGGATAATGGGCATTCAGTGCACCACGCCCCATTCTGAAAAAGGAGCTCAATTCTCAGTGCAAGAAGTAAAGCCGTCCCCTAATAACCAGGAAGTCCGCTGTTCCTGCGCATTCCTTCATCAAAAAGCAGCTCACTTCTTGGGAAGGTCGAGACTGGTTAACCTGGAGAGAGAGGTTCCTGGGCCCAACCTGCCTCGTTTCCTGACCATTTCCCAAGTTCCATTTTCCAGATTCTGGAAACTGACAAATACCATATGATCTTACCTTTAAGTGGAACCTAATCAACAAACAAACAAGCACGCAAAATATAACCAGAAATTAAGAACAAAATATAACTGAAATTAAGAACAAATGGTCAGTAACCAGAGGGGAGATGGGAAGGGATAATGGAGGGAAAAGGGTGAAGGGTTTTCAGGAACAAAACCAAGGGGGGTGGAATCAGGGGAGGGAGGTGGGGATGGCTGGGGTCAGGGGAGAAATGGGGGGAAAACGCAGACAACTGTACTTAAACAACAATAAAATTTTTAAAAAAGGATTAAAAAATAAAATAAAGTTTTACTTCTACTCAAGTTTTATTCACTATCTGTTTCTATTATTTTGTGACCAAAAACTAGATAAAGAATGGAAATGATGAAAAGTCAGAGAGAGGAAAGGATTTCTAAGTCTTTAAAACATCGTCACCCATTGTTCTAAAAACTGTAACTGAGTCATGTGCTTTAAGTCTTCTCTGTTCTTGACATAGGAAGAAAAAGAGAATGCATTCGAAACAAATAAAATAGTATTTCACCTGAGTAATTATGAAGTCTCCAAGCCTGTTCATAAACATTAAACTAGCAAACTTTAATTATAAAAAGCAAGACAACTTTTCATTCATCTCTACCATCCGAGATTTGTGCTGCAATTGTTTTCACTGTGTACATTGTTCCTCTGAGTAACAATGGCACCTTTTAATTTTTTCAATGGCACATTATTAAGAAAAGTTCAAGATATGTTTATTTATTAAAGGATAATTACATTTATACATTTCTAGATAGGTATTCATAGCTGTAAGAGCATCTTAATTTTATAACTTCAATTTTCACAGATTTTTATCTTTGAAAGAGAAATCCATGGATATTTTTATCCAATATATAAATATATTCACATGCAAAAGAATGAAACTAGATCCCTATCTTATACCAATCACAAAAATTAACTTAAAACAAATTTAAGACTTAAGCACATGACCTGGGACCATAAAGCCCCTAGGGGAAAAAAAAAACAGAAAAAGCTCCTAGACAAGAATCTTGGCAGTGACTCATCAGATAAGACATGGAAAGCACAAACAACAAAATCAAAAATAAAGTGGGACTACATCAAACTAAAAACTTTCTATGTAACCTATGGAATGGGAGAAAATATTTGCAACCCACACATCTTATAAGGGGTTAACATCCAAAAAATACAAGGAACTCATACAACTCAACAGCAAAAATACAAGCAATCCAATGGTCAAAGGACCTAAATAGACATTTTTCTAAAGAAGGTACTCAAATATACAACATGTACATGAAAAAGTGCTCAATATCACTCATACTTAGAGAAATGAAAATCAGAACCACAATAAGATATCACATAATACCTGTTAGGAAGGCTGTCATCAAAAGACACAGGATAAGTTTCCGCGAGGATGTGGAGAAAAGGGAACCTTGCTGTCTATTGATAGAAATGTACATTGGTGCAGCCAATATGGAAAACAATATGGAGGCTCCTCAAAAAATGAAAAATGGCCCAGCAATTCCACTTCTGGGAATGTACCCAAAGGAAATAAAGTCACCATCCAAAGACATATCTGCACCCCCATGTTCACTGCAGCATTATTTACAATATCCAAGATATGGAAACAATCTAAGTTTCCACCAGTGAATTCATGGATAAAGAAAACGTGGTCCACACATGCAATGAAACACTATTCAGCCATAAAAATATAGGAAATCCTGCCATTTACAACAATATGGATGGAACTTGAGGGCATTATACTAAGTGAAATAAGTCACACAAAGAAAGATAAATACTATACAATCTCTCACTTGTGTGAAATCGCATAAAACAAACAAACTGCCCTGGCTGGTGTAGCTCAGTAGATTGAGCACAGGCCTGAAAAACAAAGGGTTGCCAGTTCAATTCCCAGTCAGGGCTCATGTCTGGGTTGCAGGCCAGGTCCCCAGTAGGGGGCATGAGAGAGGCAACCACACATTGATGTTTCCCTCACTTTTTCCTTTCCTTATCCTTTCTCTAAAAATAAATAAATAACTTTTAAAAATATTTTTTAAAAAACTGAGGTCATATTTGTGGTTGTCAGGGTGGGGGTGGGAAAGGAACTGGATGAGTGGACTGAATTCACCAACTTTCAGGTGTAAATTCTGGGATATAAGGTACAACGTGATGACTACAGCAAACAATACGGTTTTGTTTCTTTGAAAGTTGCTAAGTCTTAAAGGCTCTCATAATAAGGGAAATAAATGTTTGTAACTATGTGAAGTGATGTTGTCAACTAAACATATTATAGTAATCATTTCACAATACATACATACATACATACATATTATATGTAATATATATGTAATAATGTATTATAGCAAATCATTATGCTGTACACATTAAACTTATACAATGTGTATGTCAGTTACAGCTCAGTAACACAGGAAAAAAACATGAAATAAAGTTTATAAGAGTAAACAATATATAAATACACACTGCAGAAAATTTTTAAGTTTTTAAACAAGGAAAAAGTCTTTACTTCAAAACGCTCAAGAAAACTGCTCAAAAGAACTATTTTAATAGAATATTCTAAACCATTCTGAGAAAATATTAGTTGTATATCTTAATGGTCTATGTTTTATTTTCTATGGTTTTAATTATTGAATTCTGTTTTAACATCAAATCTTTTCCCACAAACACAATATTAAGAATAATTTCTCAAGGAATATTTCATTCTAACCATTACTTCCTCACAAATGTTCAAAGAAAATATATAACAGATATAGGCAGTAGCCAATAATCAACTTTCTTCGTGAATAAAGCTTTAGTTACTTTCTTTGTGATCCTCTTGACCACTGTAATGGGTAGTAGCAAAAAGCTTCAGAAGTGATTAACAAAGATAACGAGGTGAAAGTTAATCCCTTAGACAATTTTCAAGAAACTGTAGAAAGGGGGGAAATGGTAGGCTTCTACCAGCAGAATGCAGGTATAAAAGAGATGACACTCTATCCTGAATGATAGGCCTAGGCACAACTCCATCAAACTAATATTTTTTTTAAATGTAATTAGCTCTGGCTGGTGAGGCTCAGTGGATTGAGTGCCTGCCTGTAAACCAAAGGGTCTCCAGTTCGATCCCCAGTCAGAGCACATGCCTGGGTTGCAGACCAGGTCCCCAGTAGGGGGCACACAAGAAGTAACCACACATTGATGTTTCTCTCCCTCTCTTTCTCCCTCCCTTCCCCTCTCTCTAAAAATAAATAAATAAATAAAATCTTTCAAAATAAGTAAATAAATAAATATGTAATTAAATGTTTTTAGCTCCAAATTCTCCACACTACCTTCAAGGGTCTAGTTATAATCTAGTTAAAAGGTCTTGGATACACCACACTGCACCCAGATTAAGTATATTCTTTCTCTTTACATATATGTATTCCCTCTCTCACAACTGGTGGGGAAAGTATTAGCTGGGTCCTAAATATTTTTTGTTGCTTTCATGAAAAAGAAAAGAAAGAAAGAAAATAATAAAAGCAATAACAAATATTCATTAGAAAACAGGCTGAGACTTCACAGATGAACATGTTATTTTTTTACTTCATATACCTGGGTGTGACCCTTGGAAATTTCTAAAATAAAAGCCAGGAATTTAAGCTGTACCCTATATACTAAACTCATGTTAGACTCAATTAATAAACTTTTATGGATAATTACATGAAGTAATTGTGTGCTTTCATCTCCTGAGTATTCACTTAAACTTGGACAATCAGTGGCATTGCATGAGTATTTCTCAGTTGGAGGAAAGCTCTAAATACTAAAAAAGAGGGAATGATGGCACTACATCATCTATTGTGTCTGCTGATTGCGATATTTTGCACTTTAAAAAAATGATTACTACAAATCATGGAAGAAAAACATTTTGAAGACTATTTTCTAAACCTCATAAAATACATACAACCATGTATAGACTTATATGAAAAAACAGAAATCTATTCACAAAAGTACTGAGATTTTCAACATCAGTAAAACACAGAAAAATATGGCCTCATGAAATTGTCACATTAGGCTAACAAGAATGTTCGAAGGAATGATTTGGTCATTTTGAATAGATCCTTAGTAAAAGGGATTCCATGGTAGACAGAGTATTGAATACTTGCTACCCATTCAGAAATACCTGTTAGGTCTACGGCCACACAACCCTGAACGCACCTGATCTTGTCTGATCTCGGAAGCTAAGCTGGGTTGGGCCTGGTTAGCACGTGGATGGGAGAAATACCCATTAGCTTGGTTTGTTTTTGTAAGTGTGATACACTTACTATTCTACATATCTACACATCCTTTCTTCTATGGCACCTTATATGTTAATTTACAGTATTTATAAAACAGAGTTACATCTTCTAAACCATGAAGAAAGTCACTAGCAATGTGCTCCTTTTATTATGATGTACACACAGCCTGAC
The DNA here is from genome assembly GCA_028533065.1 of Trachops cirrhosus. NCBI lineage: Eukaryota > Metazoa > Chordata > Mammalia > Chiroptera > Phyllostomidae > Trachops > Trachops cirrhosus. The sequence goes on from CM052543.1 coordinate 122,802,880, forward strand.
TCCTGTCTTCCCCTTTTCCCTCGGAAATCTCATCATTTATTGCCAGTGTTGCTATGGCCCTGTCCTGCTGCCCACCAGTTGGAGGCAACCAATTTTACCCTTTGGTTCAAGTTTGGACAATGATTCCACCCAGAGTATTAGGGTTGTTTGATACATTATACATTATACACTGCTTGGGGACTATATGCTTCGTAAAGACTTCGGAAAATATCTGAAACCTAAAAAAAAAAATTCTGTCAACAAAACAAACTATAGGATCAAAATTAACAATGGTTCAAACAAATGTGTATGAAACTTAAGAAGTGGTAAACTTCAATTTAATACACGTGGTTGTACTTAAACTGTATTTAATGTGGAATGTGGGTGCACTCTAATGAGCTCGATAGCTCCAAAAGTAAGAGTTCCTAAGGTCTATGCATTTCCTGAAACAGTCCTGCATCACCTGGCTGAGGCTGGCTGGGCTGTGTAAACCAGAGCTACAAAAAAGGAGTTAACAAAGAGAAATTTAGGTATCATGTAAAACCACACAGTTTATAAAATGTTATTTGTCTTCAGCTTATTGCTGACTGACTATAGTGGACATCTTCATGTCTGTGGATACTGCCTATCTTTTAAACATCCTTTTAAGGTCTGGAAATTTTCCCATTTTGTGAATTCTTCCTCTCCAGAGTAAAAGCCAGAACTCACTCTCCCACCTTACAGAGCAGGCTCAAACGATCAAACGCATTTGCATGGGACTTCAATTTACTAGTAAGCAAAGTGAAGAGGCAAGTGTTTCATAAAATCCAACACAGACTGTGGGTTCAGTGACAAGTGGTGGCATCAATAATGCCTTCACTAAAGCACTTTCCCAGTGTGATTCGGACACTGAATCTGATGCATCTCCCCCAAGTCTGACTTTCTATCCCTCCCAGGATTCCATGAATTCCTTAATACTTTAATAAATTATTTTTCAGTTAAACCAACTGGCATGGATTCTTTCTTTTGCAACTAAGAATCCTGACTCACATAAAAGGACTCACTTTCCTACCTGCTAGTCAACCTCCATGCCGCAAATGCACATTAGTAGCAACCTCTCAGCACATGGCTAGGTATCTACTCTACTGTGCAAGATAGGGTGAAATAGAAACACTCACAATATATTCCAACTTTCTTCTAAACTGTGCTCTTGTACTAGAGAAGCAAGAAAACTACTTTCCCAGATTCCTTTGCAGCTAAGTTTCTGGATGTGAAATAGGTTGCACCACTCATATGCACTTACATGAGATTTGAAATGTGGACATTAAGACAATGCTTTTTGGCTAAGCTGTTGCCACAGGAAAGTATAGGGATAGACATGCTGGATTTTTCTGCAAAAGCATTCCAGTGTACAGCCATTAGCTTCATGAATGAAAGAGAAATGTACAATGGTAGTTCCTTATTTCTAGATCTCAGGTATGTATTCTTGAACTCAGCAGTCCCAGTGGTGACCTTCTATTGGCCTATCTTGAAGATGGACAAAGAGGGCCACGAGCCAAGGAATGTGGGCAGAGTCTAGAAGAAGGTAAGGGCCAGGAAATGGACTTGCCTCAAAGCCATGGCAGTCTGCATACATCTTGATTTTAGCCCACTGGGACTTGTGTCAGACTTCTGACCTATAGAACTGTAAGATAATAATAATAAATTTATGTTGTTTTAAGATAGTAACTTTGTGATAATTTCTAAGAATAGTAGAAAATTAATACAAAGGGTAATCCCCTCAAAGCACAGTATTAGATATGAAACAAAGAAAATCTAACTGTACATAAATGGGGAGTCTAATAAATTAAGGAATAATTCACAATGCAGTACTATGCAACTGTTAAATAGATGAACTAGAACTTTGATGGGTTTATATGGTCACATCTCATTAGGTTAGAGAAAGAAGAAAAAAGTGAGTGTAGAACAATATATACACAGCATAATTCAGTGTTTTAGAAATATTTAATATACATTAAAAATTCTAGAAGGAAACTCACTAAACATTAACAAATGTTATCTCTATAGGATAGATGGGGACCTTCACATTTTTTTATTTTGCTGGATATTTTTTCAATAACAATGTATTACTTGGGAAAGCAATAAATAAATACATTCTCATTTTTAAACAGGTAACTAAATGCCATCAATTTTATCCATGTATTAATATTTCTATAATATTTATGGAATTTAAATAGAAATCACTTAAAATGTGATTTCTAAGTCTTACTCAGATATGGTAATATCTTAACTCTAATGGAAATGATTCAACAGTCTTCCTGAATACACTGGGTCACTCAAACTATGGTACTTAAATGGAGCTTTCATTCAGATGGTTTCTTATTACAAAAAAAGATGCAGTACTAAAGTGCTCTTATTAAGTTGATAGAGAGCTACAATAATAAACTCATCAGTTAAGTTTCATTAGTTAAAGCCACAATTTGTAAACAATTAGTTTAAATGTCAAAGTACACGCTAAATTCAGAATGCACCCAGACAACACTGTACTTCGTCACAACTTTTAGCCAATGGGCTCTCAACACCATTAGTACAAAATAAAATATTTTGGCAGTCTGCATACATCTTGCTTTTAAATATTGAAGGGGCAATCTCAAATCTTTATACTTACATTTTAGAAATAGACCTCAAAGATAGTTAGCAAAGAATATAAAGAACTGAGGGCTGTTATGCAAAACCATACTTTTATTTATAGTGATACATTCACTTAAGAGTAAAGATCCTATTAACTTTACAATTTTAAGGTTAAAAATGACTGATGAGGGAAAGCAGGGATGAGCTAACAGTTACCATTAGAAACTAAACTGATGATTTTTTGAAATTTTATTTTTTCACTAGGCTTTGATATACAACTGTTGGGTTTTTCATGAACATTACAGTCAAATATGTGCACATAATTTACTATTATTGAACATACTGGTATGTTCATGGAAGTGGCTATTAGGACAACATTATTTTATAATTATACACATTTGTTTTGAGAGGGAATAATACAACATTTTAAATAGTAATAGAGTAGAAGAGACAGACACAGTCAAGAACTTATGTATGCTAAAAGCAATAATTTACTTAAATGTAATAATTTTAGCTGTCATGTAAGGTTTAATGATTACAAAAGTCATAAAGTAACCAATAAACTCATGATAAATATGTAAGCTAATATTACATTCAATAGACACAAATGAAAAGAAAAAAATGTATGTATTAAAATGCATGTATCACAAAGTGGCGGTAAATTTACCCTCCAAAAACTTATCTGCATCTTTTAAGTTAACTACAAATAATGTGATCTCTAGCAGCAAACATCTGGAAATTGAAATGTTTAACAATGTGATTTTTTAGAAGACATCCAATATTTAGGAATACATTTAACAAATATGTGTAAGACCTATAAAATTAAGACTACATAAAAGGAATGCCTACATAAAGATAGCCATATCCTAACCATGGATTGCATGACGTCATATTGTCAAGATGTCAGTCTTCCCAAATTCATCCATAGACGCAGTGCTTTCTCAACCAAAATTTCAGTAGATTTCTCAGTAGAAATTAATGAGCTGGTTCTAAAATTTAAATGAAAATGCAAGAACCCAGACTAGCCAAAACAATTTTGAAAAACAAAAACAAAGTTGGAGGACTTAGCCCACTTCCAGACTCACTATATAGCCACAGCAATCACAACAATTCGGTAATGGCCCAAAACAGCGATTTCTCAGCTGGTGAGCCATGGCACCCTGGTGCGCCACAAGATTTTTTAAAACATGTGGCTATCTAATCAGGGGCACTGACCTCTTTTCCTTTAGACAACAATTAAAAAAATGACAACAGCAACACAACAATAGCCATCCAATGTGAATCAATCAAAATTATACCTATTTTTTGTCAGATAGGCAAAAAATATACTTTTTTGTTGTGTTACAGAGTTTTAATAATTAGTTTATGTGTGCCATGAGATGAAAAAGGTTGAAAATTACTGGCATAAAAGATAGATCAATGACACACAGTAGTCTGAAAACATATATATATATATATATATATACACACACACACATACATTCAATTGATTTTCAAAAAGGATTTAATAGTAAATAATAAAGAAAGAATCGTCTTTTCAATAAATGGTGCTGGAGCAACTGAATATCCACATGTAATAACAACAAGGGACTTAGACCTCCACCTTATGCCATATGTAAATATTAATGCAAAATGCGCCATAGAAAAAATAAGAGCAAAAACTATAAAACTTCTAAAAGAAAACATAGGAGAAAATTTTTATGACTTTAGTGTAGGCAAAGGTTTCTTAAACAGGATGCAAATAGTATGAACCATAGAAAAGTAATTAAGAAGTTAGACTTTATCATAATTAAAAACTTCTGCTCTTTGAAAAATACCATAAGCCCTGGCTGGTGTGGCTCAGTGGATTGAGCATTGGCCTGAGAACCCAAAAGTTGCTGGTTCTATTCCCAGTTAGGGCACATGCCTGGGTTGTGGGCTGGATCCCCAGTTGGTGGCGTGTGAGAGGCAACCGATCGATTTATCTCTCACACACTGATATTTCTCTCCCTCTCCTTCTCCCTCCCTTCCCCTCTCTCTAAAAGTAAATAAATAAAATCTTTTTTAAAAAAGAAAGAAAAATACCATTAAGAAAATGCAAAGACTAACCACCAGCTGGGAGAGACGGTTCTCAATACATACCTGACCGAAGACTTGCATTCAGAATATATAATGAACTCCTACAATTCCTCAGTACAAATACAAACAACCCAATTTTAAAACAGTAAAAGATTTGACAGATATTTCACAAATGAGAATATACAAATGTCCAATAAGCACGTGAAGAGATGCTCAACATCACAGTCATCACGTACATGCACAAAACCACAATGAGATGCTCGGCATACCCACAGAACAGCTTAAAAGATAATATAAAATAGTAAGACAATAAAATAAAAAGACAATATCCAAGTACTAACATGGATATGAAGCAGCTGGAACTTTCATATGCTGCTGGAGGCAATGTAAAATTGTAAATACGACTGGTTGGAAAATAGTTTGGTAGTATCTTACAAAGTTAAACCTATGCTTATACAATCCAGCAATTCCACTCCTAGGTAGTTACCCCCAGAGAATGAAAACATATTGCGCGCGCGCACACACACACACACACACATAAACATGTACATGAATGTTCACAGTAGTATTATTCAAGTATAGGCCAAAACTGGAAACAACCCAAATATCCATCACAAATAAATGAATACACGAACTTTGGGTATATTCATATAACACAACTCAGCAATAAAAAAGAAATAAGGTACATCTAAAAAACAGATATATATAATAACATGGATGAATGTCAAAAACATTATGCTAAGTGAAAGAAGCTAGAGAAAAAAAGAGAGTACACATAAGACTGCAGTTATATGAAATGCTGGAAGAGTCCAATCTAACGTATAGTAACAGAAATTGGGTAAGTGGTTGCCTGGGAGGAGAATTGGGAATCGACTGGAAAAGAACACAAAGGAACTCTTTGTTTTGATGGAAATGTTTTACATCTAGATGTGACAATGGCTGCATGAATATATAAAATTTTCAAAACTCATCAAAGTATAAAATAAAATGTACACATATTTATGTAAGTTATATCTCAATAAAGTTGCTATTTTAAAAAGTTAAATGAAAAAAGATTACTAAGCCATATATTACTTGTGAAATTGTTCAATGATACATAATTTAATTGTTCTGTTCAGATACTAAATTGCCTCTTTCTCCAAACACAGGGCCACTCAAAAAATACCTACTAACATTTAATTATACAGATATGTCCCTATTGTTTTTTCTTTAAACAATATATACACTAAACTTAACTATATTTCATAAGTTGATATTCTCTGGTAAAGCATTTAGTTAACTAAAACAATTATTCAATGTCTTGAAAGGATTTTGAATAATATTAGTTCATGCTTAGATTGGCATGAGAAGAATCAAACCTACAACCATTTACTAAACTATTATGTGTAGCTTTGCCAACATTAGTAGCAATGCCCTTTTAAAACAATATTTGAATTTAAAACATAACACAGTATTATAAATCACAACATGATTCACTGTGTAGGGGTTAGAAATGAATTAACAAATATACATATAAGGGGATGCAGAATCCTTTGAAAAGGAATCCCACTCAGGGATTTCAATTTCCATTCTAAGGCAGCACTTGAAGAAATGTAGGATCATTGTTTTCACAAAATTGAAGTCTTTAAACATATATTTCCTTCTCTAACCTATGATTCCATTACAGAGTTCATACACATGCATATATCTATATATACACACACAATTTGCTCTCTGTTTACATTAGAAATTTGTATGAGTAAATGCACAGGGACCAATTTATTGTTTTTTAATTTATTTATTTTTAGACAGTGGGGAAGAGGGGAAAAAGAGAGGGAGAGAAACATCGATGTGTGGTCGCCTCTTGTAAGCCCCCTACTGGGGACCTGGCCCACAACCCAGGCATGTGCCCTGACTGGGAATCAAACTGGAGACCCTTAGGTTCACAGGTTGACAGCAAAGTGACCAATGTAAAGGCCAAAAAGAAAAACCCCTCAAAGTATAACCATTAATTTATCTGTGTGATCCTTTAATTTTTATCACTAGCACCACAGTCTGGAAATAGTAGAAATAACCAGTATAAAACTGTCAAGGTTGATTTGTAACTATATACAGTTATAAAAAATTCAGAGTCAAGATGGAGGCTTAGGTAGACATGCTTTGCCTCCTTGTGCAACCACAGAGAGAACAACTACATCTCCAAACAAATAACAACCAGAACCATCAGAAAATTGAGCTGTATGGAAGTTTGACAACAAAGGATTTAAAGAAGCCACATTTATCCAGACAGGTAGGAGGGGCAGAGTCACAGAGATGATGCGGGGTGCAGAGAGGTGGTGGCGGCCAAGGCACTGGCGGTCCCACACTCACGTGTCATGGATAAAAATCAGGAGGGATACCTTGGGAGCAAGGGATCCCAGCCCCAGGCTAGACCACATAGCCCAGGGTTCCAGCACCAGGAAGAGAGATCCCCGTAACTTCTGGCTATAAAAACCAGTGGGGGTTGGGGCGGTGGAAGAAACTGCCAGGTACAGTTTTAAACAAAATCGAGGTGACAAAGAAATAAAGCCCAAATGAAAGAACAGAACAAAACCCCAGAAAAAAACTAAACAAAATGGAGATAAGTAACCTATCAGATGCAGAGTTCAACACTAGTGATCATCGTGCTCAAAGAACTCATGGAGTACAGCAAAAACATAACGAAAGAAGTGACGGTTCTGCCAAGTGAAATAAAGAAAAATCTTCAGGGAACCAACAGTGGAGGGGATAAAGCCGAGAATCAAATCATCTATTTGGAAGACAAGGAAGTAAAAAGCATTCAATCATAACAGCAGGAAGAAAAAAGAATTTAAAAAAAAAAAAAACAGGACAGGCTTAGGAACGTCTGGGGCAACTTAAAACATTCCAACATCCGAATCATACATAGAAGTACGAGAAGGAGTAGGGGAAGAGCAAGAAATTTAAAACTTATTTGAAAAAATAATGAAAGAAAACTTCCCTAATTTGGTGAAGAACATAGGCATACAAGTACAAGAAGTGCAGAGAGTCCCAAACAAGTTGAACCCAAAGAGGACCACACCAAGGCACATCATAATAAAAACGCCAAAGGTTAAAGATAAAGAGAGAATCTTAAAAGCAGCAAGAGAAAAACAGAGAGTTGCCTACAAAGGAGTTCCCATAAGACTGTCAGCTGATTTCTCAAAAGAAACTTCGTGGGCAAGAAGGAAATGGCAAGAAGTATTCAAAGTGATGAAAAGCAAGGACCCAAGGTTCTTGGTTGTGACCTAGATTACTCTATCTAGCAAAGCTACATCGAGAATGGAAGGGTGATAAAGTGCTTCTCAGACAAGGTAAAGCTAAAGGAGTTCATCATTGCCTAGCCATTATTATATGACATGTTGAAGGGAGTTATTTAAGAAAAAGAAGATCAAAACTATGAATATTAAAAGGGCAACAAATTGAATTAAAAAAAACACAACAAACGAACTAAACAATCAGAACTGGAATAGAATCATAGATATGGAGATCATTTGGAGGGTTATCAGCTGGAAGGGGGAAGGGGGAGGGTGGGGAAAAAGATGCAAGGATTAAGAACTATAATTGGTAGGTACAAAATAGACAAGGGGATGTCAAGAATGGGATAGGAAATGGAGAAGCCGAAGAACTTATATGCACAACCCAGGGACTAAGGGGAGAGTTGCTGGAGGGAAGGGGAGGTACCAGGAAGGGGGACCAAAGTGGGAAAAATTGGGACAACTGTAATAGCATAATCAATAAAATTTTTATTTTAAAAAATTCAGTGTCTACTCAGGCTAACTCTAGACAGTGGCTACATGGATGTTTCTTTTATATTCTGTACTCTTCTGTGTACTTGAAAACATTTATAACTTACAAATGTTGGAATTATAAGTAAGCAAAAAACAGCTAAATTCATGTAAAAGAAGCTAAAAATGGGGAATATTACAGAATGTAAAAGAAAAAACAGGAAGGGTTTTTTGTGTAAATTCCCGCTTCTTAAGCATCTCATACTTCTGTTTATATAGTGCATAATTTAAACAAATACTCTGACGGTCCAGGACCAATTCACGGCAAAGTTATACTCTTCATTATTTTGATCACTCACCCATTCATTCATTCAACAAATATTTGCTCTTCCACTGTATGTTTAGGGCTACATACAGTAGGCTGCAGGGACTATACAGAATAGATGGGTTATTTCCTCCAGCTGTTTCATTTAGTTATATGAATTAGTGCTCATGACAATCAGTTCCACCTCCTTGTGGTTATTTTATACACTGTCTTCTCTCAACCACAGGCTTATTCCCTTGAAGAGTCCTGGCAGAAGAATTACAAGATTCTGATGAAGACACTGGCCTGCAGTGTCTGCATCATTATGGATGAAATGAGACATTCACATGAGTTACCGAGTTCAGTGGAGGAAAAGGGACAGCATGGCTTTTCTCTCAAGGGGAACAAAAGCCTTGGCCCTTGCTGTGACTGGCCTTTATTGGGTTTCTCAGCACATTACATGATGGTCCTCATTAACTATGCACAGGTTCACTTTAGGTGGTTACCTTTTACAGAAAACAAAGGAGCCAATGCCGCTAATCACATCACAGAAGAGGGATATTTGCAAATGAAAAGGCAAAAGTGGTTGAACCAGTTACACTTACCCTTGGAAGGTTTAGCATGGATTTTAGGAATTACTTTGCAGTAAATGTCCTCAATTCAGGGTGAGGGAATTTTTTAGTAAGAGCAAGACTCAAAGTGGCCTAGCCCTGGCTGGTGTAGCTTAGTGGATTAAGCTCGGGCCTGTGAACCAAGAGATCACGGTTCGATTCCCAGTCAGGGCACATGCCTGGGTTGCAGGCCAGTTCCCAGCAGGGAATGCACAGGAAGCAACCATACATTGATATTTCTCTCCCTCTCTCCTTTCCTTCCCTTCCCCTCTAAAGATAAATAAATAAAAAAAATCTTTAAAAAAAAAAAAAGAATTTTAAAATTAAAAAAAAAAAAAAGTGGCCTAGACACATTGCAGACCTGATTCCCCACAGGAGAACCTATCCATGGGCATGGGTCCTGTGCATCTCTGAGTGGGAGCTGGGCCCACACCATGCAGAACGGTCTCCTGCAGGATTCAGTGCAATCTATACTGTCTGCTGAAAAAAACAATTTTAAAAGAAGTTTCATTTAAGTCTTGAATGGCTATATATCCAAGGATGAAGTTTCTTAATAATATTAACAATGCTTTGGGCAGCAGATCAAAAATGAAAATGAGGTTTAAAGAGTCAATAAAAATTGAAGAGATTTGGATGCCAATAAAAAAATATTTAAAAGACTACCTTGAATATGACGATTTAAAAAGATAATGGCAATTGGCAGAATCATTTTTAAATATAGCTTAATAAATGGAATTTTTTTAAAAACTTGAGGTAAAAAACTTAGGAAAAGGTTGTTGTGATGACAGATACAATATATAACAGAAAAGCAGTCATATTACACTGTCTAAGGCTATGTTCATTTGCATACTCAAAATGTTATTTAAGAAAACAAATTGTCAGCTACCCTTTTTTTTTTTAATTTCACCGTTAGTCAAAAATCACAAGGCTCTGGCAGACTATTAAGGACCTTAAAAATCTCATCTGAGCCCTGGCTGGTGTGGCTCAGTGGGTTGGGCACCAGCCTGCAAACCAAAAGGTCACTGGTTCGATTCCCAGTCAGGGTACATGCCTGGGTTGCAGGCCAGGTCGCCAGATGCCTCTCAGGCGAGTGATATTTCTCTCTCACATTGTTTCTCTCCCTCTTCTTCTCCCTCTCTTCTTCCCCTCTCTCTACAAAAAAATAAAATATTTTTTAAAAATCTCATCTGGAAACTTTTAGATTACATAATCCAAATGCATCACTTTATAAATGAAGAAACTAAAATCTGAACAGGTGCATTATATGCTCAAGGTAAAATCATCTTAGGAATGCAACTACCTCTAATAGAATATGAGTATAAAATGTACAGACCCTTGGATTCTAAATATTCAGAAACTTTGAAAACCAAATGTAGTTCTTATATAAAATCAATGAACTCTGTTAGTCAGAATATTAAACATAAATATATCTACCTTAACCATTCTGGATGTCCAAGAATATTACGTACAAAGTCTCAAAGATTGCAAATTATATTTGCTCAAACAACAAAAAACATTTTATAAAACAAAACAATCCAATTTCCCACTTTTAGAAACTGTGACAAGTAGGAACTAATGAGTATAAACAGTAAAGACCACTTCTGAGAACTCCATACTGAGGATTAGGTTTCCTTTGTTGTGGTGTGTAACTTCAATGAATATCTCTGCCAGAAGTTCCTTAATACTTTAGAACTATCGATTTCTTTTTAAAATTAGTATTATAATAATGCAACATTTTTCACAAAAAAGTAATTGCTGGAGGTGAAGTAAAATTCACTAATCCTTAAACACAGCTGTTGTTTTTAACCTTTTAAAACCCTTAATCTCTGGATATACTGCTACCCCATTAATATCAGGCAACTGTCTTCTGGCATATTAAAGAATAGGTAACCGAAATATTGCTTAGAGTAACTTAGAGTGTGTTCCATTTAGATGAAATGAGTCATGAAAGCCTGCCTTGGGCTTTGAATAGCCTTGGAATCATGACTTCAGGGTTGACTGTAGCTCTCAATTTTAAGAGGATCCTCCATATTTTACATTGGCTGGAAAGTATCCTCACACAGCATGTGAAGAAGTTGGTGAAATACACTGTTATCTAACATCCACTTGTTTATGGAACTGGAAACATTTCCATTTACAGATTATGCTAAGTAAACACAAGTTTATCAGAGTATACACATATCATTGCTGGATTCCTGGTTTCTTATATTTTACTTCTTTTGATAGCGCATCCCATAAAACTGCTAAAACGTGCTGGCTAACAGATTCAGACTTTTCTACAAAAATTGATATGGAAAACCAAAACTATGAAAAGAAGAAGTACTAAAAACATTACAATTCTCAGCTTTCTCTGTGTTTCCATAGCAGTTCTCTCAGATGTCTATTAAACCTCCTAACCTATCATTATTTGGCAAGTTATTTGTCTACCCCGTTAAACTAGATATCATCTGAGAACAGGGGCCAGATATTATTTCCTTTTGTATTTCAGGACCTAGCAAAATGTTTAGCACAGGAAATATTTGTTAATCAATTGACCGAATCAATGACCAAACAAATCAAGTCTTACATATACCTCCGCCATACTGTTTCTACACATTTTGAAGGCAAACAAAAAAAAAAACAAAAAACCTCCAAGTGATTTTACAGATGAATTATTTCATAAAAACCTCTATGGCCTATGGGTATACAGAATTAGCATAAAATGTTTTATATTACCATCTTAAATCATAATGTAGAATCTTATACTTTTACAACATAAACAAGTCTTCTATTGTGCTTTCAAATATTTAGCCATCCAAATCTGCCACTGTAATAGTTGCTAATCTTGTTACAAATGATTTTTAAGATGTGCTTTGGGACCAAAAAATATAGAGACTTGACAAAATTTCAAATTGCTCATTTGTTATAACACATTAAATATCTACTTTTACAATCAAATGAAGGTTGCCCTGGCTGGTGTGGCTCAGTTGCTTGGGGCATTGCCCCATAAACCAAAAGGTCCTGGGTTCGATCCCCTGTCAGGGCACATGCCTGTGTTGTGGGTTTGGTATCGGCTGAGGTATGTACAGGAGGCAACTGATTGATGCTTCTCTCATATCTTTTTCTCTAGCTCTATCTCTCTCTGCCCCCGTCTCTCTCGCCCCCTCTCTCCCTTCTTCTGTCTCTGAAATCAATAAATATATGCTCAAGTGAAAATTTTTAAAATTAATACAAAATAAAATCAAACCATGGTTCCAACAAAATTTCCAGGAGATAAAAACGGACCAATAACTAAGTGTAAATCACCTAACCCCACATAATATGGAAGTTTAAATTTTCCCGAGCCACAAGAACTTAAGAAATGTCACACATGGTTGCCTCAGGGTAGGGTGGTCATATGCAAACTATTAAGAGAATGTATACCTACAATGATGCTGAATACATAATAAAGCCATTGAGTGTATACTTCATCCCATTTTAGCTAACTATTGTTATCCAGCAATAAAAGATTATCTGCTGAAATAAACATGTAAAAACAAAAATATAGGGGCATTTTGATTGGAGGTTTCTGAATACTACCTTTTCTTACTAGATCTCTGAGCCTTGGGAGGCAAATGTAATGGAAAGAGTTCAGCCTTTGAACTTAGACTGACCTTGGTCAAAGTTCAAAGCCATGTTCTAACCTAAAACAAGTTGAGCAGCCTTGAGTACTCATTTAACCCTTCTGAGGCTCAATTTCTTTTTCTGTGGTTATAATTAAGTAGGAACTGATTCATATATTGGAGGATTCTAGGAAAGATTATACAATATTATCAAAGTACTAGTCAATGTTTGGTCAAAGCAAAACAAAGCAAAACCTTTCTACAAACCAGAGCTACCATTTTCATTTCTACTGACACTGTCATTATCTTGGAGTCTAAAGGCAAAGGAGATCTCCATAAACAGTGAAGGAGATACTCCACTGTTGTCTTCTGCCTCTAAACGAACCCAGGTCTCAATTAAATTTCCCTAATCATTCCAATGTATTGGGAAATGCATTATTAGGTACTACCTGTTATCACATTAAACCATATGCCTCTGAAACCCCAGCTACTGACAAAGCACAGCAAGAGACGGACGGACGGATGGACGGATGGATGGATGGATAACATTTTAAGGTACAAAAAATTATTTAAGAGAAAGTATTTTCATTTCAAAATAGGCTGGTTATTACTATCTTTACTCAGCCTATCCAAGATGCTCTCTTCCCTTTAGTCTGTCCATCCAAGTCTTCCCAATACTTTCAAGTTATGGCTCAAACTATACCTTCTGCATTGAATATTACCTAATCAACAAACGCTTGTATAGTACCAAATAGTTTACAGTACACACAGTGTTTCACTTCCACATCTTGTGAGGCAGGCAGCAATACCATTTCCACTTGACAAAGGGGTTCACCGAGGCTAACCTGCTCTAGGCAGTACCGTCCACCCCATCACGCACTGGTTCCAGGCAAAAGCCGCCTCCAGTCTCTGCCCACATTGGAGCCTAAGCCTTGACTACAACAAAGGGGCAGGAGAAGAGGGAAGGACAAAGGCAGGTTAGGAAGTTTGGCGATGAAAATGATGCACCCCCACTCCTACTGCCAGTCGAAAAGTTGGCCACAAAGGAGAGAAAGGAGAAAAATGAGGCAGATTCTATTGTAAGTGCAATCAATGTATCCTATATAAGTTAAGGTGTTCCCTATATCTGGTACTTAGGAAGAAATTTATGCTCCTCAAAATAAAAAACATTAAGCTGGACTTTACTATAAATAACTTATGTATGTATATAAAATTTATGCATAAAAATGTATTTATAATATGTAAATAATTTATAATTCATAATAAAAATGGTGTTAAGCCTCTTAGAAGAGTCCGTGTGAAACTTACATAATTAACTGGAAAAATATGGTCAGAATTAGTGTGCTATTTCTAAAGGGTATATGAAAAACTTCTGGAAGAATGTTTCATAGATTTAAAAAAAATTATAATGTAAAGTCAGTGTGTTCCAATTAAGGAGGTAGAAATTACAAAGAATAGCATAGCTATAAAATTATAATTTAACAAAAAAACATTTACAGTGAATCTCCCTGGGAAACTTACCATTGAAACAAGAAAAAAAAACACAAAAAACTATGCGAAACACACATACGCAGAGATACTGATATGACATTAACAAGAACCTCAATGGTGAAATTATAAAAATAATATATGTAGGTTGAATTTGACTTAGGATGGTGAGCATACAATACCATATGCAGATGATGTATTGTAGAATTATGTACCTAAAATCTATATAATTGTATTAACCAGTGTCACCCCAATATATTCAATAAACAAATGTTTAAAAATAAAAATGTACATAGGTTGAGACTATCCATAAGCATTTGAATGCTATAGCTCTAAGAAGCTACTTCCAAACTGACCATTTACTGCAGTACACTTGAAACAATAGATGCTATACAAGGTTCTCTTAAAAAATGGTAATTTTTTAAAAACTAAATTTAATCCTTTAAAGGCAAGATTACAAAAGGTATTTGGCTAGTACCTTTCAGTGCAAAGCTCTAATTAAAAGCAGGAAATATAATTAGAGGCATAGTAAAACAAAGCAAAATGCCCGATCGTCAAGTGAAACGTAAATCCTATTACCTGCTTAGTAGTATCCTCTCAGTACATTTCTATTTGCCTAAGTTACCCAGAGTCCATTTCTGCTGTTTGCAATCAAAGAACCCTAACTGCTGTAACTGCAAACCCTAGATCTAAGACAACTGTGGCCTCTTCAAAATCGGACATCTTCATATATGAAATAGACTGGTTCAACCACCAAAGAAGAAAAGCTTGACTTTGGGGCACAGTCAAAAATTTAGGGGCTACTGAATTGCTAATGTAGAGAGGGCTAGAGTATTCTAATTGCCACCAGGCAATGTCTATTGGAAGTTAAAGAATAGAGTCAATGCAATATATATTCCACAGACGTGTATCAATCCATTTATTTTTATTTTCAAAGGCAAAATATAATCTAACTCAACATTTGGCTTCCTGTGAACATCACTCTCCACTTCTCTGCAAAACTTTAAAAATGAGTTTTTATTGTCATGGATGAAATGATACTTTGAAAATATTCAAAAAAAATCTTTACTACATTCCCCCGAAAGTAACACATACTTGAAACAAAGAAAACAATACAAAGATTAATAGAGAAATAATTAACTTTCCCCCACCCTATCCCCTCAGGTCCCACTTTGCAGAAATGGTCAATCCTGATAATTCAGTATGTATGCTTTCACAGCTTTTGGAAAACTCACACATGCACATTATCCACAGTGCTCAATAATACATCTTGGACATCACTCCAGAATATAGCATATAACTCAATTTATTCTTTTTACTCACTACATAATAAGCCACTGTATAAATACACTATAATTTACCCAACTATTCCATAATGATGGAAATAGACTCTTCAGATTATTTCCAGGTTATTTTCCTTTCCAAGCCAAATAATGCTGTAATTAACATACCAATGCACATGTCCTTTTGTACTGGAGGACAGGTATCAAAAAATGGACTGCTAGGTTAAAAATTAAAAATTACATTTCAAATTTTTAAAACCTTGTGATAGTTTTAATATATACAAGAATAAAGAGAATAGAAAGTAATGAACTCAAATTTACCCACCACTCAACTTTAAGAACTGCCAAATTTTAATGTTACCTTTCTTCCCTTTGTCTATGAAATTTAAACTATTACAATCTATTTAAACTATTAAAAACTGTTGAAATCCATTTTAACAGTTCTGTCTCCATGAATGGCTCTAAAAATTTATAAAAATAATTTTTAGACACTAGTTTATGGCAATCACCAGCATTTGTATTCTCTTTAATATTATTAATAACTTTAAAAAAATTCACCCATAATATACACTTCCTCCTACTACTAAGCTCTTTGAGATGGAGAAACAGCAGCATCAAAGCATCTAAGACAGCAGAAAAATAGACTCGGAAAGATCATCCTAAAAGCATAAAAAGACCTTGCAAGGGAACAATATCAGGCAGGCAGAGAGGTATATTAAATGACAGAGGCAACAAAGAGAAAGAAAGGAGTAACATTAAGTAGATTTTTAAAAGCTAGCATTAGCTGGTTGGAAAAGTACTTAAGGAATTGCTGGTGGTCCGAGTGGGAAATTTAAGCAAAGAAATAACAATTCATGAGGAATAGTACATGCTATTTGAAAGTATTTTGGAACTAGCTGCTTAAAATATACTGCATTGATCAGCAAGCTAGGTGAATAGCCACTTAGTGCTCTCCAAGCAAAAGATATTTGGAGAAAAAAAACATCACCAATGTGCAACAAAAATTAACATTTATTTCTTTTTAAGTATAAGTAACATCACTACTAAAGAAAGGCAATATAGACTGTGTATATGTACGCAAATATATAAAAGGGAGACTTGATATAAATGTGTTCCTTGAAAAACACATATGATGAAATTTTAAATGTACTAGAGACATGGGATATTTAAAAGAATCCTAAAGTAAATTATTTTGTACAGTGAACATTTTATAAAATAATCATGT
Source organism: Trachops cirrhosus (assembly GCA_028533065.1). NCBI lineage: Eukaryota > Metazoa > Chordata > Mammalia > Chiroptera > Phyllostomidae > Trachops > Trachops cirrhosus. Next base: position 122,819,762 of record CM052543.1, read on the forward strand.
CTTGCACTGGGCACTGTGGCTCAATTAGATGGAGCATCATCCAGCCAAACAGAAGATCATGGGTTCATTTCCTGGTCAGGACACATGCCTGGACTGTGGACTCAGTTCCTCAGCCAGGGCGCATCCAAGAGGCAGCCCACCTGTGTTTCTCTCTCACATCGATGTTTCTCTCCTTTTCTTTCTCCCTCCCTTCCCCTCTCTCTATAATCAATAAAAATGTCCTCGGGGGAGGATTTTTTAAATTTTATTTTAATTTATTTAAAACATATGACATATTATTATCATTGTGCCTAAATTACTCACTGGACTGTAAGCTCCCAGAGGCAGGAGTGATTTGTTTTGTCTGTGTATGTACAGTGACTGGCATATTCTGAATAATCAATAAATGCTTTACGGATTAGTAAACTTAATATTTAAAAAAGAAAACCACATTTTAATGGCGTATTTTTTAAGTCTACAGATAAACATAAGATGTATGTTTGTAGCTGAAGCTTAGAAAGCGCCAAGAAAGGATCTTAGAAGATCCTCTTAGAAGAGCTGACACTTGAATTGACTCTTGAAGGCTAAAGAATTCAGACATGAGAGGGAAAAGAATTTCTAAAACTTGTTGAAAGCCTTGGTGACTTATCTCAATTTACTTAAACTGGAAGTATTTTCTAGTGTAGATTTGACAAGACCACATATGGTTTACATAAATGAAGTGTTAACTTTTTTATTAAATTATTTTAAGTTGCTATAGCATTTATGTGAGATTGGGAAATGTGTGTGTGTGTAGTTAAAGGTGTTACAGTGAATGTATATATTAGCTTCCACTCCCTTGCTGATACACAACCTAAAACAAAGTAAGTAGATTTGAAAATGAAAAGAGAGTTCATAAAGGTACAGAAGGTAACAGCAGAAGGCTGAATCCTAAAATGGCAGTAGGGAGAAGCACTGATATCCCTACAAATAGAGATGGGAATGGATTAAATACAGAAAGATTTGATGAAAATCTATTTATAAAGCAGTTAGTTAGACCTTAAAATCATCATATCTCCCACTCCAAGTAACTGTCATCCAGTCTAGTCTCCAAAGAATATAAATCAGAGGGTCCCTGGAATGTAGGGCTTACCCTTCACTAAGAATAAGGTTAAACATCTTTCTAAAAAGAAATTGAGTAACTGGATATTGAGACTCTTCTTCTGACCTAACCCAAAATGCCAGCCGCTAGGGTATACACACTCTCAAAAGCAGCAGACTCCAAAGAGTTTGCTCTGGGAGACAGACAAGAGATACACCTAAACATGTAGACATCCAAGATTCCTCCAGAAGCAGCCCAGCCCAATCATCCCACAGTGAAACCCATACTCAACAAGCCAGGGTATCACAACAAGCTAGAATCCAATCATTTTTGTGGTATACAACCCTTAAAGATCCCCAGATAGCTAATGAAGACCTCTATTATTAAAAAAAAAAAAAGAGGCCAAAGTTAAACAGAAAAAACTAACTTGAAGGAAAGAGAGACAATAAATAGAGAAGAAAAAACTTCCAGTAATACATTTTTAAAAACTAAGACTTCCAGTCAAGATGGAGGCATACATAAACATGCCTCACCTCCACACACAGCTATAGCAAAAAATACCACCAGACTACACAACTTTCACCCAGAATTGTCAGGAAATCGAGCTGTGTGGAAGTCCAACAACCAAGGATTTAAAGAAGCCACATTCATCCAGACAGGAAGGAGGGGCAGAGACGTGGAAAGATGTAGAGAAGCTTGGAGAAGTACAGAGAGGCAGAGTGGCACAGAGTGTCATGGGGACAGGAACAGGCGGTCCCACATCCATGTGTGGTGGATAAAAAATGGCAGGGATACCTCAGGAGTGAGGGATCCCAGCCCCAGTCCAGATGACCCAGGCCAGGGTCCCAACACCAAAAAGGTAAGTCCCCATAACTTCTAGCTGTAAAAACCAGTGGCATTGGGGAGGTGGAAGAAACCGTGTCCTCTTAAAGGACCCAAGTTGACTTAGGACTCACACAGACCTGCCCCCTCTGGCATTCAGCACCAGGGCAACAGCTGGAAGGGCACCAGTGGTATACAGGGAGACAGTGAAGTGCAAGTGGGAAGATAGCTTCCTTCTGGGCAAAACTCGAGAGGCCAGGCAGCAGCACTGTCCCCTCTATGAGTCCTCCCACACACAGAGCCACGGAGCAGTGACATGAGTTGCCCCACCCCAGCAATTACCTGAGGCTCCACCCCATGAAACTTAACAGGTGCACTAAGACAGGGAGTCAAAGCAGCTCTACCTAATACACAGAAACAAACACAGGGAAGCTGCCAAATTGAGGAGACAAAGACATATGGCCCAAATGAAAGAACAGAACAAAACTCCAGAAAAGGAACTAAATGAAATGGAGATGAGCAATCTATCAGATGTACAGTTCAAAACAACGGTTATCAGGATGCTCCAGGAACTCATTGGGTGCTTCAAAGGCATAATAAAGACCCAGACAGAAATGAGGGTTGCATTAAGTGAAATAAAGAAAAATCTACAGGGAACCAAAACTGGAGAGGATGAACCCTAGAATCAAATCAACAATTTGAAATACAAGGAAGGAAAAAGCATCCAATCAGAAAAGCAGGAAGAAAAAAGAACTAAAAACCCTGAGGACAGGCTTAGGAACCTCTAGGACATCTTCAAACATCCCAATATCTGAGTCATAGGGGTGCCAGAAGAAAAATATGATAAACAAGAAACTGAAAATTTATTTGAAAAAATAATGAAAGAAAACTTCCCTAATTTGGTGAAGAAAATAGACATACAAGCCCAGGAAGCACAGAGAGTCCCAAACAAGTTGGACCCAAAGAGGACCACACCAAGACACATCATAATTAAAATACCAAAGATTAAAGATAAAGAGAATCTTAAAAGCAGCAAGAGAAAAGCAGAGAATCACCTAAAAAGGAGTTCCCATAAGACTGTCAGCTGATTTCTCAAAAGAAACTTTGCAGCCTAGAAGGGACAGGCAAGAGGTATTAAAAGTGATGACAAGGACCTACAACCTATATTATTCTATCCAGCAAAGCTATCATTTAGAATAGAAGGGCAGATAAAGTGCTTCTCAGACAAGGTAAAGCTAAAGGAGTTCATCATCACCAAGCCATTATTATATGAAATACTAAACAGAATTATATAAGAAAAGATAAAAAAGATGAACATTGAAATGGCAATAAATTCACAACTATCAACAATTGAATCCAAATAACAAACTACGCAAACAAGCAGAACAGGAACAGAATCAAAGATAAGGAGATTGTGTGGAGGGTTATCAGCTGGGATAAGGAAGAGGTAAAATGGGGGGAAAGGTGCAGGGATTAAGAAGCACAAATTGATGGGCACAGAATAGACAGGATGATGATAAGAACAGTAAAGATAAAGGTGTAGCCAAAGACCTTACAAATGCATGACCCAAGGACATGAAGTAAGGTGCGGAGGACTGCTGAAGGGAATGGGGGTACCAGGTGAAGGGGGCAAAGGGGAAAATTGGGACAATTGTAACAGCATAATCAATAAAACATATTTTTAAAAAACTAAGAAACAATTAAAAATGCAATGGAGGGAGGAAACTAAGAAAAAAAGGAGATTTTTGACATTAAAAAGCATAAAAATAAACAAATCCAACAGGAAAGTTAGAAGACAAAAATTATAGATATATCCCTGGGAGTAAAGAAAAAGTCAAAAATGCAAAACAAAAGATGAAAAGATAATTAGAGAACCTGTCCAGGATATCCAACATTTGAAAAATGGAAGTTCCAGAAAGGCACAACAGAGAAAACAGAAAGGAGGGAATCCCTAAATAATTAATTCAAGAAAATTTCCCAGAACCAAAAAATATGACTTTCTAAATTGAAAGTACCCACTAAATGTCCAACACAATATTTGCAAGTAGAGCATCACCAAGATATTGTATTATAAACACTGAGAATAAGAGAACAGGTTTTGTTTAAAAGTGAATTAGAATAGCATTAGACTTCTCAAATGCAACACTAGAATCTACAACACATTGATATAAAGTTTAGAAAGAGAAATTATTTCAAATTCTATTATTTTATATGCAACTGAAGTATCAGTACATCTTAAAAAATCACTTCCCCTTACTTTATCAGGAAGCTACTGGAGTTTATAATCACCCAAAATGATGGCACAAACAAACAGGAAGCCATGGTATTTGGGACATGAGATGGGACAAAAAAGGAGGATGAAAAGAACCCCAGGATGACAGTGAAGGAGATTTTAAGGTTTCAAGGCGAAAGGTTTGCAGCAGGCCTAGAGACCCGACTAGAACAGATCAGAAGGCATCAGAAAAGACTTCCAAAACATTGATGGTCTACACATAGATAACTTTAACTGAAAACAGCTTAAGTGTTAAAAATATACAAATAAAATCATGTCCTAAGATAACATGTTCATGCCATTAAATTTCATTTAATGTAGTTAGAGTAAGCCAAGCCACTTTATTGCCAATGTTCTAAAAATGGTTATCAGGATGAATTCTTTATTGATGAAGCAATGTAGCTTTTTAAAATTATTTATAAAATGTCTGCTGGTGAGATTTAAGACAGTTCACAGAGATCATCCAAGTACCTGGATGCATCAGACACTAAGCTTTCTATCCAGATTTTAATATACAATAGTTTCTCTAACGTGTGTAGAAAGAAGATTTTACTCCTTTCCAGTCAGAGTGGAAAAATCATTTGAGAACTGAAAATGCAGAAGAGCACATACTAGGTACTTAATAAACACTTATTGAGACTGTTCTTTTTTCCAATCTGTAAGTTAAAAAAGCAAATAAAGATAAAGTTAACTACACATTTTATATATACACATATACATATGCATGCACAAACATACACTTACAAATATTTATTTCTCATAGCTCTGTACTAGTCATCAATTCCATTTTTAAATATTATTCATAATTTTAACTGAAATGATTGCTTCAAAAATGTATTTTATTAAAGGTACTGGCAGTTAAAATATATTTAAAATAGTATCACCTTATTTTCTATTAAATATAAATATTTGTTAATAGTCATTGCTTAGCTAGTGGGGGAAATATGTTCCAAAAATGTGTGATTAACCTGTAGAATTAAGAAGACCTATCTCTAAAAGAATTTACAAGTATTTTATTTAGTTAGCTTTGATAAACAAAATGACTAATCAGAATTGACTCTTAAGTAAATAATCTAAAAAAATATACAAAGACAAACATGCCTTGAACGCTTCCAAACACGCAGCCCATGTCACATGCCCCCGGGCAGAGCGCGGAGTGCCGGAAGCGGAGAACCTGCTCCGCCCAGACGGTCGTCACGCGAGCTCACACTCAGACACCCGGACCGCTACTTTTCTCCACGGGAGAGTGCAGATCTAGGGTTCTGTGTGAATTTGCCTACTTCCAAATCCTGGCAGTGATTCGATTTCCTTTTCAATTAGTGAATTCGCTAAGCAAGTCAAGTTTCTGTTCTGAATTCGGTTTCTATTAATTTAAGGGGTCTATATAGTATATGTCCTATAAAATTAAGACATGCCTGTAATCTGGTAGTTAAGTTTTAGTTTGAAAAAAAGATTAACAAATAGTTAATATAATATGATAAAAAATAAGTGCTAAATTGTAGGATACAAACTACAAATCTGTAGGACTTAAAACGGAAAGATCGAAGAAAGCAATATGGATCAACCACCTTATTGTTACTGTAATTTCTTCTTTAAAGGAATCCAGGAGACAAGCACAAGCAGAGAAATTGTGATTTACCTCTCAGTTCAAATCCCCACTAAATTCTAATTAAGTTTTCAAATATTAAAACAAACCCAAAGTCCAGGATTAACTGAAACACTATTTGTCTTTGACTGTCACACAATTAAATATGATACTTTAAGTTGTAAGTCTAGGTTCTGCCACACCTTTCAGTCAGAAACTAGGGGACCCCTGGGAAATGGCAGTGACGCGTAAGTCTGGTCTCCAACCACCTGCATGCACCAAGGCTTAAGACAACCATGAATCTGCCTCCAAGACTCCACCTGACACAGCGCTCTAGAACAAGCAGATGGTGAGCAGTATACATAACGCACTCACACTTTCCAACTCACACAGATGGAGTGATCTGAAACTTCCCTTCATTCCTTCCATGAACTGTCCCCACCTCACAAAGATATGACACAAATACACATTCAGGGCTGGGAGTGGAAGGTGGAGGGTGAGGGGAGAGAAGATACTAAAGATGAGCTGCACATAACACAGCACTAAATTCATTCAGTCATCAAACTCTTAGTTCACATCAAGCATTTATACACTGATGCAACACTCACGAGCCATGCAAATGTCCAAATACCTACCATTCTCTGTGGAAAGGATGTCCACAATCCAAGCTACTATTGCTAAAGACAAGGTTATCCTTTTCTTAAAGTCTTTATTGTATTTTTTCCATTACCATTTAGCCCTTTTCTACCTTCTTCCCCCCTGCAATCACCACACTGTTGTCCATGTCCATGAGTCCTTTTCCCTTTTTGCTCAATCCGTCCACCCCTAACCTCCCCCCCACCAGCTGTCATCCTGCTCTCCATCTATGAGTCTGTCTCTATCATTAGATTCTACATATGAGTGAAATCATACGGTACTTGTCTTTCTCTGACTGGCTCATTTCATTTTACATAGTGTTCTCCAGGTCCATTCATGTTCTAGCAAAAGGTAAAATTTTCTTCTTTTTTACGGTTAACTAGTATTCTGTTGTATAAATGTCTCAAGGTTGTTTTATCCACTCATGTACTGATGGATACTTGAGCTGCTTCCATATCTTGGTGATTATAAATAATGCTGCAATGAAAATAGGGGTGGTTATGTTGTTCTGAATTAGTGTTTTGGGTTTCTTCAGATATTCTCCCCGAAGTGGGATTGCAGGGTCAAAAGGCAGATCCATTTTTTAATTTTTTTGAGGGATCTCCATACTACTTTCCACAGCGGCTGCACCAATCTGCATTCCCACCAACAGTGTACAAAGGTTCCCCTTTCTCCACATCCTCACCAGCACTTGTTGTTTGTTGATTTATTGATGATAGCCATTTTGAAAGGTGTGAGGTGCTATTTCCTTGTGGTTTTAATTTGTATTTTTCTGATGATTAGTGATGTTGAGCATCTTTTTATATGGGCCATCTGTATGTCCTCTTTGGAGAAGTGAATATTCAGTCCTTTGACTATTTTTTTAATTGGATTGTTTATTTTTTTGGTGTTGAGTTTACCCATAAATCAGTCACATTTTTATATGCCAATAATGAACTAATAGAAAGAGAAATTAAGAAAACAATCCCATTTACAAGTGCTTCAAAAAAAATAAAATACCTAGGACTACATCTAACCAAGTATGCAAATGACCTGTACTTAAAGAAAGACATTGAAAAAGATACCAGTAAGTGGAAGCACATACAGTGTTCATGAATAGAAAGAATTAACATCATTAAAATGTCCATACTACCCAGAACAATCTATAGATTCAATGCAATTCTTATCAAGATTCCAATGATGTATTTCACAGAGTTAGAACGAATATTTCAAAGTGTACATGGAACCACAAAAGGCCCCGCATAGCAACAGCAATCCTGAGAAAGAAGGACAAAGTTGGAGGAATCACACTACCTAATATCAAACTATACTATAAGGCGATAGTAATCAAACCAGCATGGTATGGCATAAAACCAGACACATAGATCAATGGAACAGAATAGAGAGCCCAGGAATAAACCCACACCTTTATAGTCAATTAATATATGACAGAGGGAGCAAGCACATACAATGGGCTAAAAATAGTTTATTCAATAAATGGTGCTGGGAAAATTGGACAGAAACATGCAGAAAAATGAAACTAGACCACCACACACAACAATAAATTCAAAATGGATCAAAGACTTGAATGTCAGACTCAAAACCATAAAAGTCCTGGAAGAAAACATAGGCAATAAAATTTCAGATACTGCTCACAGAAATATTTTAACTGATATATCTCCCCAAACAAAGAAAACAAAAGAAAAACTAAACAAAAGGGACTACACATCAAACCAAAAAGCTTTTGCACATCAAAGGAAATGATCTCAAAATAAAATGACAATGCACAGAATGAGAGAAAATATTTGGTAATACATCTGGTAAGGGGTTAATATCCAATATTTATAAAGAATTTATAAAACTCAACACCAAGAATATCCTTTTAGCTGAGTTTTTTGTGTGACATGTTTATGTAAACAATTTTTAAATATCACTGTGATCAAAAATTTAAAAACAAATATTTTAAATATAACTTGAGAAACATATTGAACACCTTAGAGAAAGGGCTATGTAAAAACACAAATCAGTATTACTATTATATTATCAAGCGAAAAGCAGTGCTTTTCAAAAAAAGACAAAAAATCTGAAATAAAACAAAATCCACCTTTGGCTTTAGGCTACTGAAAGGAAATGCATTCTCCCACCCCATCCTCACTCCCCAGACTCCACTCCACTGGGTTGTCAACTGCCTTCCAGATGCCCTCAGGAGCCCGTGTCCCAGAGGCCTTCAACAGCCTCCTCTGAGACCCAGGCCACTGACAGAACTCGCTTCCATTGCAGAAGCTATTTTCTAGCACTCCAAGTTCCCACTTTTAGTTTCAATTCCCACCATGAACTTCTAAAATTCATTTCTCACCATTTTGGGGAAATACCACCTTCAAGAAATACAGTGAAATAGTTACAAATTCCTGTGCAACCACTTACTAAATATTAATTTTGAAGCACGTTATTGCAACCTTGCAAAAATTTTTAAGATTAAATGGTGATAATATTCACAAAGTCCCTGATAAATACTGTTCATAGGGAATGCAAAAGAAATGGTAGCTATTTTTAAAAAGACAGAGAAAAAGTACTTTCCGTATTTGCTGAAAGAGAAAGAAAAAAATCACTTGCTTGGCATGTCTTCTGCTAAAACTTGGAGGCACCTAAATTAAGAACAATCTCTTCAAATATTTAAAGGAGGGAAAACCTAGCAGGTTTCTGACAAAGACATGAACTACCTTCCAGTGTTATTGCACTGATTAGCATTAACACATTATGAATCTAGAAAGGATTACAGGGTTTTATTTCAGTCTTTTCTCACAGTTGCAGCACTTTCTATTATCAAGGAGAACTATTCCAACTCCATAATTTTTTATTTTAAAAGTGAATTAAAAAGAGACGTCCTCTAAATGTTCCTTCCCTGGTAAACAGTATAAAAAAAAGCATAAGGCTCTAAGGTTTAGGGGCATGCTTACCCACTACTGAATCAGAAGAAAAAACTGCCCTGACAATGACCGAGCTACGAAGTCAGACGAGCGGAATACGTGACGAGCAAACTACCCTCTGGACACCTAACCCACCCTCCAGGAGCCTTTCCGCCAAAGCCTCCATCCACGTTGGGATCCTCTACAGAAGCTAAGAACCGAACCCAGAGCCAGTCACCAGCTCCCCACTCGCACTGGGGCCCCCTAGAGCCTCGGAGCTGCTGACCATTATTCATGCACATTAACAATATAATGCACTGAACCTTAAATTTTATTTTTTTACAGAATTTGAAAATTTTCTGTGCCCAATATTCTGCCAGACTTTTTAACCTCTTTGTACTCTCGTGACCTAATATGGGCTAGAATGATCTGCTCTCTGATTTCTTATATCACAAAATTATGGGGACACTAGTACATTAACATCTAATACACTGTGAGATCCTTGGAGAAAAATGCTATTTAAAAATAAATACTTCATATTTTTTCACTAGTAAAATGAATTGCTCCTCCCCTCCCCCAGTGCTGTCCTAAGGAATTTGAGATTTTATCACAGCTTTCAGTCAAAAAAAAAAAAATCAGTACTCAGTTTGGATCTTAAAGAGTAACTACTTTTATTCAAAATAAAAATAACTTCGCTTTTCCAGTTATACAATATAAGCCATAAAAAATCAAGCACTACTGGAAGATGTTAAGAGAAGGATAGTCATCAATAACCTGAATATCCAAACCAAATACTATGAACATTAAGACATAGTTCCACACATATACATACCTACTTAATGGATATATGCATTTTAAAGAAGATCATATTCCCCATAGTGATATTTTAGCCTAACATGTGTTAGCTCTCTTGAACAGCTGTATTATATTCCATTTCATGGCTTATCCATAATTAACCAGTCACCTAAAGTTAAAGAGTTATGGTTTCCCCAGTTATTCATTGTGCTACATGAATCCCTTCACATTCTAGCTTTACATTCTCATTTCATTATTTTTAAGAAAAGGAATGTTGGTCAAATGATATGGATACTCAAAATTATAAGACATAATGCCCGATTACCTCTGGAAAAGTAGAATCAATTTTCAAATCCTGCAGTAGATGAGAATGCCCCATTTCCCTACAATTCACTGATTACTGCTTATCTTCTCTCATCTTTGTCAACTGGATAAAACAAAAACTTTATCTCGCTGTTTTGATTGTGTTTCATTACTTCATTATTAGTAAAATAATCATTTGAGGTATGTATAGCGCATTGGTATATCCTTTGTGAAACACCTTCTCCTAATTTTTGGCTACGTTTTGTTTTATAGTTTTGTCATCTCTTTTTGCTGTTGCTTTGTAGGAGCTCTTTACCCAATGAAGACGATGAGTCTCTGTCTGTACACATGCCATAAATAATAATGACCAGTTTGTTATTTGTCTTTCAACTTTTTTGACACATTTTCAATAAAACGACTTTAAGTCTTCATTTAGTCCACCCAGTCACCTTCACGTTCACGGTGTTTCGGTCACACTGAGAAGGGCGTTCCTGTTTCAGCATCATAAAATTATTTTCTGCGCTATCTAGAAGTGTTAGGAATTTTTAGTTAAATATTTAATCAATCTTAAATTTATTTTTGGCATGTAACATAAAGGAGAAATTCAGCTTTATTTTTTCTAAACTGCTGGTCAGTGGTCCCAATACTATATATTGAAGAATCCATCCTTTCCTCTCTCACTGAAATTCCATCTTTATTATATGATAAATCACATATCTTCTAAATCCTTTATTCTAAAACATTGATTTACATGTGTATTTCTGCAATAATGCCAAACTTTTAATTAGGTAAATTTGCACTGTGTTTCATATGCAAAATAATGTAAAATACCAAAGAGGATGGCACACACCAAAAATATTTCCTATCTTGTGCTAATTCCTAAATCAAAGATATTGAATGTCTCAAAAAGAAATGAAACAGACCGTATTAATACTAACAATAAAAACTGATACAAGTATTATTTGCAGCACACACAGTGCTTCCTTTCACATTGTCTGATGCTATGTTCATTACACTACAACACAGTTACTGCTTCTTTTTCAATTATAATACACAGTTAGCATTTGCTCAACGTCTTGCCTGTGTTCACAGAGCTAGTAACTGGCAGGAGTAAAACCTTTGAACTTCATATTACATGATCCTTCCATGACCCCATTATGTTAAAATAGAGCAATTAGCCATAAAAGCCCCAATTTCTCATTTTTTAATCAAACTACCTTACCAAGTGTTGGGGTGAATATATATATACACACATACACATATACACACACATACATGACTGTACACATATATGTGCATTATATACCAAAGACGTACACAAACTCTTACATAGGCTTTTATTTGAATGAAGAGAAACTTCCTTTCTTTAACTTATTCCTTTATTTTTTTTATCTTTACTGTATTTTTTCCATTACGATTTAGTCCTCTTATACTCCCCTCCCCCCAGCAATCACCACACTGTTGTCCATGTCTATGAGTCCTTTTTCTGTTTTGCTTATTTTTGGTCAATTTTTAAATCCAAACTTACATTCCTGAAGCTTTAATAATTTCACCAATATTATGGACCCTAACCACATAAGAACATCAATAACACTGAAACTGAAAAACTAAAAAACTGGACTATATTTTCTAAGAGACAGTTACTTTTGGCTTCCCAAATACAGGTAGAAAGTGAAAATATTTTGTATTTTCATAAGAATATTTCCTTAAGGAATAATTGACTACTAACCCAAAAGAGATCAGTTTTGGATGCACTGCAAAACAGGTTCTGCTATCAGGCAGCTAGGAAGGATCCAGAAGCAGGAAAGCATAGCTGTGTGCATTACAAGTCCGGGTCGCCCCCAGGATCCACCCGTGCAGAGACGGGGCCACCCCACCATCACACGTTAAAACTTATCAGGTGGAGGTTTCTACGGGGACCACGTGACACCAGTCACCACACAGAGTACTGTCATACAGCACAGTCAGGAGAAAAACTTTTTTTTTCAAAGAACAGCAGAAAGACAAAGAAGAAGAAAGAAAAAAGTTTTAAAAAAGCCAAAATACAAAGAAAGAAAAAAATAGCAGAAGGAATCTTACCAAAGCATTTCTCTAAATTCAAGCCGCAGTGTTAGCCAAAACTCCTGATTCACACTAGGTTACTGTAATGGTGTATAATAACCATTGATTTCCTACCCTTTAAAGACTTATACACATCATATTGTATATGGTACACACAGTAAATTGTATGGGAAGTATTAACTCATCTGTTTATGCCGACAAAGACCATGTGTAAACAAGTACAAATGAAGCTATTATATCCCAAATATGTAGTTGCATTATGACAGCCAAATATGGACCAACAAAGTGCTCAAAAGAATCACTTTTTTTAAAAAATTAATTTCAGTAGAGGAAAGAGATGACTTTGGAGAAAGAGGATATGGCTTTGGAAGAGACCTAGCACGATGGGGATTCTTTGACTGGAGGTCAGGGACTGACGGGAACGAGACTCTGCCCACAGCGAAAACAGAGGCAAGAGATCTGCTATGGCGCCTGCAGAGTACCACTGACCCACGGTACCACAGTGACATGTCTCATGAAACACAGGCGCAGCCAGCACCTCATCTGGGGTGAAGTGTGTCACCCTATACTTTTCCCTAGGTGGCTTAATGGCATCTCTCTCCAGGCATGATGAATCAATAGCAGACACAGCCTCAAGCTATAGAACCCAAAGAATGAAATACGTATACCTATCCCTAGTTAGAAGTAAGCCAAAAGGAGCTTACCTTTCAAAATAATTTGTTTGCCACAACAGCAAATATAAATGCATAAAGATAAGATTGGGGTAATATTCTATACAGTAATGAATCATGCAAAAATGATTTTATGAGATTCATTTAAATTTCTTCCTACAACACTCAAAGAAATTTAAACAGTGAAAGGATATCTCAAAAATACAAAACGTAAAAAAAATAAAATAAAATGCTTTACAGGTGATACATCTAAAGACATGCAACACTCCTAAATAATAAAGATAAATATAAATAATGTTTTCTTTTCTAATATATCAAGAAATAAGAAACTATCTAAAGGTTTCATTTATTTTCCAAAATTAAGGATTTTCCCATATCTTTTTGGTTAGAGAATGAACAAATTCAGGAAGACTGATTCTCTACTCCTTGAAAATTTACAATGAAAAAGATCATTATTTTTTTTAAATTAGCTTAAAATTGAGATTAATGGTTTTACAAACCATGAATATACGTCAAAATAGACATATATAGTATCCATATATACTATATAAACACATATCAGATTTCTGTAGCTATAAAATATTCCAACTAAGTTATTCTTTCTTCTATCAGGGAACCACATTAACCTGGAAACGAATCCCTGAAATACATGCGTAATTCTATGTACTGGTTCTCACAGCAATGGAAACATTTTGCCTTGTTCTAAACATCCCTCAGTGTGATTACTTTTGTATACAACCACGGCAGTGATTTAGGAATTGATATTCTTGTATAGAATTTTCTCTCTATATCCATATTAACAAGGCTAAAAGTATTCTTTTATTTGAATCTAGAAGTATAAAAATTAAACTGATATTTAAAACAAAAAGCAAATAAACTCAAAATTAGGTCAGAAAATCTATCTTTATATTAACGAGTTGCTGAATATATTGAATATATAAAAGTAAATAAAGCTGGAATGTTTTAAGATATATCTTTATATGTTTACATGATGAAAACTTACAGTTATTATTCAAGTTATTAATTCCAAGTATATTGGCAGTGAGACAGCATTATGATGTGGCGCCCTCTGCTGGGCTTTCTAGTCACAAACTCAACCTAATATCACAATTAGTAAAATCAAACACTTCAGGCATCAAGTGAAAAATTATTTTCAATATTTGATCACTTTAAGCCTTGGCAAAAATTATATTAAAATTATCACCAATACTTACTTTACTATAACAGGACTTTAAAAATTTATCCTTGAGAGAAATATCAGTATAGATTTTCCTTTTAAAATAAAAGAATGTAATGTAAAAATTGCACTAAACAACATGTTTTAATACGTCTTATTTTTGTCACCACTTCTATCACTTGGCATATGCAGGCTCTGAATGCCACATTTATAACAAGACAATATATTCAGGTTTCGAAGTCCACATTTTTTACTTTTTAACAAATTACTATTTTGGTCATTTATTTTCCTGCCTCATCAGTTACATCAAAATAGTTTATTTTAAAACATCAGAATAACCCTTAATATTATCTTCATTATTAGAAAAAAACTGAAAGAAATTTAAAAGATACTCCTCACCAATAATAATAAATAACTTCCATTTATTGTGTCAATTATGAGAATGTAGTGTATGTTACATGGCTTCTACACGTTATATCCAGTTCCAAGAGATAAAAAAATATTGTGGCTCATGAATACGATATAAATTGTTCAAGATGAATTTCAGAACCAAGATTCAAATGTAAGTAGGTCTCACTCCAAAGACTCAAATCTTTCTACCAAACAATAGACGGCAGTGGAAAAATACTTCAGACGTGCAGTTTCTCCGTTTGTCAGTGTAACAACAACTGGTAGTTTTGGGGAGTGGGGGGGCTAGTTGATAGGAAAAAACATGACAGCAGTCTAAGGTAGTTATTCAATATAATATATTAACTCAGACCTTTAGGAAAATATTTTTGTTTTACATAATGCCGCCAGCTAGTGGCCCTGTTTCAGACTGAGTCACTGAGAACAACACTTGATTTGTACATTACTGAATCAAAATTCCCATGTTTAAACTCTCACATCATTTTCCTAAATTATGCATGCATACGCCTGACTTAATGATATTTTCCCTCGCCCCCGAACTACAGGAGAATGTCCCCCTCAATACCATTAGCACGGCCAGCCCTCGAGCTGTGCCTGAACAGGAAGGAATTCATGACGCGCCAACACGTAGAAACTAAAAGATACGCTTACTGTCTGTGGAAAAGAAATCTACATTATTTTACATATGTAAGGATTTTTGGCACATTTATAAATTTCTGAGTGACAAAATACATGTTTTTCTATACAATGAAAAGTTTACCAGACCGTGAGTATAAGAACTAGGTATTGTTAGGCACTATTCTATGCTGATTTAATAAAGTAGTACTGCTAGCATAGAATATTGTTTTAGTTGAAACAGTAAGTACTTACAGTTCTGAAATTTCCTTTGAGAAAAAAAGTATTTGAGTACTTAAATTTTTACGTTTAAAACTGGCATATCTCATTGATAGTTCATTATTTTAAGAGAAATATCCTAGATAACACACATAAAAAAGTACACAGCTTCTACCATGGTATGGTGTTTAGTGCAATGATATAAAGATGTCTTTGTTTGATTTCTTTAATCACATGACATTATAACTATTTAAATGACCTTCTTAATGGAGAAATCACGACTTACAGGCTTAGATGTAAAAACAGTATGTTCTATAACATTGTAATACTGCATCAAACAAAAGCATTCTTGGATTGAACTATATTAGCAGCAAGGGAAATGTGTCCTGGCATCGCTCTGTAGTGAGAAGGAAGAAGCCGGAAGTAGAAAAGAAAGCACCCGAAACACAACAAAGAAGAAGGAGGTAGCCCCTCAGTTGGATTAACAGAGACAGTCAAAATGAAAACAGCAACAAAAGGGGCCGTCCTGGAGAATCCAGGGCTCCTTCTGACCTGCATTCCGTCACACACACACAACTGCCCAGCGTAAAACTGTTAACCCCACTTCGAGGGCACATTCTGTATGAGGCTGACTTTGCAGCTCAAAACAGTAAGAGTTTCTATCATACACACCCATGCATGCACATACATTAGTCAGCGTAATAAACATTAGTGAGAACAAATACCAATTATAAATTCATTTTTTAAGTACTAAAAATATTTCTATATAGTGATCATATAACTTACAAACATTCCCTGTATTGTCAAAGCTGGTAAGAACATCTTCAATATTCAAAGATCCACTGTTATGCCTAGAAAGGAATAAAATATTTCCTTTAATGATTCTGGAATATTAAGACTTGCTAATTTTTTTGAAAAGCTGAGACTGCATTGTGATATACTCCGTACCAATAAACCCTTCCATGTTGTATTTTTTAAATATTTCTGCCCACTAGAGGGAGAAGGAAAAGAAGTAACAGAATATAGTCTTTCCAATATTTAATGAAATGACATTTCCTGATGATTAATCTACATTTTAAAGTACTAATGTTTTTATTGTTGTTTCAGTTATATAAAGAGAGGATTATTAACTTCTTAAAAGATAACAAAACCTTACACTTCAAGAATCTCAAAAGAAAAATAATCAACCCCCAGTACATCAACAATGCATAAATGTCCTCTAGAGCAGCCCACAGAATTCAGAACTTCAGTCACAAAGCACCAATCAACCTTTAGGTCTGCACATTCCCTCTGCATAGTCACACACTTGACCCGTATCAGATCGTGTGATTCGCAAATATTTTCTCCCGTCACGTGGGTTGTCTTTTCACTTTCTTGATAGCATCCTTTGATGCACAAAAGTTTTTAATTTTGATGAAGTTCAACTTACCTATTTTTTCTTTGTTGTTTGTGCTGTTGGTGTCATATTTAGCCCTGGCTTACTGTTAACCTCTAGTTTCAACCAGTACCATTTTTTTTTTCCTTTTCAAATAATTATTTACCCTAGTGATCTCCTCCTTAGTCCTTATTACTTCACAAACCATTCTTGGGAAAAACTTGCAGGTCCTCAGCTCCTAGGTTAGGTGCTTGTGAACAAGTTGGTTGACTTGGGGAAGAAGAAACTGGCTACTGGTAATATTTTTCCCATTGACATATAACATTGTGAAATTTAAGGTGTATGATATTTTTATTTGATATATGAGGGGGACCCCCAAAATGTAATTTATTTATTAAAAATTGTGTATTCATTCTTACATATTTAAACTTCAGTCACCTTCAAAGTACTCTCCATTTGATGCAATACACTTAGCAAGATGTTTTTTTCCACTGCTCAAACCAGTTTTTGAACTCGTCAATTTTGATGCCTTTTAGTGCTTCTACCATTTTTTTTGTTTCACCTCTTCCACATCGGGGAGGGGGGAAAGTCACTTAGGGTGAGATCGGATGAATAGGGAGTCTGGGGCAGAGGGGTCATGCCATTTTGGTCAAAAACTGCTGAATACTCAACATAGTGTGGGCAGGTATGCTTATAAATCACCCTTTGTGAAATGGGCAAACATATTGAAAAAATCTTCAGAAAAAAAGTCACTGGAGCTGAATGCAGCCTCTCACAACAACAACAGCTGGTGCACTGCTACAGATGGGCTCTTAGAACTCACCTAGCAGTGGAAGTCTGTACTGCAAGGGGCCCACCCTCCAGAAGACAATTTTGGTTTTGGTTTTTGATAGTTTTGGTTTTGGTTTTGGGTTTTTGTAAAATGATTATTACCATAGCATTAGCTAACACCTCTATGATGTCACATAATTATCATTTCTTTTTTGTTGTGAAAACATCTAAATTAAAGTCTTGGGAGACAAGTTAAAGCTTGGGATTTAGAACAAAGTTAGGTTGGCAAAATATGTTGGGAAAACTTGTAATTGTGACATATACTAACATTAATTATCAGTATAATGCTAAGACTGTCCTTGTAGGTATTACTATGTAACCATATTGTTTAGGTGAGACTTAGGTAAGCAG
>CM052543.1:122838327-122903625 GCA_028533065.1 Trachops cirrhosus
ATTGATAATCTGTTAGTTACTTAGAGGTATAGGGTTAGTTTGCTGTTTCTCTACGCCTGACCTCATTTAAAAATGTCATAGGGTGCATGCTCAGTTTCTTGGCTCTAAGAAATAACGCTTTTAAGAAGATAAGTGTTGCATCAGTGATAACTGCGAAAATCACACTTTTTATTTTGAATACTGCTTTTAACTTTTAAACATGCGTTTCACTTCAGCTTCTCAATTTCTGCATTTTAGATATATTTAACTTTTTACAACATATATGCACCTTTTTTCTACTCTTGTCTCAGATTCAGATTTAATTTTAAAATTTTCTTGTATTTTGATTTGGAGGAGAGAGGGAGTTGGGGGAGAGAGAGGAGAGGGGAGGAGAGGGAAGGAGAACAAATATGAGACGATGTCCTTATTAAAACCAGGCCATCTAAGCAATAAAACAATTTCACTTTTAGGAATGTATCCTAAGGAAATCATCAGAGATGGGTTCACTGATGCTTCTACAAGATGTTCATGGCAGCAATATGCAGAACAGCACAAAACTGAGTATAGTCTAAAAATCCAACATAACATGTTGGTTCAATGTATTATGGTGCAAACACTCATTCATTGGACTACTTGGCAGCCATTAAAATCGTGTTTTGAGAAGAATACTTAATGATGTGGGAAACTGTAACGTATTAAATGAAAAAACACAAGGTGCAAAACAGCATGGACAATGCTTTCAGTTATTTAATGACAGGTATGTAAGCACAGCATAAAATCTGAAGGCCATGTACTGAAGTATTAACTGTGGTTAGCTCTGCACGATAGGATTATGAGAAGTTTTTCTTGAAGGAACCATATGCTGCTTTTACATTTAGGAAAAGGTTTTTTGAGCTTTCTGCTGTATTGCTGATCATTTTAATAGCTTCATCTTGTAGCTGAGATGCTCCATACTTTGTTCCTTTTCTCTCGCGCCTCACATGTAGTTTGCCACATTAGCAGGAATAACCTGACCTACACCTGGAATCCTGCACGCGCAGAGAAGATACGGAATCGTTGTGTTATGGTGCTAAGTCTGATCTGTGTTTGAGATGGGATTCCAGGAAGGCCTCTGTAAGGGCTGGCTCAGAGGGCAGAAACACAGTGTACGCGGGCGGTTCCCTGCAGAGGGAGGCAGTTCAGTGCAGGCTTCTCCCTGGCGTGCACGAGAGGCCCCTGTGTGGTAACGGCGGCCACGCTGTGTTTTGTTTTTTATTTAACATGAGCCCAGTTAGCCACCAGCAGCTCCTTTTAGCAGGAATCTTCTTTCTCAGGATTCACACTACTAACATTAAAACTATACATTTAAATATAAGTCCAGTGGTCACATTTGCCTCAGATGACAGCCTTGCCAGACTTCTCATGGGCGCCTACGATCCCCACACATATAAGGATAACCTGCCATCCGTCTGATATCATAAGCGTGCCATGCCCATCACTGGTTTTTATTCACTGAGCACTCCCAGAATACTTACTAAATCCAGTGGGGTGAGGGTTTGTCTGATTTTTTCCTTTCCCTAGAGACATAATACATGATCGCGCTGCAGCGTATTTGTCGTATTGTACTCAAAAGATGCACCACAAAGACAAAGTCATTCTTGACTTCTTGCCCATTCTAAGCTCCCAGGACAAGCTAAAGTCAAGAGGCTTCTAATTCAGCAATTACCATAGCAACAGTAGTCTTATTCAAAGAAAGAAGGACAGTTCAAGCCTCTCAGCTTTTTCTATACCTAACACATGTATACATTTATAAATGAATAATCCCAGCAATTCTATGGTTCCAAATATAATGGAAGTATTTAAACCTTCCAGAATATGTAAATTCTTTCTGCACTGAAAATAAGTTGAAATATTGAGGGTGGGGAACAATTCGTAGTATCTATAGAGTAAATGCTATACAATGACAGACTGGGAGAAGGAGTTTTTCACAGAAGATTTTTAGTATAAACATCTCCTAGGACATATTAGTTTTTTAGACATGCATCTATCTAATAGCAAGTTTGAAGCAATAAAGCACCAGAAAGACAGGAAGACTTTGACAAGGCATGAGTACAAGTCACGCCCTAGATTTTGATTTCCTAATTCTCAATAGTCACTTCGAAACAAAGAGTCAACCACCCTCAGACATACGGAAAATTAGTGATCTTGGGGATTTCATAACCTAATGTTTACTTTGTCCAAACTTTTGCTTCTGATGAAAAGTCACCAAGGGAAATTCTTTATTCCCTCATTTTGAGCATCATCATGTAAAGCTGACAGAAAATTATGGCCAACGTTTTAATAGGCACACCACTGCTTATATATACCTTTTAATAATAGAAAAGATACAACTATGTACTTTGAATTCACAAATATATAAATATTTACTCAATTGGGTATTAATTTTAAGTCTAATAAAACTTTAAAGGAACAGAAATCGATATATAGGGAAATTTTAAGATGGACAAGACTAATAAAAGTATTGGAAGTATTAATCACCATATACACCACATCTCTGTTGAACTGTGGCAGATGCTCTTAGGTCACGGGTGGCGAACACAAGGCCCTCAGCCGAATTCGGCCCCCCACCTTGTGTTATCTGGCCGGGCACCTTGTTTCTACCCGGTGGCAGCGCTGAGCTCTCACTTAACTGTTAAGGAGCAGTTACATTTACACAGTCCTAAAGTCACATTCGGCCCTTTGAAGGCAACCACGAGGCCGATGTGGCCCCCGGTGAAAATGAGTTTGACACCCTTGTCTTAGGTGATAAGAGCCGAGACAGTGAAAAGGAGGTTTATATTTATGATCTGTGAGAAAAACGTCCCGCATGCTCCGTCCTTTATTATTAGAACCCGGAAGCAGGTCACCTTGCAGCGCGGACCGATGACCGATGACCGATCACCGATCACCAATCACCGATCACCGCTCCTCCTCAGGGAGGCCGGGTGGCTTTCTCAGGGGCCTCTGCCGAGTCTGCCTGGCACTTTCTCACTCCTGCATACTTTCCGGTGCCTTTGCCCTCATCAGGAATGACTTCTCCCTCCCTCCTAGAACTTTCAAACACTTTAGATCCAGTTTAAAATGCTGCTCCTCAAGGCCTTCCGAAAATCACTCCTAACTCTAAACTCTCAATATGTGTGAAGTGTTCCATTCATTTGGTTAATGAGGTATGCACTGCCTGTGGATAGTTCTTAGAACAGATGGTTAACTTTCCCTCTCATTTACTTTATTATTTAACTTTTCACATATGTAAGCTCCTTGAGGATAGTATGTCTTATATTTCTCTTTGTTTACCTACATAGATGGCACTATCAAATATTTATTGATTTGAATTTATTTAAAACCATTCATTCCATAGTGTTGATTTAACAAACTTAAAAAACACAGAGGAAGATGATGGCACTCCATTTCAAAACTGCTTTCTAAACCACTGCTTCTGGAGAGTACAAGTGATTTTCTTCAAATTCCTCTCTGCTTGGAGGTATTTTAGATCTTGCTTCCCCCCAATTGCTGCAATCTGGGCTCAAACAGACTCTTATAAAAACTCTCTAAAAAATAAAAATATAAAAACAAACCTTTTCACAATTTTAAATAACACAATTCAGATAAAACTGAAGACAACAGATAAATGTAGCTAGCCCTGACCAGTGTGGTTCAGTTGGATGGATGTCTTCTTATGAAGGAAAAGGTCACCAGTTCAATTCCCGGTCAGGGCACATGCTTGGGTTGCAGGTTCGGTCCCTGGTTGGGGAGTCGTATACGAGAGGCAACCGATCGATGTTTCTCTCTCACATTGATGTTTCTCTCCCTCTTTTTCACACACCCATCCCCTCTCTCTAAAAATAAATCAATAAAATCTGTTATAAAAATAGTTAAAGGTTGCTAAAGAAATGTTATGGAAACATGTTGAGAAGAGTTGATATGAGATATCAAAGGAACAGGAGTGGAGGTTCGTCTCAGCAGATAACAGGAAACAAGGAAAAGCTGTAACCATAAGAAACCAACACGAACGAAACTGGCAATGGAATGGAATGAATTCGTCTTGGCAGAAACCCTCCCCTGCCTAAGCAATTTCAGTCACGTTTGCAACTTCCTGTACAGTAACAGAATCAGGGAGCGAGACATGGAATGCTCAGGACAGTCAAGGCGGAAAGTGGCTGCACCAGGCCTCGGTCCACCTGCAGAATGAATAAATGGACGCATGCCTGCCTGACCAGAGGCAAGATGTGCAGAAGTTAGGGTGGGTGAAAGTGCATGGTACTCCTTGTACTCTCTCTGTAAATTCTTGAGAATCTGTAATTATTTCAAAGTAAAGATGTTTAGAAGTACAGGATGTGGACCCAGGCCACCAGGGTTTGAATAGAGGCACAAGCCATTATTAGCTGTGTGACCTCAACTGAGTTGTTTGCCTCTCTGGGCCTCAGTTTCCTCTTCTGTAAAGTGAGGATAATAACAGCATTCACATTATAAGGCGTTGAGCAGACTAAAATAAACTAATCCATGTAAACCACTCACGACAGTGCATGTCACATAGTAGGCACTCAAATAGTCGGTCATTATTAATGTTGTTATGATTTTGTTAAATGTACCCTAAGATCACGTTCAGCTCTAGAATTCTGTATGTTTTAAGCTATTTGGGCAAATTTTTAGCACAGTCACCTGTCTTCTCTCCATAAATGTATTAAATGTCTTATTATATAGACATACCTATATTTATTCTTTCAAAAATGGATATACCATAAGCAACCCATTGGAGAGGAGTCTCCAATGTACATGTACAATGTACAGTGTACATTACAGCCTGGCTTCCGGTTACATCCAGGCCATCTCCGTCCATGAGATGGAGAACCCTGTCTTATTCTGAAAGTCCTCAAGGACAACAGATTCCACGTGCTCTGTCTGCAGCAATGCTCACCAGGGCCTTGAAGATATCAGGAAATTATTCTTGGCCCAGTTTATTTTTTTTATTTTTTTTGTCTGTTTGTTTGTTTGTTTATTTATTTATATGACTAGTTGGTATTACTGATACATCTAATAAAGGTACATAAGTTATTTAACCAATTTAGTCAGTTTCCTGGGTGTTTGGATTTATCCCTTCTCAATTTTCTTTTCTTTTCTTTTCTTTTTATTTTCTAAAACTTTTTTAAATTTTTTTTTATTTTAGTTTATTCAGTACAGTTTCTATCCTTTATTCCCATTCCAGCCCGCCCACCCATCCCTCCCCTCCTCCCTCCCATTTCCAACCCCCCTAGTTTTGTCCATGTGTCCTCTATATTTGCTCCTGTAAACCCTTCCCAGTTTACACTTATCGCGTCTTATTTGTTATCAGTGGATGTAGAAGATACATTTTAGAACTTTGTACCTGAAGACCCCTACTAGATCTCTCTGTTTTCCTTCTCTTTAATTCCCTTAGAGGTACTATCTTCCAATAGTTTAATTATCTTTATTTCTACTTCCCAGAGTTATTGTAAGGATTCCATTAATTAGAATACATCAAAGCATCTAATTCTGTACCTGGCTCAGACCAAGTACCTAATGAATTTTTCTTTCTTTCTTAACCAACAACTAAACTAATTATCTCCATTAGAATGTGAGGCAGTTGAGGCATTCTAAATGGAATCTCAGAAAGAATATACAGGCAAGCTAACAAATTCAAAAGTTTTTTATCTTTCACTTGAAATGTTCAATAAAGCAGTATTATGAAACCAAATCCTAATTTTTCTTCCCTGCTCTCCCCACTCAATTTTTATTCAAATCCCGAAATTTAGCTATTATGGTGTCTTTTAAAGCTTAGATATTTTAAACAAAAGTAGTTGAAGAAATATATACTATAAATAGACATCCTTTGGGAGAACATTTTTTCTAAAATTATTCCTAGCCTTTTCTAAACTTTATTCAGTCACATTGCCACTTAAAATGTTTTTTGCTCTTCTTACAGTTACTGTAAATGTGCTCCTCCCAAAATAGGAAATCTTGTCCAAAAAAGGCAGATTTTATGATATCAAACACCAACAGCTCACAGTGATACCGCACCGTGAGAGACCGTAGCTGCAGGGCACAGTGATTCAGTACAGCTGGTGTCTCGTCACTTCGGTTTGCAATGCCTTTGTCTGTTTTCTAGTGACTTTAAAGGCAGAACAGTCTGCAAGCTTCTCACAATATCGGTGTTTTCAGCTAAATTTTCTCCTCCTATTCTTAAGAGTCTATTCTGAAAGTGACAAAACATGAATGGGATAAATACCAAAGCTTGATTTTTTAGAAAACTACTACTTCAAGGGTAGTTTAGAAAAATTTTGTTTTCACTTTCAGCCTTCCTTGCCTCACAAAGAACTTGGCTTTTTGTCATAACCAAACGCTATGAGAGAATGGCTAAATGAACCCTTTGATTTGCAACACAGTTTATCCTCAACTGCCACCACATTTCTAAGAGTTTTTTTCTTTAGTTCTGAGAATACAATGAGGCCCAGTTAAAGCAGCAGAATTCCTAACACAAAGTTGCAAACCCTAAATTCTGATAAAGATTGCCTGTAAACGCAACAGAATGAACAATGAGGTTATTATTGTTTCTCTAAGAGAAAAATGCTTTTTAAAAAAATATTTAACTAGAGTGATTTTTACCTTAAGGAAATACTGTATTCCGGGTAGAAGACACTTGTGTACTGGACCCAGGCACCAAATTCCTCTTCACCTTCCCTTTTCGTGTCGTCTGTTACTGAAAACAGATTGAATGATTCAAATCTTCTTACAGATACATGTCGTAGACAATCATCCAGGTGTTTCTGCTTCAGAACCTTTGAAATAAAACCAAATATTGTGGTCATATTATATAAACATAAGTGTTCAAAGTTTAAGTGGCAAGGGGACCTTTATTTCCAATAATAGACTATCAGAAAATTCAGAGCAACTTTTTACTAAAGACAACTAGAAAAGATAAACAAATGTTTTAAAACAACACTTGAAGGCATCAGAGAGCAAAGAAGATGGTGAAGATATACCAGTCTAATACCTTTAAAAGGAGTTAAATGTACAGAGGTGAGCCTGGCCACTTTCATTGTAGGACATTTGTCAATCCCAAAAGAAAGAGCTGAGGAGAGAGCAACACCTGTGACAGCTTGCAGAGACAGGAGGTACAGATTGAATTCCAAGGCTTACAACGTAAGCAGGAGCATCTGAGCCCATCCCTGTGCGTGCGGGTGCATGTGCGTGTTTGTGTTGGAAGGTAAATGAGTAACTTTGTTGATATCGTTGAAACTGGGTTTTTAAGTATGGGAGAAAGGAGATACAGCTATAAGATTAGTGAGGATAGGTAAAACCCTGTGCCTCTGAATCTGAATAAAGTATAACAGAAACTAATGATTTCATTTTCTAAAAATATGTTTATTGATTTTAGAGAGCGAGGAAGGAAAAGAGAAAGAAACATGGATGCGAGAGAGAAACACTGACTGGTTGCCTCCCACATGCGCCCTGACCGGGGACCAAACCCACAACCTAGGATGTGCCCTGACTGGGAATCGGGCCTTCAACCAACGGCGCCACACCAACCAGGGCTGATTTCACTTTTTAAGACCAAGACATATCTTTCCTACAACCGACCACTGAAGAAGTTTAGAAACCGTGACCAACCAGAAGCAATAAACACAGGGTGCTGTCTCTAAACACCATTTTCAATTAAAACAGAATAAGGTCCCTTAGAGAAACTGTTAGATAGGACAAGGGTCTCAAGGTCAGGGTGGTTCTTACTAAATGCTATTCCTGATTAACGTTAAAATGTAACAGTATTTTGCAGGCTCAGTTGTAACTTGATGAGCTGGACTACAACCCAAGGATAAGTTTAGCCAAATGCAAAGAAAAAACCAACATGTGATTAACCAGAGAGTCCCTGTAAGCAATAGCTAAGCGTCCCTTCACAGACACAGAGCTCAGATGTGAACCCCTTGTCTCCTTTACTTGCTGCAAGAAATAACCTCCCTAACAAGAACAACATCTAGTTCTTGAAGAGGGCACCCCAAGGGGCAAGCCCATTGTGTCGGTTATAAAATGGCAGGAACTGTAGGGATATAAGATGAGCCTGAAACATCCTACACAGGTAAACAGGAAAGCCACACAAAATTAAGAGGAATATTAATAGTATTCTGGAGACAATCTGAATAAGGACCATTGGCCAAAGATGGGACAGGGTGAGTATTAACAACAGTAACAAATGTAATAGAATTGAAGCACATTAGTTCATAAAGGTATTGTTCCAAATGCCTCGTTGATGACCATGGAAGGGTGCTAGAGAGCCAACATATTACTTTGAAAATCAGTAATGGAGAGAATCGAGTACTTCTTTCTTTTCTATATGAACTGCCAGTAAGAGTCCAAATAGAAGAGCAAGGGAAGTTTCCAAGTAATAAATGAAGAAGGAATTACAGAATTAGAATATCACCATATTCAACCCTCTCATGAACTCATGAACCTAGGCAATCGCCATCAGGAAGAGAAATAACCAGACACCCCTGTGATTACTGATGAAAGTACACAACACTTTGATCAACCAAACAAAACAAAACAAAACATCAGATCTGAATCTGAGTTTCTGTATCTTGTAGAAAATACAGGGAGAGAGGAACACATTAAACACAATCATCAAATGCAATTAGCAAAATTCAAATTATGGGAAACTCTACAAGATAAAAATCCCAGTTTCTTCAGTAAATTAAAGACAAGGGTTGAAAAAGAGACATACAGAGGGAACACTTAGATTGAAAACTCAACCAATAACACATATCAACCAATAACAATGTTTGGACCTTATTTTGATCCCGTTTCAAAATAATCTAATTGTAAAGAAAAATTATGAGATAAAGGGGAAATTTTGAAAACCAACCAGATGTCTCATGACATCGAGGGGTTATTCTGGGTGTGATACGGCACTGTAATTATGTTTTTAAATGTCATCTTATATACATACTGAAATATTTACAGAAAAAAACTGCCATGATATCTGAAATTTACTTCAAAATAATTAGGGTTGGGAAGATAATGAGAAAATAGAGAAGAAACAAAGTTGGTCAGAAGTTAAAAGTTGTTAAAGTTGATAGATACATGAGTGACTATTAAACTATTCTCTCTAATTTTGTATATGTTTGATGTTTCCCAAAATAGAAAGTTTTTTAAAGATATAAAACACCCTAATAGTCATAAACAAGTAAAACATAGCTAAAAAATGTAAAACTACAAGTATATTTAGAAAGTAAGGAATATACTTCTAAATAACCTGTGTTCCAAAAAAGGGAAGGTAATTACAACGGTAATTACAAAGTATTTTTGAACTGAATGATAATAAAAATACATTTCAAAACATATAAAATGCAGCTAAATCCATGCTTGGAGGGAAATTTATAGAAGGACTAAAAATCAATAAACTAAACATCCATTGCAAAATTAGAAGAAGAAGCAAATCAAGTCCCCAAAAGAACAGAAGTTAATTAAGTAGAAAACAAACACAGCAGGGAGAATTATCAACACCAAAAATTGATTCACTGAAAAGACTGAATAAAACTGCTAAATCCTCGATGAGACTAATATGAACAAAAGAACGAAGGTATAAGTATCAACATAACATAGGAAGATTACTACACATCCTACAGGCGTTAAAAAATAGCAAGGGATATTACAAAAACTAACTTTGAAAATTAGAAAAAATGAACAAACTCCTAGAAAAATACAACTACTAAAGTTGATATAAGAAGAAACAGAAAGTGTAAATAGTCTTAATCTATTTTTAAAATAGAATGCATAAATAAAAACCTTACCAAAGAAAACTCCAGGTCTAGCTTGCTCACCAGCAAATTACACAAACGGTCTAAGTAAGAATTAATGCAAATCTTACCACACTCTTCTTTAAATCCTTAAGTAACTCTATGGTATAAAACTTTGTAACAGAGGAAACTGATGCAAAGGGATTGATTTGTTAATTTGTTCAATCAGAGAGCTCTTAAGAGGTGAATCCAGGATTCAAATCTAGATAGTGTGACTGCAGAGCATAAACTCTTAAAACCTCTGCCTGTGGAGAATATGGGAGACAGGCATCAAACATCCATTCCAACATCCTTCAAAGATACCTACTATATTATAAAGCTATATTATAAACTAAAGACTACATTTCCCAGAATCCATAGCAGCCAGATTTGCAAATCTGTGATTTTAGTTTAGCTAGTTAGATGCACTAGCATGAGATGTGAAAAGATAATAGTAACCGCATTTCTGCAACTTCTATTAGTAAGAACAGTTATAAAGACATTTTGTTCTCCTACAGCACCCTTAGCAGAGGTCCCGGTGTTCACTCTAATTTAATCGAGAATGTGAACGGCAGAAGTGCCATACCTCTGAAAACTGGGCAGGTAGATGCACATCTGGAGTTTATAATTCTGGCGGCAGCTAGTCACCAGACCTGATATGTAAAGCGGTGTGATTCTGGAAGCAGCCTCAGGTTTTTCATTTCTGATGGTTCTGAGTGTTGGTTGTTCTATAGCTGTAATTTTGATGTTGTGCAAAAAGGTAAGCCATGGCTGCCCATTTCGCCATCTTGACTGGAAGTCATAGTTTGCTTTTTAGTGTTCAGAACAAATCAACCAAATACTTTGTTACAAAAATAAAACAGGATTTGAAAATAGAAAATGAGTGATTTCTAGCCCTGGAGAATAATTCAACTTTAAAACAATCAGAGATGGAAGAGATTTTAAAGAAATTTAGTCCCACTTCCTGACTTACAAATGAGAAAACTGAGGTCCAAAGAGGTTTCTCACAATCATACAAATAAGTAACGGCAGCTCTGGGCCTAAAATCAAGTTGTTATTGAATTCTAGTCCAGAAATCATGCTGTTTTAGCACTTATAGTCTCAAACACAGAGCACCCTGCTTCCATTTAAATTGTGCTGTGAACCCTTGTAAAAGGAGGAAAAGTAACACTGAAGCTGGCCTCACAGCTCCGAAGCATGTGGGCTAGGTTCAAACAAGGTTAAAAAAGAATAAAAAAAGATAAATGAATAAATTGTGCTGTGAACTATTCCATTAATCAGATTCTTCTGCCAAGCATTCAGACTTCTAGGCTAGACTATCCATTCGGTAGGTATCCATAAACATGTAATGGTCACTGCTACTTTTTCATCTGCCCTACATCCCTGACTCTTATCAACTGCTCCTCCCTCACTTTGTGTAATAATGGTGGGGTTGTTATCTTCCCTGACCCCCATGGGCTGATGACCCAGGTTAGCTGAAGTACCCCATTTTCCTGGGCATAGCATTTGGTCAACATCGGCCTATCAGAGTCATTTGGAGTAAATAATTTGGGTGTTAGAGAAAAGGGTCTTTTCTTCTGGGTCAGTGGCTCACTGGATGATAAACGTCTGTAATTGCCAACAGCCATCTTTGCCATCAGGCAATGAGACCCAACAAAGAAGAAAACAGAACATCATCCACAGCCTGTATTATTACTGATTCATAGACTTCCAAACCTTATCTGATGAAAGTGGGCCTTGGACTCAAAAGTCAGTACTTTACCGTGTGGCCTGGTATCAAATAATGTACTAGGTCAGCCAGGTTTTCCCTCAAAAATGTTCATTATAAAACAGAAGATACTGAACGGTTAAAGTGAAGGGTCATGAGATCACACAGGAGCCCTATGGGGTAATGAAAACCAGAACCCTGAGGGACAAAACAAGCAGACATAAGTGGACATCATGAAGATGACCCCTAGGAAAGAGAAAGAAAGCTGCATATCCTAGCACTGTTTAGACTCCTCACAGTTCTCCAGTTCAGATGCATACACAATGGTCCATTCATTTGAAATATATAGGGAACCCTTTCGTGTGGTGTGGGACTGTAGCCCAGCCCCACTCGGAAAGGCCAGTGAGGAGCGAGTTGGCACACAGGATCCACACCCACAGATAGGTTCTCCCGTGGGAAATCAGGCCTGCATTGTACCTAGGCTGCTATGAGGCTTGCTTTTGTTAAAACTCCTTCACCCTGAATTGAGGCAGCAAGTGCTTACTGTAATGTACTAAAATCTGAGCTAAACCTCCCAAGTATGGAGTGTAACCAGTTCAACAACTTTTTCCCTTGGTCTATAACATCCTTCTCTTTGAAGTAATTAGCAACATTCTTTCCTTTGTTATCTGTAAAAGGTAATCACCTACAGGGATACTGTGCATAGTAAACAGGACCATCCTCAATGTAATGTACCCAGAAAAGCAATAAAAGCCTGTCCAGGCAGGGGCCAGGGCTCTCTCTCTCTCACTTAGAGAGTGGCCATGCCGTCCTTTTTTCTCCACAGGACTTCCGCAGTTTGTGTGAATGTGTCTCTCGTGGCCACAACACACAGATCCTGCTGGCCAGGATCCACATCAGAAATATATTTCCTATGAGCCTACAAATGTTTGAAATACAGAGTAGATTATCATTATAGAAAAACAGCCTCTTGTCCCCTTGCCCCGTCCAAGGAAGGAGCATATTTCTCTGCCCCTTGACTTCTGTGTTCGGGTTTGCTCTCTTACACCTCTGCCACCACTGTGAGTACGCGCCAGCCAAGCGGCCCAAGGGATGAGAGCCATGTGGACCAAGAATGAGGCACAGAGCCACTCAGCTGATTGCACCCTATGCCAGTTAACTCCCAGGTGGCCCACAGATGCACAGACAGAATAAATACTTGTGGTGGTATGCCACTGTGATGTTGCCGTTGCTTGTTATTCAGCAACAGCTAGCTGATACAATACACTGAGGACTAGGTGCTATGGGCCACTTACAGACTGTCCTTACTCTAAGAATTTCTACAAGAATTGACAATGTCTACCAAAAACCAACTAGCCGGGCCCTGTGCTAGGTGCCAAGGATGAAGATTCATAAAATATCTTTTCCCAAGAAAACTGCCATTCTTGTAAGAAAGATAGACTCTGATCAAATAATCATAAAATAATGTGATGTGAGGTCCACCAAAAGAGAGAGCGGAGGGTCTCATTCAGTCCAGGGTCGTTAAGAGAGTCTTCACAAAAGAGGAGATTGAAATGGAGGTCTGAAGGATAAACAGTCATTCCCTAAGTAGAAAAGATAAAAAGACTTAATGCAGAGGACAGATGTGTACCAAAACATTAAATGTCAAAGCCTGTGGGGAGTTCAAGTGGTAGCCATAGCTGAGACTTCTCCCGTGTAGACAGCAATTCACAATGAGCGTAAGTGCCGGTCAACTAGGGTTTTTGTTACACTAAGAATCACTGAAGTCAACACAATAGATTTGATTAATTTAAGGTGCTAATTTACTATTTTCATAATTGGACTTTAATCAGTGTTTACTTCACTATAGAAAGTTCCTATGATAATGATTTGAGGACACTCACTTTATTATTCCACAATACCAATTGTAACAGTAATAGCAAAACCAGCTCTGGAACGACTTCCAAAGCATCAGCAAAGAAATGATCTTTGAGTTATGTCGTGACAGCACTGGAAGGCCACCGTATGAAAAGGTGACTCTGCAAACAAAGTGACTGCAAACAAAGTAACCTCCAAAATACTACCCGCACAATCTCAAGTAAAGTGGCAACAGCTGGGAAACTCCTCTTGAAATACAGCGGAAATGCAAAGTGTCCTTGAGTAAAATCTTCACGGAGCCTCAAGCAGAGACACAACACTGGAGTGTAGTACAATAAACAGATTTCATTTCCAGAGATTTGGAAAGAGCCAGTGATGTCAAATCGGAAAATCTGTCAAACCTGCACATGACTGAAGTCATGATAGGCCAACAGCAGCAACTTTTAGGTGCGAGAAGATAACCGCCATTAAAGAAACTATTGCACCTTGGGCGGGGAGAATCTCGCCAATCACCTCCAACTGCAAGATACACGGGCGGGGGTGGGGGGGAGGGGGCGGGAGGGAGCAGCTCTAGCTACTCCCTTCACTCTCCGCTGTCACAGAAGAAACAGAGGCAAAGCGTGCAAAGTCAAAGTCCCACCAACAGTCAACCACTCCGATCTCCAAAGCAGGGGCCAGACTTAGGGCTACAATCAGTCCGGGAGTTAAAAAACAAGTAAAAGAAACTTGGGGAAGGAAGTACAACAGAAGCAGGAAAGAAAAACCGTATGGGGTGGGGAGCGGCGGTCCCACCGATCGCCCTCTAGCAAGAATAGTCCCCCCAATGAGACAAATGTCTAGAACAGGATTTTCTACTTCGCTCTGAGTTTCCCAGGAACTCAGCGTTGGGTGCCCTTTCCCCGCACAACCCCACGTGAATCCTCCCTTTTGGTGGGACGCTTAGGTGAAGCAAGGGGCTCTGGACAATATTGTACGGGCGAGTACTAAGTAGCTGCCTATCGCTCTCCCCGCACAAAAGGGGAGTGGCCAGAGGCAAAGGTGAAATGAGATGATTCTCCCTTACCTGCCGCAAGAGCTTCCATCGGGCGGCTCCTAAGGACGAGGAGCCTGCGCGCCCAGGAGCTGCGCCGCCGCTTGTTCGGTCCTCGCCGGAGGCGCGCTCAGCCTCGCTGGACACAGCGTCGGTGACTTGAGACTCCATCCTTCCGGAGCCACCTGTACGCTTGCTGAAGCCACCACTACTCTCCCCTGCCAGGACCTGCCTACTTCTTCCCTATCAGGACCTGTGACGCCGACCCTCCCTCCCAACTGCCCAGGCCCTCCCGAAATCCGCATTTCCGGTTTTCTCGTCTCCTTGACAACCAGGCCCGCGCGGCTCGCGTCATTGCACCATTTTGCAGGTGGCCACCTTGAGTGAGGGCAAGCCAGAGGGGGAGGGATCCTTGGCAAAGGTAGTAAGAGGCTGTCTTTCTTTGTTTTCTTCTCCCCCGACTCACGTAGGGCTAGGAATACTAGCAAAGAACCAAAAGGGTTATATTTTTGCTGGTTTAAGAACCCAGGAGAAAAGAAAAATCCATTCTCGACCATAGTAAAGATGGCGAAATCAGCTTAGTGCTCGTGCTGGATTGGGGTTACGTAGGTCGGCGTGCTGCAAACCAGCTCTGGGTAGGTTGTGATTCTGCAAGCTGCAGAACGCAGATCTCCGCTGGACGCGACGGAGGTTGTTCCTCCGTTACTCCTAAGAGCTTCTTCGGCGGCCTGCCTTCACTCTTTCGGTGTCCAGAGCCAGACTGACTTTGAGTTTGCGTACGTATGGGTGGCGTATGCTGGGGGTCTCTACCCTTTTTCCCTTTCTCCCCCCCACCCCCATCCCCAGCCACCCCTTAGTCCCTTGTTCCTCGCTTTTTGACCAATGTCCCTTCATTGCGTGGCACATGGCATTCCCCTCCCTGTCGCACTCAAGTCTCCTCATCCCTGGGGTGAAGAGTTTCACCGGGAAAACGAATAGTTTTTCCCGGGAACACCCATTCATCGACCCACCCCCATCCTTAGCCTTGCATAGTGTGTTCTCCCTGCAAATGATGGATGGATGAATTGAGGCTGCCCACATGGATATAGTGATTTAGGTTATTTGTTTCTATTTTGCTAGTGTCGGCTACTGATCCCCTATTCTCACTCGCCCATTATTTTGCTGCGACACAGACATTAATGGAGGCGGGGGCGTTGGCGTGGTAGCGGATCAGAGCTGTGGTAAATCTGGCGCAGTATTGTACCTTTGATACCGAGGGGCGTATTTGTGGAATACTTCCATGATGACATTCGACGCTGCAACATGTCTAGATTTTTTTCAATCCTAATAATAGTAGTCACCATTTATTGAGTGGTTATTCCGTGCCAGGCACTGTTTTAAGATCTTAACCTAAATTGTCTCGTTTTGTACTTACAACAACTCCGTAGGGTAAATAGTGCCCTTATCTCAGTTTTGCAGATGAAGAAACTGAGGCACAGGAAGAAAGTGCACGAGTGGAGACCTTAATCCAGGTCTCTGTGACTCTTAACTACTTACTAGTTTTAATTACCTTGATAGGTTAGTAAGAGGTTAGTAAAAACCAACCTCACAACGGAAACCAGAAATGGTCTCACGTTTTATTTGTGCATCCTGAAGTAATTTTGTTTGTTTAGCTAAATACCTTTTTAATGTTGAAATCCAATCGCTGGGGTCCAAGATTTGGAGCCAAACCATTTTGGACTTCTTGCTGTACTACTTACTAGCCAGGTCACCTGGGGCAGGTGCTCAGACTTCCCAGAGCCACAGTTTGCTCACCTGTAGAATGAACATCATAATAGCTACTCTGTCAGGTCCTTATGGAGTTTAAGTTTAGACAAAGTATGTAAAAGCATCTGGCACATAGCGAACACTCAATATATATTAATCCCGCTTCTCCACTTTTGTTAAGTAATTAGGCTTCTAGTTTGTCCTCCATACACACATTTAACCAACCTGTTCTCGGTTATGTAAGATCAAAGCCAGTTTGCCTTTTAAAACCCTCAGAGTCCCTGAGATGCCCCCCATTAAGTCTATGTACTTATTTGCAAATTTTTATTTTGTTTTTTTTTTTGTTTTCTGTTTTGTTTTGTTTTTTAGTTGTCCCTATGTGTGCCACAGTGCTGCGTAGTGTGACTTGATAGGACTGACTTTCCAAATGAAACAGTTTAGACACATCTACCAAGAAGTAAGATTTGAATGAAACTCTCCCTTACATAAGTTTTCAGATATTTTTAACCTGAGTTCTCAGTTATCATTACCTGAGGGGTACATGGCCCTGAAGGGGAGGGATAAGAACTTCGGATCTTAGAGGCTCTGAGAACCCACTACTGTATAACCATACCTATGAAATCACTCGTGCTGGCGGCCCCAAAGGGAGCATAAACCAGGGACTGTGATATCATGCACCAGAAGAGCAGATTATTTCTCCGAGCTTTGAAGTATAGTATTCCTCACCTTGGGAAATGCGTGCAGAAACAGCATGTCAGTCGCTGTGCCTTCGCTGATCATTATTACAGTAGAATAAAGTTGAAAAAGTATCACCTAACCAAGTGTCTGCAGAATAAACTCAAGATATCAGAGTTAGCAAGAAACATCCCAAGTCGGAGCTTCTCAAGTAAGGTATGAACTGTTTAAGTTTACCTGTTTGTAGGTCATTAAGATTAATTTTAGTTTAAAAATAATTCTAGTTGGGTTTTTTAAATGTTCAGGCTCAATGGTCTATACTCAAAATAAGTATAAAAGAATATATAAATATATTTATAGAGTTCTAAGGTAACATAAAGACATATTTAATATTTATGTAATGATTCACCTTAGAAATTCCTTAGTGTACCTACCAGTACCATTCTGAGTATTCAGTTTTCTAAAATTCCTTGAATATCATAACAGCTCTTAATAAAGTCTAATATAGTCATTGTTTTCTGAATACCAAAATAATAAACTTCAGTAAAGGCCTTGCACTTGTGTGTTACTGCTGTGTAAAATGAAAAAAGGACTGCATGCGTGACCACCGGAGTCATTCAGGAAGATGCTTTCAGGCTGCTGTACTCTGGCCACATCCCAGGCTGCAGTCAGCCGTGACCTCAGCCTTGAGGACCCAATTGCCCTTATATGTGGAGTAACCACATTCTAGGTGGCCTGGGACGGTCCCAGTCTACACCGGTTTCCCTGTGTAATTACAAACAGTGTTCCCTTTCCTCTCAAAAGTGCCTCGGTTAGGATGGTAAATTACGTGCATCCTACTTGTTTCAGATTAAGCTGTTTGTTTATGCTGCTGCCTCTTTGGCCTACCTCTTTTACCCCAGACTTGTTATGGCCCTGAGGTTCCTTAAATTACATTTGGGGGTGATATTCTTGTAATATTTAGCATATTTTATTTTTTTATCTCCAGTTTTGTTTTGTTGCATACTGGCTTTTCTTCTTACTCTGTTCTGACTTCCTCTTTTTTTATTGTGGTAAAATATGTATAACATAAAATTTGCCATTTAAACCATTTTAAGTAATTTAATGCCATTGATTACATTCACAATGTTGTATAGCCATCACCACTATCTATTTCCAAAACCCTATCACCACCCAAAACATATACCCATTAAGCGATGTCCTACCTTTTTTGAGCCCCTGAAAATCTTTAATGTACTTGGTCTTTATGAAATTGCCTATTCTACATAATTCACACAAGTGGAATCATAATATTACCCTTCTGTGTTTGGCTTATTTCAGTTAACATAATCTTCTCAAGGTTCATCTATTTTGTAGCATGTATCAGAACTTCATTCCTTTTTATGGCTGAGTAATATTCCATTATGTGAATATATCACATTTTGTTTAGCCATTCATCTATTGATGGACACTTGAATGGATTCTTCTAATTTTAAAAATGATTTTTTAATATTATTTTACGTAATTTATCTGGTTTTTTATTTATGTTCTTCTCTTAACTCATTTGTTGTAAGTTTTGTGATGATGTTTTTTGTTTATTTTTTGCTTTTAACTTTTTATTTGTTAATCCGTAGACTTTTTACTCGTTACCTTTTAGTCTTTCAAATTATTTTTCTTTTCATAGCATCTGAGTTTAGCACTTTGATTCTTTCTTTACTCATGCAGAAATTCTTTATGCCTTTTGTTTCATTCTTACCTTTTGTTTGTGCACACACATGAACAACTTTATCCTACTTTTAAAAAACAAACTTTTAAATTTTACCTATTGGACACATTTTAGACGTTTAGATCATTTTATCTTGCATGTGTTTCAAACATTTTGCCATCTTGTGCATTTATCTTAGGTCTTAGTTTATAAATAGTAGGCAGGAGTTGACCATCAGAGTGACAGCTGTGAGATTAGCTCACACCCTGGGCAGGAAATGAACTATTTTTTTTCCCCTCCTCTTGTCCCTGAAGGAACTTTTTAATTCTCTTCCATAGATACCTATCACCTAGAATGTCTATCCTGAGCCATTAACTTCAAGAAAAGTGGCTCTTTCCGTAATTCTTCTGCCTAATAAAATGGTCCTGTTTTCACATGTCGTTTGTCAACCATTCCTTCTATGAGAAGAGATAAGGTCTAAAAGCTGCGGTCTCTGTCCTTCACCATCACTGGGACCTGGGGAAACTGAAGAGACCTGTAGGCAAGAATGCACATTTCCTTTCAGCAAACATTTACTCAGTTCCAACTTTGTCCACTCTTATGGTACAGTAAAGGAGAAAAGGAATTAGTTTCTGTAGGAAAATTAAAACATATTTGCTTAAAAGTACAGACCTACTTTTATAAGGTAACTAGAGAACAACACGTATAATAGCAATGCCAAAAAGCAAAGGATCTGGCCATGACTCGTGTGTCTGGGAGCTAGTCAGGCCTCTAATCTTCCTGAGGGGGGTGCGGGAGGGTGGGGAGGAGGTTCAACTTGGCGTTGGCTAAAATAGGGGTCCCCAACCCCTGGGCCACTGGTCTGTTAGGAACCAGGCCACACAGCAGGAGGTGAGCTTGAATGTCATGCACTTGAATCATCCTGAAACCATTCCCTGCCACTCTCTGGGTCCATGGAAAAATTATTTTCCACGAAACTAGTCTCTGGAGCCAAAAAGGTTGGGGGCCACGGCTCTAAAAGTCTTCCAAGTGCTAATTTCTTTCTGTACTTCTACCTTATTAGAACCAAATGGCACCTATATGTTTGGACTCTTTAGAACCAACTTTATGTTCTGGCTGTCCATCAGAAGTCCTGCGGAGCTTTGTATAAATGCAGATTCCTGGATCTCACCCCACATCTGCAGGGTCAGAATCGCCATGGCTGAGGCCTAGGGGGTCTGTTTTATGTTGTTGCTGGACTGAGGGTTTGCTGTTGTTTTTTTTTAAGTTCCTTGGGTAATTTTGAAATTCCCAGCCTGCCACCGACAGTGGACCTGCATTTAGGAACTAGAGACTGGTGGTTATCAGTGATCAAATTTTGCTGACCTAAACCTAATTGAATTCATTCATTCTGAAGTTCTTATTGGCGAGTACCTTAGCTGTCCATTTTACATTATCCAGATGGCAAG
This sequence comes from Trachops cirrhosus, assembly GCA_028533065.1. Classification (NCBI taxonomy): domain Eukaryota; kingdom Metazoa; phylum Chordata; class Mammalia; order Chiroptera; family Phyllostomidae; genus Trachops; species Trachops cirrhosus. Next base: position 122,858,255 of record CM052543.1, read on the forward strand.
ATGAACTTAATCCATTACTCATGCACCAGCTAGTAATATTCAAAGACTAGCATCAGACTAAATAACCACATTTATCTGCCACATCATCCTGTTCTGCTCTGATTACAAAAATATTTTCTAAAATCTTCAGTCATGATAATTTGAATGAGATACGGTAAAACCAAATGAGGGAAGAAAAGAGGAAGGACTAAGTACTTTGGAAACACCGGCCCATTGGCTGTTTCTACAATATAGATTAGCAGTTCTCGTAGTAGTCTCTCTAAGGTTGGGAAAGAGACATCTTCACTGGCACTACTGGTCTGTGATTTGTAGGAATCACTGATTCTAACTTACAAGTTGAAAACGCCAGGAAAGGAGAAAGGGAAATTTTTTAAAGAAAAGTTAGGAAAGCCAGAAAGAAAAAAAAAATGTAGTCTTGCAATAAATTTTTTATAATACTTCACAGTGGGACTGCCCTATAGGCACAACTTCATTATTGGTGATTTCTGCACACTCCATTTACTCTTTATTCTGCTGGAGTATCGCTGCCATCCCTCTATGAACACCTCTGCCAGCGCCACCAAAGACATGACGTATTTCAACCCAGGCGACACTTTCCTTTCCTCTTACAGTGGATTTAAGTACCAGAGCAGTGGTCTTCATCCCCAACTCCCCTTCGAGCTGCACATCGTGGACATCTCCCTGGCTTGTCAAACAAACTGTCCACAGTTGAACTTGCTTTTCCAACCTCGACTCAGCTCTTCTTTATCTCATTGCTCTATACCACCGGTAGCAAACACAAGGCCCACGGGCCGAATCTGGCCCTCACCTTGTTTTGTCCGGCCCAGCACCTTGTTTCTACCCAGGGGCAGCGCCAAGCTCTCGCTTAACTGTTAAGGAGCAGTTACGTTTACACAGCCCTAAAATTACATTCGGCCCTTTGAAGGCAACCGCGAGGCTGATGTGGCCCCCGGTGAAAATGAGTTTGACACCCCTGCTCTTTACGCAGTTGTTCAAACTGGAACACAGGGAAACATCATCTTCCTCCTGTTCCTTGACCCTGCCATCATATTCATTAACAGTGCATCCTAAACAGCTTTATGATTTTTTTTTATCACATGTCCGTACTACCTAGGCTATTATTTACTTAACTATTTGAGGTTACTCAATTTGTCTTATCTCAAGGAATGATACTCAGTATATCATCAGTCTGATGTATTAGTTGTGTTCTTTCTAATAGTGTTCATATCCAAATTGTATATACCATCATGTCCGACATGCTTTTAGAAACTGCATTAACCTCCAAAATATATATTGAATCTGTCCATGTTTCTCCATCTCTACCATCATCACGTGGTCATCTTTCACCTGGACCTCTGGTAAAGTCACCTAACCGGGTTTTGTGATTGCCTTCTTCTTCCTCTTATTCTTTTGCTTGTGGATGTCCAGTTATCCCAGCACCGTCTACTGAAAAGACCTTTTCCCATTTTACCGTCTTAGCACCCGTGTTGAAAATCTGTTAACCATAAATGTAAGGGTTTATTTCTGGACTCTCAGCTCTGTCCTGTTGGTCTGTCTGTCTGTCTGTCCTTAGGCCAGTGTTCTCTATATTACTATAGCTTTGTAGTAAGTTTTGAAATCAGGAAGTGTGTGAGCTACATCTTACAAATGAAAAAACTAAAGCATAGAACCAAGATAAAGTAAAAAATGTGTAAGTTTTCATATGTATGAGTCAGAACTAGTCCTCAGGTAACCTGATTCATGTTACCTTTCTAATACCTTATTTTATAAATTATTACAAATAAATACAAAGCCAGAAAGAATTACCCTAACAAATACTCAGAGACTACTTTGTACTTTACATTTCCTCCTTTACCTCCCCAGTACAGATCGGTGTCCTTAATCTCTTTCCTTGTGTGTTTTTATGTAAATGCACATGTGTTTGTACCCACAGATGATACATAGTATTATTTTGCATGTTTTGAAAACTTTATATAAACAAAATACAATTGTATAACGTGATTGTTTGCTCAACATTGGGATTTGGGATTCCACACTAAAACAGGTACGTCTGGTTCACTTATTACAACTGCTGTGTGGCAGTATGATGTGCCACAATTAAACCGGTACCACCAGAGCGGTACCGGCACAGTGTAAGAAGTAGTCAGATTCTGGATTTACCTTGAATCTAGAATTGACAGGATTTGCAGATCTCGTGGTTGTGACAAGAGAGAAGAAATACAAAGACTTCAAGGCTTTTAAGCCTAAATAGCTGGAAGGACAGTTACCATTTATGAAGACAGGAACGGCTGCCCGAAGGACAGATGTTTTGTGGAGAGAAGGGTACATGGGGGGATTGGAAATACAGTTTTGGACAGGTTTTGCCATACCTATTAGATATCCAAGTAGGAATATTGAGTAGTCAGTGGGTGTACAACTGACTACTTATTCAGAGGAAAGGCTTGGGCTAGAGATAGAAATTTGGGAGTCCTCAGCATATAAATAGCATTTAAGGTCATGAGGCTAGATGAGATCACCAAGGGAAGAATTAGTGCAGACTGTAGATTTTTTTTTTAAATGGTCCAGGGCATGCCAATGTTAAGAACACGCAGAGATGAGTAGGAACCAGGTACAGAGACTGAGAAAGGCCAGCAAAATAGGAGCAAAACAATGACAGTGAGGTGTCCTGGAAGCCAAGTGAAGAAGAGTGCCAAGAGAAGAAAGCAATCGTCTGTGCCATGATGCTGACAGCTCCAGTAGTGTGAATGCCTAGAATTAACCTTGTACTTTGCATTACAGTGCTCACCAGCGACTTGGACAGGAGCAATCAGTAGACTGAGAAGGACAGCAGTCATAGGGGACTCCAGAGACCCGGGGTGGGCGGGGTTGGAGGCAGGAAGCAAAGGAAACAGTTATTTGCTTTCATTTTGCAATCACTTTTGAAAAACAAAGTAGTAAATAAAACTAGATATTTTAAATGAATATAATGAAGATTCTTGAGAAGTTTCACAGATGCTAAATAAGGTGTGTACTAATACGAATGCACTGGGTATGTTAATTACAGGTTTACTGTGCACCTGGGTCAAACAATACGGAGACCATTTATCAAGTCATGGAAGTTCCTCTCACTATTCCTGCTTTAAGGAGTGTGTTATTTTCTTTCTTTCCCCTGCATGGATTGGAATGCCCCTAAGATGTATCTCCTTTATTTGTGTCAGATTACGTTGATACATTTCTCTGACGAACCATCCTCTCACTCTTAAGATAAATCCTGCTTGGTCACATAGGGTTTTATTATTATAATTATTGTTTTTGTTTTGTGCTTTTAAAAAAAGGATTGATTTATCATTTTATTTTAGGTTTTTTAAATCTATACTATAAGATTGATTTTTAATTGCCGTACATTGCCCTTGCCCAGTTTTCTTACCAGGTTATACTTGACTGGTAAAATTTAGTTGAGTGGTTTTAAGTAGTAAGCATTTTTTTCTTTAATAGTTAACATATGAAAAGATTATCTGTTCCTTGAAGATTCAAGAAAGCTATCTTTGAAAGTATCCAGGTTTGCTGTCTCTTAAGAAGGGGACATTTAATTACCAATACAATTTCTTTGATAGTTACTGGCTTATACAGCTCTTCAGTTTTTTTGTCAGTTAAGGTAACTCGTTTATTTTCTGAAGAATTATTCATTTTGTTTTCAAATGTATTGGCATAAAGAACTTTGTGATTTTCTAAAAATCTGTCTTCTATCTCTAACTATGCCATCTTTTTCATCCCTAATGTCCTTTATATCTTTTTTTAATCAGCTTTGCTATACATGTGTTTTTTAGTGCATTTTTCAAAGAACCAACTTTATACTCTATTGATCCTCTCTTTCATCAATTTCATTGAAACAAATTAATTTTCTTCCCTTTCTTATATTCCCTTTAGTTTATCCTCCTCTTCTGTCTTCTTAAGTTGAAATGCTTTGTATCAGTAGACACATAATGTCAGTTGGCCCCACTATTCTGATGCCCCGCTTGATGGTTTCGGTTAGGGAGGCGTCTGCTGCCTGCTGTCTCCGTTGTTAAAGGGGCATCATTGCCTTTGCAGATGCTAAGTAGTCAGTAGGGTAATACCTTGGTACTGTGCAAATATTGCATTACCCAACATAATTTCACCTAATGAGTTTAACAACCACTAATGATCTTTAACTTAATCAGTTATTTCACTGGAGCTTGCTAATGATTTTTCTGATTCTATTATTCTTTCTACCTTTACTAGCTAGTATTATTCCACAAAGAGGAGTTTCCTTTTTTGTTGTACCCTCTTTTTATTTTTTTTATTTCAGTTTAATGGGGAGGTTTTTGCTTGTTTTCAAGTTATTTTGAATTTTTTTTAGTGTATTGTAATTAATTAGTCACTGTTCTTTTTGATGCTCAAGTTGTCCCAAATGTGTCTAGTAGAAACCCCTTCAAACTGGCCCTTGTGTCCTTTTGGCAAGTCTCCATTAATCTTCGAGCATTTTCTTGCTCTCTGGCAGAAGATGTCCTAAGCCTACTTTTTTTCTCTGTGCCTCAGACTTGGAATTAGCCATTTATCCCTGGCACCATCTTGAGGAAAAGCAGTCAAGTGTCTTTCTACAGTGCATTTTTCTGTATTTAGAGTTAAACGTTTTTACCATGAAGAATTTATATATTTCATTCTCATGTGTATGTTTTCATTCCTAAAATGTTTTTGCAGTGGGAAGGGAGTGCTGCTTTTTCCCGTAGTGGAGCGATCCTGTACATGTAGCCACCCTAAAGTTGAAAGCGAAGCTCTCCTCACCTTAGCTCCCTTGGGGAACATATTCATTACATCACTGAAGCGCAGACAGTGGTTTAGAATACCATAACAACTACTGTTGCTCCTCTGAATCTAATCCAAATCATAAAGCATCTCAGAAATTCTAAAGGAAAAACTCATGGAAATGATTGTTTTTCCATTTAATTTGTTTTGATGATTTTTCCATTTTAGTTGTACAGTTAATTTTAGATTGCAAATGCTTTGTGATATAAGCTGTATTTATAGCCTGCGCTCTCTGCAGCGTGGGTAAAGTGCCATGGACACACTCGTGCAGTAAATATTTACCAGCTGTTGGAGGTCCTTACCAAAGGCTTAGTGCCCCTCTGGCACAGATCACTGCACAGTTGTCATCTTTGGCAGAAAGCTGACATTGAAAACCTTGGCTACAGTTCTTTTGCATACACAAGGCAAACCTGTGGAGTGTTGGGTTATGGAACTCTTTTTGTCTGAAAACTGGTGTTTTACCTTATATAAATTTTAATAATTTATATAGTGTTTATGTGCTAACTGGAGGTCAACTGAAGTTCTCAGCTTATTGGACACTCCCAATAAGATAGAGTGCTTGTTTAGCTTTCATCTGTATCTCTATTCTGTTCACTAATTTCCCATTATTTTTTCTTGTTCTTTCTTTTATAAGGTGAGTATATTACTTTTTTTCATTAAACTCAAAGAGAAGCTGTTTTATAAAGCATTAATTCACCTTTTGATCAGATAAACAGTTCTGTTTGGGGGACTCCTTAGCCCCACAAGAAAAGGAAATTGTGGCTAATGAAGACATAAAGGAGAACAAATTTCTTACCATAATTCTTGCTGTGAATAAAGAGTGAACACTTACTAATAAAAATCATGTCTTCCTCTCCCCTTCACATTTCCCTCCTTTTAGGAGTTATTTTAGTACTTTATAAAACTCGGGAGACTTTTATTTTGTACCTACCATTCCTGATAATTAAATATGTAAACATTGATAGGATTTCCTTTACTGTTTAATGTTCTTTTTTTTTAAAGAATTTGTTTATTTTTAGACAGAGGGGAAGGAAGGAAGAGAGGGAGAGAAACATCATACCTTTCACATGCCCCCTGCTGGGGACCTGGCCTGAAACCCAGGCATGTGCCCTGACTGGGAATCAAACCAGCGATGCTTTGGTTCACAGGCTGGCACTTAGTCCACTGAGCCACACCAGCCAGGGCTACTGCTAATTTTCTGTAGTATTTCTGAACATTCTCCAGTGCTTTGTGATAATTCTACATCTTACAGATTTATTCATTTAAATTAATAGTGTATCTATCAAGTATCCACCTCATTTTCTTTGTTGACATTTTTAAATGAAAGAGAGATTACTTACTGAACTTGAAAACCAACATTTAAGACCTGTGAAAGGCATACTATTTCATACGTATAAACCTAACATTGTAGTACTTGCATGAAAAGGAAATAAGAATTATCTTTTAAAAGCAAAGGTTTTTTTCCCTTCAAGCTTGAAATATTATGATCATACCAATAAAATTTTTTCCAGGATTTTCCACCAATTAAACAAGAAAACGAAACATCCCTTTTAGAAAACATGGATGCATTTGAAAAAGTGAGAACAAAATTAGAAACACAGCCACAAGAAGAATACGAAATCATCAATGCAGAGGTAGGATATTTATGACTTTTTTTAAAATCTGATATTACCAGGTCAATAGACACAATTCAACATCAAAATTAGACTGTATTTGACCTTCAAAATGTGCTTAAAACTTAAAGAACAAAGAATAAACATAGTGGAATCCTTAAAATAAATTGTAAAGATCAAAACCAGGATGAATTTCCAATTGTATTTCGCTAATTCTGTGTTTTGGAAAAGATCAATTCTGTTTTAGATTTTTAAAAATAATTTCAAGAATCAGTTCAAACGAAACTAAGTCGTATTTCTTTATTATTTGAAAAGTATTTGCTTGCTATATCTACACTCCACTTTAGTGTATATCATAAAAGCCAAATATTTGTTTGACAATTTTATGGTTAACACAATCATAAATATTCAATTGAAACAGATTAAACATACATGTTGAAAATTTTTCAATAAGATTGGAAAATAGAACTGCAGCTTATAAATGAAAATTGCATACATAGTAGAATGGAAATAGCAATAGGCGAAGAAACACAAATTCCAAATTGTGTCGCTACTGGGCAGGTAATAAATGTGTCTTAAGCTACCCGAAATCGTATCATCAATCAGTTGCATTTAATATGTAGGTATTAGGAGCACGACTCATTCTCTCAATTTCAATTGTATATACCTGTCACCCTACAGAAGATACGATGCTTTGTGTAAAATTAAGTCAAGACCATGAGCAGTTGGTGGTGACAGCACATTAGAGGAAAGAATCTCAGGAAGTTACTGAAGGAGTCCAGCCCAGTCTGAGCCACAGTTTCCTCATCTGCATCGCTTTGGGTTACCTTAACTGAATCTCCACTCATTGAATCCCACTACAGGGATACCAGAAATCCCTAAAATACAGCCGAAGTGCGGTTTCCTACACTCATGGGAACCAACGTAGATTTCATTATGTCTTCTCTTTGTTGCCTCTTACATTTATGTATAAGAAACTTGTTCAGTGGCTGTGAACGTATGAAAGCCATTTCTTAACCACTATGTTTTAAAAAGTAATTCATTTTATATTTTTTATGTGTTCGTTCATAAACTTCAATGGGTCTGCTCTGATAAAAGTTCTCATTTCCTTATCTTGACTGGTCAGACCATTAATCAGTTAATTAAATTAAATCATGCTTAAATTACTAAGTTATTTATTATTATTAAATAAACCACTCATTCTTTTCATTGTCAGGTTAAACATGGGGGTTTTGTTTACTATCAAGAAGGTTGCTGCTTGGTTCGTTCAAAAGATGAAGAAGGTATACCACAGTTTTTCCTTTTAACGTACTCTGATTTTTCAGCTTTCACATTTTCCATAGGAAATTTTATATTAAATTCTCAATGGTACAGAAGATATTTTTTAGATTATTTCTGAATTTTTAAAGAAGGGCTCGTTTTTAATATCTGGGTTTGTGTGAAATATAGTTAACAGCTGCACTCAAAAGCTTTGACAGGAAGAATGGAGGTACAAACCATTTTTTTTTTTTTAAATCCTCACTCGAGGACATTTTTCCATTGTTTTTGAGAGAGAGAAAAACATTGATTGGTTGCCTCTTGTACATGGCCTGACCAGGGATCGAACCCTCAGCATAGACATGTGCCCTGACTGGGGTTAGAACCTGCAACCTTTCGGTTCACAGGATGATGCTCCAGCCAACTGAGCCACACTGGCCAGGGCACCAGCTTTTTTTTGAGCATTTGCTATGTCCCAGGTACTATGCTAGATACTATTTTATTATTCAGTGTCATTTACATCATCTTTCTAGATTCTATATGGTCTATAAATACTAGACTATAACAGTATCACAAAAGTTGATGCATAGTATAGTATTGAGTAGTGTTAAATAACAAATGCCAGTTTCTATGCAAATCAAGCTGCCATTAATGCTGAAAAAAGCCAGACTATAGCATCTTACAGAAAAGGAATGCTAATTTAAAACATTGAAATGCACTTTAAAATATTTTTAAATACATCTTTGGACATTGTCTCTTTCATCCTTTATGCAGCAGACAATGATAATTATGAAGTTTTGTTCAATTTGGAGGAACTTAAATTAGACCAGCCCTTCATTGATTGTATCAGAGTTGCCCCTGATGAAAAATATGTAGCCGCCAAAATAAGAACGGAAGATTCTGAAGCATCTACCTGTATAGTAGTGAAGCTCAGTGATCAGCCTGTAATGGAAGCTTCGTTCCCAAATGTGTCCAGTTTTGGTAAGTCACCAGCGCAGACAGTCTACTGTGCTGACAAAGCAACATTGAGAAAATCGTTCACACTTTTGAAACATTTTCATTGCCCATGTGAGTGAATGAGAACGTGAATGTCCAATTACCCTACTGCCTTGGACTCCATCCACACCTTGCTCTGTGCCTCTTACTGTGAGGAGGCCTTCCCTTCTTTAATTATACATCCAGTAGCCAACTGGGGAGACATATGTTTGAACTAACTGATTCATCAATAGGAGTTGTGATATTTTCACTAGTAGAACTAACTTCAGATTCTATCACTGATCATTGAATAATACATATGTTCACACTTTACCCTCCCTTTTCATTTTCCGATGTAAATTTCCCCATTGTTCAATAACTAAATGCCTTTGCTATGAATTAAAATTAGACCTGTCCAATTGATCCTCAGACATAAGTTGTGTACATTTTAACCTCTCAAAATCAGGATGCACACTGTGTAGTGATGTCTTACAGTCGCTGTCAGCCAGGTGGCAGTCATGATGTGATTGTGAGAAAACCCCCACGGACAGCTCCTGGTAAGACCAAGGACACACCAGCACTGAAGGATACTTGGTGGTTTGAGATATCCTGTAGCTTGAAGGCAGACAGAAAACTTTTAGGCATAAGAGAAAATGATCTAATGTTTCTAATAGCACTTACAGGCAGAGGTTGTAGGTTTACACAATTCATCTTCTGAAAAACAAATAGGACTTTACCACAGTCTTTCCTAAACATTGAGCATTCACCTCGTATTTAGAAACTTTAGTTACCCTGAGACTGATAACCCCTTGAAGACTTAGAATTGATGTAGTGAAGTATTTACTCACTGGAATGCTCTCTGGCTTATATAGAACACAGGTTATATACAGTCAAAACTATTTTAGATTTAGATTTCCAGGGCTGAACTTACAACATCTCTTCTTTGGGACTCAAAATTAGAATGCACTGTGCATTTTTGTTTTAACCTGTAAGTAGGTGGCTATGTATAATTCTTTAATTCCTTGTTTCCCAGAATGGGTAAAGGATGAAGAGGAAGAAGATGTCTTATTCTACACCTTCCAGAGAAACCTCCGCTGCCATGACGTGTATCGAGCCACTTTCGGTGACAACAAACGTAACGAGCGCTTTTACACAGAGAAAGACCCAAGGTACTAGAGCAATGCAGTTAAACCTCTTCTCCGAAGTGTTTCTGCAGTTATCTGAAGCGTCGTTCTTGGTTGACTTAAAATGTTGGTTTGGGCTGGAACCAGACACAAGAAGGCTAAGATGAGCATAAGCATTCTTTTTTATAAGTTGTTCAGCTTTAAAACTGGAGGCCAATTACATTTAAACTCCACAGTAAACACAAATACATCATTAGACTGAAAATGAAGAGTTTCTAACATTCTCCCTGGACTGTGACCCGTAGAGGAGTTGTTGGTTAAACATTTAATAGGGTTGTCACATAGCGATTTTGAATCTCTTCAAGTCATAACTAGATAGCATGGTGTCATTAGCATAGATTTCACTACTCATTCCATGTAGGTTACCTGAATTTGAAATTGCTTTGCTTTGAGCCACGATGGCCATTGGTCTTTAAATTTTACATTCCCCTGTACTTTGGTAATTCTTTCTTAAAGCTAATTCTCTTTATTTCCTTGTAATCTCCAGGACTCATGCCTTATATACTACTTAAGCTTGGAAGGAGCTGATGGTAAACGTATCTGGCAAAATCCCTTGACTCTTACCCAGATATACTTTTCCCAGTGATTTATGAGAAACTTTTTTTTTCTTAACACAGATGTCCTGTCACCTCATGTATCATTCAACAGTATAGTTTGGACAGTGTCTGAACAGATTTCACAAGAGAAAAAGATGGGATTTAACACTAAATAAATCTGTGGCAATGAAGACAATACCCAAAACAAGAAAATTAACCCTTCATCTCATAAAATTTCAGAGCTTGCAAGGGCCTTAAGGAAAACCTTGTACACTCCCCAGTTTATATTAGTAATTTGAGATTTTGAGATATTACTTTATTCCACCCTATAGAACGAACATTCCTGGTCCAGTGCTACAGTCATCACTTTTTTTCAGATGATGACTGTTTCAATGAAAACTTACCAAAACTATTTTTTTTAATTTATTTTAATTGATCTATTTTTAGAGAGAGAGGAATGGGGAGCAGAGAGAGAGACAGAGAACATCAGTTTGTTGTTCTACTTACTTACTCAGTCATTGGTTGCTTCTCATGTGTGCCCTGACCGGGGATCGAACCCCAAGCCGTGGTGTATCAGGACAACGCTCTAACCAACTGAGCTACCTGGCCTGGGCCCAAAACTATTTATTCATATGATCCATTGTTCTGTGTGTCACTGGTCAAGGGTATCTTTTGAAGATGATAGTTTAAGCTAGTAATTTATTTTTTATATCAATGACTTATGATTATGAATCATTATCCACCTTGTGAATAAAGCTTGAAATTGAAAAAAAAAAAAAAAACTTCAAAACTGACCCAGTGAGCTATACTTTTGAATAAGGTACTTCCTTGTCACATGTTGTTACTGTGTAAGTTCTAAGTTTAAGCAAGTTATATATACATTTAAGATTCTTGGAGAGTATTTGGCTTCTAGCATGCTTTTTCTTTCCCGTAGGGAATGAAGCATAATTAAATATGTTTAAGCCTAGTTTGACAGGCAGCACCCTGATCTACTTAGCACAGTACTTTCCAAGAATCTTAAATGTATGTATGGTAACTCACTTCTTTATATTTTTCAGTATTTTTAGTATGAATTAACTTGTACAATAAGGAAGCATGTAAATAACATTTAAAGCCATCCATTGTGTCAGTGTGAATTACTGTAATGCTCTTAAGATATTATTTGATTGTAATTATCAAGAATCATAAAAATACTCATTTTTTCTTTTTGGGGGGGTGGGTCCCCCTAATATATTTTTTAAGATTTTATTTATTTATTTTAGAGAGGGGGAAGGTGGGGGAGAGAGGGAGAGAAACATCAGTGTGTGGTTGCCTCTTGCACACCCCCTACTGGGGACCTGGCCCACAACCCAGGCATGTGCCCTGACTGGGAATTGAACCAGTGACTCTTTGGTTCGCAGGCCAGCACTCAATCCACTGAGAATCATAAAAATACTCCTAATCATTAAATTAGTATTGCCATTCTTAAGAATTTATCCTAAGTAAATAATTGTAAAGGTCAGGGAGAGGGAAACTATCTTCATGAATACGTTGCCTTTTATGTCCTTCATTACAATAAAACATTAAAATTTAAATTTTTAAAAATTATTATATTTTAATTTGGTAGAATAGTAGATAGTCATTAAAAATAATGATCATAAAGACAATGTAACTAAAGTGGGGGAGATACTGATATTATGTGACATCAGAATAATGCAGAATCCAAAGTTGCATCTATATTTTTAGTGACATCTATTTAAAGACATGCATAAAATACAAATAAACTCTAGAAGGAAAAAGTAGAAAAATAATTATATTAATTTTTTAAATGTGTTAGGTTAGTGAGATTGTAAAGATTTGTTTCCTGACTATTGTTCTGTTTTGTAAATACTAGGAGGAAAGAAAGGAAATCCATCATGTACACAGAAGAAAAACAAAGTAAACTGTGTCCCTTTTCTGACCTACAGTTACATATGTCCTCTAGGAAGTTTATTTCCTCTTCCAGTAAAAAGCCCTATAACCTATCAGTATTAATGTACTTGAGAGTTAAATGGCGTCTGTACTTTACCTTGACATGCATTTAAAAAAGGTAGGTTGACGATGCGTGGATATGTGATAACATTATCACATATAACAGCAAAGTTAATAATGATTAAATCTCAGTGGTGGTATATGGGTATCTACCTTACATTTCTTTCAACTTTTCTGCATCTTTGAAAAATGTTTATAATAAAATGTAAGACAAAAATATTCTGAATGTTTGGGGGAGACTGAGAAAAATAATTCTATTTTAGTTTACAAGCAGAATTCACTAAGGAGTTGTTTTTATTTTCCATCTGCATTATAAATTAACATCTATGCTAAACACCTGTGAGATACTTGCATTAACAAGGTAGCATGCATTTGAAATTTATTGGATTTTCACATCTCTCCTCTCTCTCTCTCTCTCTCTCTCTCTCTCTCTAGCTATTTTGTTTTCCTTTATCTTACAAAAGATAGTCGTTTCCTCACCATAAACATCATGAACAAGACCACCTCGGAAGTGTGGCTGATAGATGGCCTAAGTCCTTGGGACCCGCCAGTGCTTATCCAGAAGCGAATACACGGGGTCCTTTACTACGTCGAGCACAGAGATGATGAATTATACATTCTCACTAATGTCGGCGAGCCCACGGAATTCAAGGTGACACGAGAGTTCATTGTTCTATAGGCTTTGGGTAAAGTCTAGAAATCGGTGCCACCTTCCTGTGTGTAACCGGTCCCATTTCTCTTCCCTTAGAGCTGATACCTCTACATATTTTAATTGTGCCTTAAAAGGATAGTAAATCAAACATACTCTGTCCTAATTAGATCAGTCACCACAGCCAAACTAAGTAGCTTAAAAGAGCAAACTTTTATAAATTCGTGATTTTGCGAGTTGGCCATTTGAATCACCCTCAGCGAGGCAGTCCTGAGTGTTGGGCCCGGCTGTCAGCGCCCACACTCAGCTGTCCAGCAGACTAGCCTAGGCCCACTCCGTGCTGACGGTCACGCTTCAGCCTGATGCAGTGATGGATCTTGGAGTCATGATGTTCTGTTACCTGGGTCTCTTCTAACTTTGTTCCACACAGCTAATGAGAACAGCAGCAGATACCCCTGCTATTATGAATTGGGATCTATTTTTCACAATGAAGAGAAATACCAAAGTCGTAGACTTGGACATGTTTAAGGATCACTGTGTTCTGTTCCTGAAGCACAGCAATCTACTTTACGTTAATGTGATTGGTCTGGCAGATGATTCAGTTCGGTCTCTAAAGGTATGTTTAACTGTCAAAAGATAATACTGTTAATGAAAGTGCATGCAGTTAGCTTAACCAGAACATCACATTTTGAATAACAGCAATGTACTTTTTCTTAAAGGAATTGAAATGGAATTTAGCATAGTAGGTCTTTCTCAGATTTAGCAGTATGTCTCTTTCTGCATATCACATGTTTCTCCAGCTTCAGATATAGTAACAACTCAGGCCAGCCCGGCAGCTCGTGCCCAGCCGCCATCTGCTGCTCCCGTCCCACACCCCCAGTAGGGACAGCGGTCATGCCAACTGTGTCTCTGCCACTGCTTGCTTGTGCCTGCATCATCTCTTTGCCAGTGTCCTCACCCAGAGCGTCAGGAAGGGTGAACTCTGATTTCTTGGAGTAAGGGGGTGGCAGTGGTCTCCGCTGCAACACAGCTGTGACGCTGGCACATCCCCCTGGCAGGCCGACTCGCTGATAATTGCTTGTGGCTGCCAGGAAAGAGAATCTGCTTCCCTGGTGAACTTGCACTGGCACCCTTACTGCCCCGTTTTAAAGCAGCATTAACATGAGTTAAGATACCGCGCACTGCAGGGAAGAGGACAGGCCTCCATGTTGCTTCATATGGAAGGAGTTGTAGAGCACTGGCTGGTGTGGCTCAGTGGATTGAGCGTTGGCCTACGAACCGAAAAGTTGCTGGTCTGATTCCTGGTCAGGGCACATGCCTAGGGTGCGGGCCAGGTCCTCAGTTAGGGGCATGCAAGCGGCAACCAGTCGATGTTTCTCACACTTCTGTGTTTCTCTCCCTCGCTTTCTCCCTCCCTTCCCTCTCTCTATAAATAAATAAAATGTTGGGGGGAAAAAAGGGAAAGAGTCGTGGAACCAGTTGACCAGCAAGCACACATCACTTACACTTCCCTACTGCAGTATTGTCACAATTTCTGTTCAAATGCAATTCCAGTAAATTCACAGGGTGTTTATTGAACCTCGGTGTGCAAAGCCCTGTATTAGGCACTCTGGAGTGGAAAGACAGGGCGAAATATCTGGCCTAAAGAGGAGACAGTTTATCACGAGATTCCACGAGTACACAGAGTCAGTATGAGGTGGATTCAGATAAGTGGCATGGAGAATGAAGGAGAGGAAAATCACTATTAGACACCACAGTGATAGTTGCTGTAGGCAAGATCCACTAACGGGTGCTAACATTAGTGGGCATAAGTTCAAGGATAAACTTCATAAGTCTTCGTAAGAGGACTAGCATCACTCACAGAGTAGTTATGAATTACAAAGGGGAAAACAGCACTTCACAGTGGAAAACCTGGGAGGAGAACAAGGTTGACACCATGGGTGATAAGATCTGTTGACATGTGCTCCCCCGGTATTCTTGCTAGAAATACATGACCTCAGTTTGTGAAGAAGCGTCAGACAAATCCAAATAGAAAGACATTCTACCAAATAATTGCCCTGTATTCTTCAAAATTACCTCAGAATCTAGAAAGTCGAGGAAAGACTGAGGGACTTCGGCGGACTGGGGGAGACTGAGGAGACCTGACAACTAGATGTAACGGGGAGCCCTGAATTGGCTCCTCGGGCAGAAAAAGGACATTGGTGGAAACACGTATAGGTGAAATGTGGATGTTGTGTATAACTCAGTAAATAGTAAAAAATAATAAATAAGTAGTATTGAAAACACAAAATGTGCTGTGGGGCCCAGAGGAGAGGAAGAAGGCCCAGGAAAGCTGTTTGTAGGGGAGGCAGAATTTGAGATAAAGCAAAGAGGACCGACAGGATTCTGATGGGTGGGGGCATGGCATTCTAGGATGGGGAAGCCTATCAAAGGGAGCGCTAAGCTGGAGAAGCTCAGAAAATGTTCAAGAAACTGCTAGTAATTCGGTTTTATCGAAGCAGAACAAATTTCTGGGGAATGACTATTATTTGACAACTTTTGATTGGCAAGGTGATGAATTTATGAATGAACAGTGAAGCGGGGGAACGTTTGAAATTTGGGGGCAAGGAATAATTTGAAGAGGCAAAGCCACACTTCGCGAGGTGGTGTGGCAGCAGCCCGTCCGGCTGTACTGCGGCAGCCCGAGACATGGCACGGGGGGTCAGTTTTCAGATTGTTACAGTATAAAATACATTACAAGGGTCTAAGACCACCAAAATTTTCCAGCTACCTCAAAATCAGATTATCAAATGTAATGTCTGATGTCTTAGAGGACTACAGAATGGTTATTTAACTTAGGTGAATTTTTACTGCTTTCATCTACTGGATTCAAAGTGTGTCTTTTCACTTGCTAACTGATGCCAAATTCAGACACCTTTCATTGCAAACTGGCAGAGCGGCTCCTCGTATTGCAGCCTATGTGAATACAGGTGGGAGAAAATATTTAATTTATAGCAGTGCATTTATTACAACAAAATTCTGTCAAGAAAATTAGGAATGTCATGAGTTTACTCTGCTGTAAGATTTGACTTCTAAGTAAATACGACCTTTTATATTTTTGTGAGTATTTCTATTTTCTGTGGTTTTAACTTGCATTAGAAGGGGCATCATGTCTCTGAGTTCTTCTCTATGCTCTATTTTATTCCCTAACCCTTTCCAGCCTGTAGTGTCTGTTATGCCACGTGTAATGGCCTTGAGTCATCATCACGCGGAATCTAATGCTGTCTTTACACCAGGTGCTACTTAGAGAGAATTTCACGGATCAGAGCCTTTTCATTAACTGCGTGATACCGGTTAATATGCAAAGACAGTGCAATATACAAAGGACAAAATCTTTAAGCCAACAATGAGTGGATTATGAAGTATTTCTGTTGTAGCATGTCTGCCCAGTAATCTGCTAACACATCTTTTTAAGCTGAATCTCAGCAACAGAAACATAAAACCCTTAATATATCATTGGTCACGTCATCCATATTTCCTAATATTTTTCCTTCATAAAAGGTTATGATAGTTTAATTGGTTATGATATTTAAGCAGATTGGGAAGTTTTTTACTTTGCGTTAACTTCAGTTTATTTGGTGGCATATGCATTCTTGACTTCTCTTTCAGCACTTACATCTTCATCGTTCTTTCAGTGCAGTTGCTGTGAGCTGCTGCTCAGACACTAAAGGTGAACCTGTTCTGCCAGGTGTCTAGGAATAGCCATCTGCATGTCACCTGGCTGACTTAGAATTATTCTCGGGTGCTGTCCATTAATACACGTGAATGATACTGCAGGCTTATCCAAGTGGGAAATGTGGCTTAAGATATTCTTGAGATCATTAATACTTTATTTCTGCATGAGCTGGACAGGCTTTAAAATGTCTGTAGCCTTGGCACAGTTTTTGTTACGATTAAAACTTTAACCTTGATCCACTTGTTTAAGAAATACACCCAAAAGACTTTGGTTTATTGGGACCAGTTGGTGTAAAACCAAAACAGCTCACTATATGGCAGATCACACGGAAACGTTCAAAGGCTCACAAAGGACAGAAAACACCTGAACCTCTGTGGGCCGAAGGCCCCGTGCCCTCTGTCCAAGGCCAGATGACAGGGTGAGCAGCAGGCTTCCCTGTTCCCACCACGGCCTCAGTGTGCTCACCCTGCACATGCTGCCAGACTGCCCGCTCTCGTGATCCCGTTTTCCTTTCTGGTCGTGGCTTGCACTTAAATATATTGTCCTTGAAAATGATCCTCAATCTGAGGAGAATAAACAGGAACTCTTGTAAAGAAATACTGCAAATGTAGGTCCTCATTAGTGTTTCAGGAAAATAGATTCTTTGGATTAATCACAAGAAATTTGCTCTGTAAACACAAGCTCTTGGGCTGTAGTTTCTACAGGGTAAATGGTGCGCTCTTTCTGCACACATCCCCAGCCACCCTTCCTGAAGAGCACCCACCGGTGACTTGGCTGTGCCAGGACCTCGGATTTCCTCAGGAATTTGCTCTTTTACAATTGCTCAGGCAGAGAAAGGCAATTGTCTTTTACTGTTCTGACTCTCAGTACCATTTCTAACACACTGTCAGCCTGCTTACCAGAGTCCTTTAAAAGGTGAAGAAGGATGTTAGTGGAAGGCTTGAACAGGACCCTGCGGCTCGGAGAGAATAAATTTTGATTCCTTTCCTTTTTTTAAGTTAAGAATCTTAATCATAATAGCTCTGAGTCTCAGAGCGAATGCACAGGAAAGGTTTTGTTCTGCACGATGGTCAGCCGGGAGCTAAAGTTAGACGCAGGCTGTAAACGCCCTCGTGCTGCTGCGCCGGTTCGAGGCCCGGAGTGATGACCGCCAGCACTGGCTGTCCTGGCGGCAGAGGACGGGCTGGCGGAGATTTCCTGCTCTGTGAGAACAGGGACCTTGGAGATGGCGCTTGGTTCTGGAATTGCTGTTTGATTTGCTGTTATTAATCGTATTGCTGGAGATTGTTATGCTGAGTGAAATACGCCAGTCAGAGAATGATAAATACCAGATGATCTCACTTACATGTGGAATCTAATGAACAAAAGAGAAACATGGGCATGGACACATGGAACAGACTGACAGCTGTCAGAGGGGAGGAGGGGGAGGGCACTGGATGAAAGAAGGTGAAGGGATTAACCAAAAAACATGTGCATAATGCACGGACACGGACAACAGTGTGGGGACAGCCCAGGGAAGGGGCGGGGGCTGGGTGGAGGTGGGCACGGCGGGGAAAGGTGGAGGGAGAGAGACTTTGCTTGGGGCGACGGGCACACGATGCGGTGTGCAGGTGCTGTTTTATTGAGGTGTGCACTTGAAACCTGTGTGTTTTTGCAAACCAGTGTCCCAGCACACTCAATTAAAAAGTCATTTTGCTGTTATTTTATTGCCCAAGTTTATACTCTAAAGTAAACTTTTTCATTAGAGATTTCATGTAAATCCAGAATCATGATAAACCATTTTCCTATCATTTTTCCTTATTTCATTGGTCATTAATGTAGAGTTTTGTTTGTTTTTTACTTGAAATGTGTTTTGTTGTGCTAAAGTAATCCTTAAATGAAGCATTATGTGATAATGGATAGAAGTAAACTTGATGTTCACATTGTCTTGTTTGGAGCTGACCCAGGAATTTAATTAATTAATGATACTTAGTGTCTAGATACGGAATAAAAATAACTTTTATTTCTTTAGCTCCCTCCTTGGGCCTGTGGATTCATAATGGATACAAATTCAGACCCAAAGAACTGTCCCTTTCAGCTTTGCTCTCCAATACGCCCCCCAAAATACTACACATACAAGTTTGCAGAAGGCAAACTGTTTGAGGAAACTGGGCATGAAGACCCAATCACGAAGACTAGTCGAGTTCTGCGTCTGGAAGCCAAAAGCAAGGTAAGTCTTGATAATCTCCACTATCGGTCACTATTTACTGAAAGTCTGTGGTTTGTCGAGTGTCAGGCAGTTGCTGGGTAAATCAGTTTTATAAAGTAGATCTCATACCATAAGACCCACATGATTTCAGGGAAAACATGGATTTTTTTTTTAATTTTAAGACTAGAAAATTCAAAACTAGCACATCAAGCCCTTCATTTCAACAAATGCAAAAACAAGATAGGAAGTTTAAATGACTACTTTGCAGTCCATTTGATATACCTCTTAGGGAAAAAAATCATTGTTAGCCACTTAATGTATTACCTTCAGTTTTTGTGTTTTTTGTCAAAAAAATATGTATGTTTAGGCTTTGTTCTGTTTTATAAACAATGGGATTTATGCCAGTCTGTCAAAATATCGTAATTATTGTGCCCCAGATGGAAGCTAAGTTCTCGGAGAGCCAAGGGCTCGTTAAGAAGGGAAGCAGCGGCCGAGCGCATGGGCTGCCGTAGCTTTGCAGGCACTTGCGCCCGCTGGTGAATGCAGGGACCCAGCCCTGCGGGGCTTGCTGCCGTCCTGGCCTCGTCCTTCCCGTACGTTTTCAACCAGCAAGTGTTTCTCTGCTTGTTAAACGGAAGTTGGGGAGGAGGTAAGGAGATGAAAAGACCAAGATTGTTCTGTACAAATCACTCTACGTCATTGTATGAGAATGAATTGCACTGATAAGTGAAAACTGTTACACTGTTGGACAAGTTTAGTACAGAAAAGAATAATAATGGAAAGAGTTCCTCCTTATTGGATGACACTCTGGGGCTCTGAAGTGAAGTGGTCAAAATGAGCAAAAACAGCAGGAGACGCCCTGAGTGGTTCGGAGCACTGGCTGGGCGTCGAACCACAAAGGCGAAGGTCACCGCTACAGTTCCCCAGTCCCTGGGTTGTGGATTCGTCCCGTCCCGGTGGGGATGCAGAGGAGAGGCAACTAGTCAGTCCATGTTTCTCTCCCTTCTCTCCTTCCCTTCCCCTCTCTCCAAAAATAAATTAATAAAATCTTTTTTTTTAAATAGGGAGAGTGGTTTGGTTATATTCTTTTCCTCATGTAAACTAGTGCTATTTCATTAGTTTCTGTAAGCAGGGTGAGAACCCACTTACCCACCCTATTTCAGTGAAAGGAAGATTAGAAATAGTTCAGATTATTTCAATTTTGTCCAGGAAGTGCCTAGTTCCAGTCGATTGGAATTGATGAATATGGGCTACACTGGGGAATAGTTACTTGCCCTAAAGGTAACTCAGGTGTTAAAACTTATAAAACTTACTTACAGCTCTTGCCAGGCAGCTCAGCTGTTGGGAGCGTTGTCCGGGTGTGCTGGGCGGCGGGTGTGGTCCCTGCTCAGCACGTGCAGGAGTCAGGCCAGAGAATGCGTGGGTGGGCGGGGCAGCAGGTTGAGGTCTGCCTCCTTTCCCCTCTCTAAAATCAGTAAATAAAAATAAGTTTTTAGAAACTTACTTTTAAACATTTAAAAAAATAAAACTCAGTAGACCTTTGAAGAGGCTGTGGGTAGTTATTGATAAGGTCGGTACAAGATTTCAGGTGCTAATGTTGAGAATTCTGTCTGCAGAGGACAGAAAAGTGGGCTGTTAAAACTTCTGTAGTTCACTTCTTTGTAAATATTTTAAGATGAAACATGCTGGTAGGTAGCCCCGGGTACAGGAAGCACGTCTGGCCTTAATAGGTATTTGGGCTTGTCCTGAAAGAATGCAGTAGTATGGGGTAGTGAAGAACTCTTTAAAATCATTTTGTTGTCACAAAAAGCTGCATTTAATAAAGTGGGTTCAAGTCATAGTCTTGCTGCTCTTTTCTAGTTAATATTACAGGTCAGCGAAGTCGCTGAGAATACGTATCATAACAGATTTTAAAGACCATGACTCTCTGTCTTAATTAAAGGAAGTTTCTGCTCCAGATCAATAAGGACATGAAATAGGGGATAAAAAACTTTTAAAGTGCTCTTCTTTATACACATAGTAAATCTTCATTTCCAGGACGGGAAATCAGTGCCCATGACGGTTTTCCACAAAACGGATTCTGAGGACTTGCAGAAAAAGCCTCTCCTGGTGCACGTATATGGAGCTTACGGCATGGACTTGAAAATGAACTTCCGGCCTGAAAGGCGGGTGTTGGTGGACGA
Source organism: Trachops cirrhosus (assembly GCA_028533065.1). Lineage (NCBI taxonomy): Eukaryota > Metazoa > Chordata > Mammalia > Chiroptera > Phyllostomidae > Trachops > Trachops cirrhosus. The sequence goes on from CM052543.1 coordinate 122,879,368, forward strand.
TGGATGGATATTAGCGTATTGCCATGTTCGGTGAGTCGGCACGCGGAACCTGGCGTGCGAGCACACTGTCACAGGTGTCCCGGAGAACTGTGTTGGGCGAGAGTGTGCTTTCCCACTCACATTGCTGAATTTCTGTACTCCTAAGCCCGTGCTGGTGGAGCCCGATCCAGTAACATTTTAGTTGCTCCAAAAAGCAGAAGGATACATTTTTTAGGATTTTGTACCAGATTTTTAGGATTTTTAGAATAACACCAGGCTTTTATTTAGTAACATTATTTCCATTCAGTTTTCCTGAGTTTAGGTTTTTCTAAAATAGCCTCTTAAGCTGAACTCCTTTTTCCTACTCTGACTTCCATTTTATTTCAGCTGTGTTCAAGACAAATATTATTTCATTTCTGCTTAAAACCTTCCACCACCTCCCCATCTCCATAATAAAATCCGATTTCTCAGGAGAGTATTTAACATCCCAGTGATCTCACCCATCTCTGTAGTGGCATGTGGCATCACACCCAACACATCCCGTGCTCCCGCCGCACACATCCTGCACACTCAGCCTGGCTACGTCCTTTCAGGTGACAAGCTTTCTGCCCTCTGTGCCCTTGCACATGCTGTGTCTTGATGCCTTCCGGGAATTCATAATCTTCTCTGAGACTCAGCTTAGGTATTATCTCCGTCTAAAGCGTTCGTGTCCCTGACTCACGAACGTGCCCCTAACCTGACAAGTGGCTATTCCCTCCTCTGCTCCAGTGGTACCTTAAATACACTCGTGTTATAGCAGCAGCACGTTGCTTGGTAGCTGTTTTCCTTCCCCACAAAATTATGATCTTCTCCAGGGTAGCAGATTTTTGCTTATTTATATTTTTAAGGCCTGCGTTGAGCACAGTGTCTGGTAAACAGTAAGCAGGCACTCAAAACATACTGTTGAATCAGTTTTTGATTGTCTCTGTCAGGGGTTAGCAGACTGTTCTCTAAAGAACCAAATTACAAACATTTTAGGCTTTGCAGCCCACATAAGGTCTCTGCTGCATATTCCTGGTTGGATTTTTTTCTCCCAACCTTTAAAAATGTGAAAACCATTCTTAGCTCGAGGGCCATATGAAAACAGGCCTCCCAGGTAGATTTGGCCCACAGGCTATATAGTTTGCTGACCCCCAACCTATATTATTAATTTTTTTCCCCACTGAAACCTCTTTGCCCTTTAATTGCAGGGGTGGTGGTGAGTTAGGCCTCCAGTGGCACGCTGATGGCCGTTTAACTAAAAAACTCAATGGCCTTGCTGACTTAGAAGCCTGCATTAAGACGCTTCATGGCCAAGGCTTTTCTCAGCCGAGCCTAACAACCCTGACCGCTTTCAGTGCTGGAGGGGTGCTCGTGGGAGCACTGTGCAATTCTCATCCAGAGCTCCTGAGAGCCGTGGCTTTGGAGGTGAGTACACGCCGTCTCTAGCTATTTACAGGGTGGGGGGCGGGGCGTGGAGCCACAGGCTGCCCTAAGGAAAAAAATTATGTTTCACCATAGCATGTGAGTCTAACAAAGCTTTTACACTCAGAATTGTAGCTCTGGGAGAACTTCTAAAGTTATTTTAATCCAACTACTTACTTACTTACTCTTCCCTGACAGTGTTCTTTATTCATTTTTAAGGATTTTCACTGAAGGATATTAATGGCTATTCCCACCGATCATTTTTATTTGTAAGAACAGTTAGAGTTGGTGGAGGAGACAAAGCATGAATGAGTCATCAGTTCCAAGAGGTAAAGCAGAGAGCACTGTGACTCTGGAATGCCCAAAATTTTTGCCTCTGTCGCCCATCAGCATTTCAGTCCTGGAATAGGGGGCTATTTTTAGGTACTCCATTCTTAGTGGTCCTCAGGGGTAGTTTTTCTACACTTAAATGGAAACATCTTGCTCTGTTCTGAAAATGCTCAATAGTCATTTCCTGGTATCCAGAATGATGAAGTTACAGCAGCTCATTTTACCTGTCATTCTCCTGCTTCCTGGTTAGATACTCTAGAAAATATGACTGGCATGAGCAGAGCAAATTATTTTTAGGGTTTTTTTTATTTTGAGGGTGTGGAATATACACTGTGGGTTTGTATTAAGTAAATGTGTTAAGTAATCCTGAGCTGTAAATCTGTTTTTAAAATAGAAATGCTAATTGTAGGAGAAAAATCTATCCACAAAGATAGTAATGGCAGAATCATTTACAACATAAAGAAAATGCAACTAACCTTTCACTTTTAGAAGTTAGGAAGGAAATCAGGTATGGACATTTAAAGATATTTATCCCACATTGCTTACAATAGTGAAGAACCGGACCCACCTATGTACCCAGCAGTGACTATCTGTACATGAGTCAGAGTTGTTAATCAGAAGCACCAGAAACCAGCTCCTGACTAATTTAAGCAGAAAAGGGATTTATTAAAGCATATTGGGCGAGGGTGGGTGTAAAACCAGTCTCAGAGGCTGCACAGCTAGACACGTGTCCAAAATATGCCATAAAGCTGTCCCATGGAGCTCTCACTGCCACCACTGCTGGGCACAAGTCACCCCACACTGCTGGTGTTGCTTCTAGAAACTCACTATAGCTGCGGCAGTTTTGCCAAAATAAATTCTCTGTGTTCCCTACTTCTTTGAGCCAGTAACTTCCCGTTGAGAGTTTGGTGCACCTTATGTCTGATCGGTGGACGTAAGCCCTGTGGTTACTCTCACGCTGCAGGGAGAGCTGGGAAAGGAACTGTCTGGCATTTGGTATCTCTACAAGGAGAGACACACTCTCAGAAGGTTTGGGAGGCTCTAAATGCAGAAAGGGAGTTCAGACATTAGGCAGCCAAAAATAATTACATTTGCCCACTATGTATGGCTAGTATTAATATGAGAGAAGGTTGAAGTGCATGTTAACAAGACTGTAAGGCTAAGTGAAAAAGCAGCTGCCATTTTATTAAATGTTTAACACTGGTTGTTAGCCAGTGAGTGATTTTTCTCGTCTTTCAACCTGGATATTGTCCAGATTTTCTTCAATTAGCATTTATCTTTTTTAATGTATAATATCCATCTGGTGAAGAAGAGTTTATTCGTGTGTCACTGAGTGTCTATTTTTAATTTTTGATTGTGGTAAAATAACAAAAGTTACCTCTCCACCACTGTAAGTGCACAGTTCAGCGGTGTCAGGCACATTCACGCTGCCGTGCAGCCAATCTCCAGGACTCTCCGTCTGCAAAACCGAAGTCCCGTACCGTTCAGTAGCAGCTCTGTAGTCCCCCTCCCCCGCCCCTGGGACCCACCGTTCTGCTCTCTCTCTCTCTCTCTGAATTTGGCTACTCTAAGGCACCTCCTGGGGTGGAATCACACGGTTCTCTGTTTCACTCAGACAGATGTAGTGTCCTCAGGGGCCATGCGTGTTGTGGCATGTGTCAGAATTTCCTGCCTTTGGAGCTAGCCATCCTAGTGGACGTGAGGTGGTAGCGTTTACTACTTTTACATAAAAATGTATGCATGTGAATAAAAGGCACAAAAGTTGTGACATTAGAAAATAAACCCCATTCTTTTTATATAAACGTCACTTAAGGGGTTTGTATTTTTATACAAATGTCATAAGGTCTGAATACCTTAAAGGCCAGTTACGGACACCAGGCGCTGGGCAGGACCGAGCAGTTGGTCTGGCTCCGGGAGTCCACGTGGCTGCTTGAGCTCTGTCCTCTCGCGCCGGCACATATGCCCATAAAGTATACTTTCCTGAAATTCGTTTCACCGACTTGTTTGTCAAAGTCTAAGTTTCTTTGGCCTTTTTTTTTTTTTAGGCACCTTTCTTGGATGTTCTCAACACCATGATGGACACCACACTTCCTCTGACACTGGAAGAATTAGAAGAGTGGGGGAATCCTTCTTCTGACGATAAACACAAGAACTACATAAAACGATACTGTCCCTATCAAAACATTAAACCTCAGGTAGTGAGAGATAGTTATGACATCACTATCCGGCAGTGACAGAGAGGATAATCCAGAGGGCACCCACCTGCGCTGAGGCCAGAGTTCAGTCGGCCTTCGGCTTGTTCCTCCTTATCAGACCCGAATAGTTTTTGGCACCGTCTCTGCTCCTGTTCCACGTTTGCTGCGGCGTGGCCGTGGTCTCTCTAGTCAGGAAAAGGCTGTTCCAGGTAGCAAGTAGAGCAGTGCTGTAATACCGTAGATCTCTCAAGATACCAAACGAGAAGAATAAGGTCTAGCACTAAGGGGGAAAAATTGGAGGGCGTTATTTTGCATAATCTATGAGGTAGAAGGAGGCCATAAGGAATAATATGAACTCTTTGTACATCGGTTTTCTCGCAGCATTATCCTTCAGTTCACATCACAGCTTATGAAAATGACGAACGTGTGCCTCTGAAAGGAATCGTAAACTATACTGAGAAGCTCAAGGAAGCGGTTGCAGAGCATGCTAAGGACGCCGGTGAAGGTAGGAGACTACCTAGCAGCGGGGAACACAGCCGAATGGACTGTTGCCTTTAGCATCCTGCTCAGAATACTACATTTCATGTACAGACCAAGTCATCACCCCGGGATTTGGGGCAGATTGACTGCTAATTGAAGCATATGTTTCAACTGTAACCGCCTCGCCTCTTTTTCAAAGGACAGTATTAAAATAGGACAGGCAAGGCACAAAAAAAGTAAAATTAAATATCAAATATAAATTGAAAATATACTATCTATCATACAGCCATTTATTAGTATTAACTGAGCCATTATTCTTGGGAACCTCTGAAAAAACAGATTCTAAAGTTTTTGCTGTGGAGCGTCAGTGTCCAAACTAGTGACTTTAATTTTCCCTAGATCTTAGTATTTTATTAACAAGAACTCCTACCGTTTTTCCTTACCGAGACCTTCAGGACTCGGGGTGGCAGGGACCCACACTCAGGTTTTCAGGCAGCTGCCCCGTGGTCAGCTCTGCCCGTCTCTCACCACCGCCGTAGTTGGTGTTTCCTGGTCTCAAGACTCTCAGACTCCACAGGGCTTCCTTCTCAGTCACAGCCTTGTCCATGTGGCGCTGTGGTCTCTTCCATCAGCCACTGGTTCCCCTCCTGCTTTCCCAGTTTCAGAAACTTATCTTCTGCTTGCCCCTTCCAATTTCAGTGCTGGTTTATGCCTTTATCCTTCACTATTATTTTAATAGATTACTGGGGAAAAGAGGGAAAAAAAGAGGCCTCAGTTGGCTGAAAACTTTGTAATTGTTTTATCTGTTAACTCTTTCAGGCTATCAGGCCCCCAATATTATTTTAGACATTCAGCCTGGAGGCAATCACGTGATTGAGGATTCTCACAAAAAGGTATGTCATCGAGCCCCTCTCAGTTGCCAGGCACCACCCCCCTCCCCGGCTCAATGTGGAGGTCTCACACTCCAGACTGAGTGATTGTGGCGGGGATTGTGACCGCCACCCAAGAGGGTGAGGAAGAACAGGAGTCAGTTAGGGGAGGAGGTGCCCTCTAGCGCTTGTGAGCTCTGTTAACATAATTTAATCTTAATTGTTGGGAGCCTCAGCCCCTGTCCCAAATGAAAGTATCCCTGTCGTAGATCTCCGACTTCAGGGTTGGGTGAAGAAGATGGACAGACAGACTTAACTGCGGTTTTACTACAAAGGCCTTCATTCTAATTTGTTTAATGTCTCTTTTAGATTACAGCTCAGATTAAATTCCTGTATGAAGAACTTGGACTTGACAGCACCAGTGTGTTCGAGAATCTTAAGAAATACGTAAAATTCTAAAATGTTGTCTCCAGTGGGAATTGGGAACATTGAAATATTTTCTAGTTTTACTTGCTATTGGGTTAGCAAAAGTGAACGTTTTTTTAAGTTAATGAATAGTTTATAAAAATTTGCTTCTCTCTCCAAATTTTGTTTAGTGTACATCTCGCTTGTGCTGTTCTCTCCTTGGTGTTTTTGCTCCCTAACCTGGGAAAGTACTTTTCTAATCACGCTCCTTAGAAAGACGTGGAGCAGGGGGTGGAGGGTTAGGGTCGGTCACGGCGAACTCCCCCCTCCCCATCAGAACAGCTCCGTTTTTGTGTTTCACTGAAATTTTCCTTGAACAGTTTACAAACCAAGGCCCTGCCTCTTCGCTAGTGAACATTTTTGGTGGTAAGTCATCCTCTCGTTCCTGTGCCTGTATTTTATGGAGTAAGAACATTCCCCACATTGAAATGCATTAGATCTTTCTAATAATCTGTAGTCCCAGGGCATTCTGATGACCTCTGTTGATGCCGTCTCAGTAAAGTTAAGAGTTCCTGCAAACGATAATTTTCTTTACAACATTTTATTATTCTTTAAAAACATTGGAGAAGTTTTCCTGAGGCAGTTACATTCAAGTTCATAAAGGTTACTTAGCAGCATGCTGTACATGAAATTAATGCAGATGCTTAGGACAGAGCAGAACACCGGCGCCTTCGTCTGTCACAGAGGAGTCTAGCACGAGCTGTACAGGATGTTGAACACACTGGAGTAGCACGCCCGACTGGAGACAAAGCATCTGTCTCGGAAACCGGGCTGGTCGTGAAGGAGGCTCTTCGTGCCGAATTCAAGGATGAGGCCTTCCCCCTTGTCCGCCATAACAGCCTGTGTATCGACTTCACTTCCCCTGTTGGCAGAACTGGTACTTAGCCTTATCCTCACTTTCGAGGGAATATTTGAAATCATGTCCTTTAGATTTAGCTGTGATGATTCTCCAAAATTCAGAACCACAAGAAAGACTCTGTCAACGCCATCCATCTCTCTTGCGTACACAACGAAGTGGCTGTCGGTCCTCAAGTAGCAGAACCAGCCCCTGCTGAGGAGCAGCTCGTTGGCACGAAGCGAACTTAATTCTTGATATAACGTTAATGCTGAGCTGGGCTGAGTCTTTTGGACCTTTAAAAAAAAGGTATTTAAAAGGTGTTAAGATAAATGTTTGGTTTACGAGTTTTTAAAAAATAGTTCTAGTATCAAATAAGAAACTTTTCCCAAAAAACTTGCTTCAGATTTGCCCCTTGTAATAATCACCGAATTGTAAGTATTACGAAGTAGGCCAGAGTAGCTTACTGGTAGACATGGCAAGTGCAGGGTGTCACCTTGTCACCGCAGCATGTGCTACACCAAAGCCGGCGATGATACAGAGGCCAAGTTTGACTTCACTCAGCGAGTGCCCGTGTCTGAGTTCACGGATATTTAACCTGCCTCAGTAAAGCCCCCTTCTGGTCTGCTGTAACTGGCAAAAAGGCAGCCACAATGGCCACGGGCTCCGGGAACTTCTGGGGAACTGGGGCTCCTCCGCTCCCTTTTGCAGGATAATGTGTCGGTTGCTGTACCCTCAGCTGCGCCGAGTAAAAGTTAGTGCTTTTTTAGAAACCGTTGAAATAACATGCACGTTAAAGAAAATTTGGATTTACTTATTATTAATAACATACATGATTTAATGTATTTTTCTTGGATTTTTTTTCCTTTAATATTTCAAGCATCTTCTGTTATATAACTTCGTAAATGTCACTTTAATGGCATAATAATTCTGTTAAATGGTTATACCATAGGTAACCATTCCTTTTCATTTCAAAATTCAAGTTTCTAATATTTCCTTCTATTCTTAATGCCCCTATATTTGGATTATGTATTTAGGATGTAAGGGTCAGAAGGACAGTCACTGTGTCAGAGAGTATGGACGCTTGATTCACAGTGCCAGATTTTCTGTCAGCTGTTGCCCAGCCAGGGGTGGTGGTCAGTTCCTGGTCCTCTCACCAGCGGTGGTGCCGGTGGTGGCTTTGGTGGTGGTTCGGGGGCAGGTGCCGAATGTGTAGTCTTTAATGAGTGTCTAATGGATGTTTAAAATACGTTTACTCTCTGTTGACCTGGTACAAAGGTATTTATGGTACATGTATATGGTATATGTATATGACTTGTCAGATTACTATTAACATTTTCCATAGCCTTAGATAATGCATGAAAAAGCCTACTTCAGTACCACTCACAGAAGAAGGGCCCAGTCAGTGTTAACTACGATTTTTGTCTACTTGATTTACCGCTTTCTCCAAGCGTGTTGGAGTGTCTCTCTGTAACTGTGGACTTGTCACTTTCTCTTTGTGTTTCTCAGAGTACTTGTTTTATATATTTTGAAGCTATTGTTAGATGCGTAGATTCATGATTTATAGTGGAATGTTCTTTTATCAGTTTTTTAAAATTTGCCTTTGTCTCAGTGCTTTTCATATTGAATTCTATTTTGTCGGCTATTAAATATTTCCACACATGCTTTTTTGTAACTTTGCTTTTTTTAGTAGGAAATGCATGTATACAGTATAAAACTCAATTATAAGAAGAATATGTAAATATATCAAATAAAAAGGTTTTCTTCAACACCCTTCCCTAGCTTCCCAGTGCCTCTGTCAGAGATAGACACTTGCTATTTACATATTCTTTCATTTTTATATGTCAAGAAATGAGCCTTCTGTGCCTATGCAGAGATACACAGACCTACTTTCTGTCTTACACACGTAGTGGCATCTCACCATTCTGTACTTGTTTTACTATTTAGCACATGTTAGAGATGGTCTCATGTCAGTGCACATAGAACCTCCCTTGTTCTTTTTAAAGCTGCATATTAGTCCATTGTGTAGATCAGCCACAGTTACACATGTGATTAAATTACATTTGAACCATATCTAAAGATACAGATACCTAGGAATGAAATGACTCCATTGTGTAGATTAACCATAATCACACATAGGATTAAATGACATTTAAATCATATCTAAAGATAGATATCTGGGCCTGAAATTACTCAGTCTAAAGGGATTAATGCAGTTTTTGTTTTGATGACTATAGCCAGGAGGCAAGCGTTCTTTTTGTTAGCATTTGTGTTCAATGTCGGAATTTTAATTCCATGTCCTTTTGTTTAAGTCTTCTGTCAGATTTGCCTTATCTAATCGGAGAGTTGTGTCTTTTAATAAGTAAATTTAACCCATTTACATCCGTGGTTACCATATGTTTAGGCATAATCCTGTAGCCAAATTTTCTTTTTCATTTGTAGTTGTCCTTTTTTTATGTTCTTCCTTTTTAGCTTTTTATTGGATCTGCTGGTTATCTTAATGTAATTTTTTCCTTCTAATGTTCTTTGAAAATTATACAGCCGTGTCTATTCCTCTAATGGCTACCCTTAACATTGTAGTGGCAATCCTAAAATATATTTCAATGTATCTCTTCTCTATCTGTACTGTCCAGTGTGGTAGCCATGAGCTACTGAGCACCCCCAGAACTGAATTTTTAATTTCTTTAATAGTCACAGTGTTTAGGAAGTTTGCTGAACTTGATCACCATGGAAACAAAATAGTATAGGCAAAAAAGGGTGTGCTTTTCTAGAACAGCTACTTTTGGGGACTGTTCATGTCTTTAGTTTCTTCAGGTGTATGAGCTTGCTCTCAAGCCCTCACTACCCTAGACTGACCCACCCTTTTCCTTCCTTTCCTTCCTTTAAGGGGAAGAAAGGAGGAAAGGTAGCTAGGCTTGCTAATGGACCCCCATAAAATTTCCTTAATAACTCAGAGCTCTTAGTCCTTCCAATGGGGAGTTGTATACTCTGTATGGTGGTTTGCATGGTACACTTTGTCCTAGTTTATATAGTCGCAAAAACGTGACTTGGAAACTATGAGAAGTCTGTGTGATTGATTAAAGAGCATCAGTTAAGGCTGTAGACTCATCTCCTGTTGCTGGAGTCGGCGTCCCATTCTCACGGGCACTTACATCAACATTCACAGTGTCATAGTCGGTGCCGGTGGGCAGCCAGCTGTGGCTGCCTTCGGAGAAGCCAGCATTGGAGCTGTTGTCCCACTGCATTGGTGACTTGGAGAGAAGCGTAGTCTGTGTCAAAAGACCATAAGGAGAAGACAGTGGTCTGGTTATTAAATGAATTGTAATTTGGCCATAATTTGCTACATTCTGATTTCATTACTTATATTTCTTAGCAGTACTTGTATCATTAGCATTCATAATGAAAAGATCTTAACGTTCAGTGCGTAACCAGTGCCACACTTTAAATTGGGAAATAATTAATGGCATCTTCGGTTTCAATAGACAATACTAACTGAACTCTGATACACGTGCAGCCGTGCACAGTGAGCCTGGGGTCTGCCCTCTCACCCAGCCTGGTCATCGCACGTGAGCACGCACACACAGACTCAGGAGCTGGAATAGAAAGAGTTCCCTTTGACCAAATACTAGGGAACTTGGATCTCATACAATTGAAGCTAATGATACAAATCGTAGGTTCAAGATTATTCGTCTGCTCAAAACACAATTATGAGGGTCGTAGCCTCAAACAAAAGCAAAATATAAACAACCCAACTCGTCTGAGGGTATGCGTGAGTTACTACTGTTGAAACAAGAACCCTTGTGCTGTGGTCAAGGGAGATGTAGCGGAAGAGACAAACACTAAATAAATGTTTCTGGATGTGGAGAGGGCATGAATCATACTCCAGATTCAAAACTGGTTCTCAGACTTGTTTTTGTTTAAAGATTTTATTTATTTATTTTTAGAGAGGGGACGGGAGAAAGAAACATCAATGTGTGGTTGCCTCTCATCCACCCCTCCTGGGGCCCTGGCCCACAGCCCAGGCCTGCGCCCTGACTGGGAATCCAACCAGCGACCCTTTGGTTCCTAGGCCGGCACTCAGTGCACTGAGCCACACCAGCCAGGGCTGGTTCTCAAATTTTAGTGTGTCTAAGAATCAGTTGGGAAACATCTTTAAAGTACAGATTCCTGGCCCTGGCCAGGAAGCTTGGTGGGTTAGAGCATCATCCCGACTCGCCGAGGTTGTGGGTTGGATCCTTGGTCAGGGCACATACAAGAATCAGCCGAGGAATGCGTAAACAGGAGGAACAACGCATCACTGTTTCTCTCTCCCCCACCCCCTGCTCCCCCTCCGGCCTCTCTAAAATCAATTTATAATAAAATGTGGATTCCTGGGCTCTACAAGAGAAATTCAGTGGTGTCTCATTTTTTTAATTTATTCTTAGGGGAAGGAAGGGAGAAAGGTAGGAAGAGAAACACCCCCAGCCAGGTACCCGGCCTGCAACCTAGGCATGTGCCCTGACCGGGAATCCCACCCAGTGACCTTTCGGTTTGCCTGATGACACCCAGCCCTCTGAGCCACACCAGGCAGGGCTGTGTACAGGCTCCCCAGCCAAGAAGGCTGAGAATTCTTACTGTCTGAACAGTAAGAAAGAAAGGCAAAATAATCAGGATTTTTAGTTGTAGAACAGAAGTAGTAGATCCTCTGCTTTGGCAAGAATGAGTATATGGTATAGTGCACGGTTAAATCATATTAACTTACGACATCATAGCTTTCGTTGAGATTTGTGGCTAAAATATTCCCCATTCCTATTTCTTCCCCGTAGTAAGTGATGGGGGTTCCGGGAAGTGTGAAAACCAGCATGTTCATGGTGTTGACGTACTCTTTCCCCAGACGAGAAGTCAGCCGGACTCTGTCCGGGCCACCGATCTAAAAGGCATATATTTTTAAGAGTACAACTCTACACAGTTTTCCAGAAGATTTACCATTTCACAGAAAGTTCATCAGGCAAAGAACAAGGTGGTTACCATGGAGACGTTGGTGTCAGCAACCCTGGGGTTGAGTCCCAACCCTGTTACTGGCTGCGTAACTGGCCAATTTACTGTCTTGGCCGCTACGGTCAACAAAATAATCTACTTCACAATGATACTGCGAATCCGATGAGGTGTGAGGGTACATACTGATATTTTTGCACATTTGGATAAGAGAATATTGAACAGGGAACAACTGTCTCCCATAGGGCAGGACAAGGACAGATCAGAACGGGTGGAAGGGACGGGGTGGTAGAAAAACTGCTGAGGTCTGTGACTTGTGAACCATTCAGAACAAATGTTAAAAGGTAAGTCAACTTTCATAAAGAGATTTACATAGCAATGTGGAAATTTTTTGGCAAATTTTCTATTTTTGAGTATGGTATTTCTATGTTTAACGGTCCAGTAACACATTGTAACACCTAGTCCTTATTTAAGAGTCCACTCAGACCACCTCACAGCTCTCCATGTACCGCACGCAAGTCCTCCGCACTTGCACATGTTGAGCACGGCACTTGGCTGCTTGAAAAGTACTTCCACACCTACGTTGTCTCCTCCCCCCCTCCACCGCAGTGCTGCCAAGTACCATCTCCGTTTTACACATGATGAAACTGGGAAACCGCATCACTTATTCAAGTCAGGGAGGGAGGCAGAGCCAGCCTTTGAACCTGAGACTGAGAGCGGGAACTTGCTTGCTACAATTCAGGAAAAGGGAGGCTGCTTTTTTTCCCCATTCACATGTACTAAAATTATCTTTACAATGACCTATTCTGGCCATTGTAAAGCATTTTTCTATTTTTTTAATCCTCACCCAAGGATATGTTCATTGATTTTTAGAGAGAGAGGAAAGGGGAGAGCAGAACATCGACTGGCCACCTGTCACACATGCCCACCTGGGGGATCGACCCCGTGACATTTTGGTGTACAGAATGACGCTCCATCCCGTTGAACCACCCAGCCAGGGCATACTTTTCTATTTTTATGGACAGAAAATTAGGTCCAGTTTTGCCGCCACTTATTCTTTTCATTATCTTAAAAGCGTCTGACAAGAAACCCTGGGATATTCAAGCCTTCTGGACTTAGAACATTCCCCCCCGACCCCGCCAGAACAGTTCCTCAGGCACGTCACTGCAGCGGACAGAGATGGGGGCCTCCTGCAGGCTGAGGCCTGGCCCCTGGGATACCCTATGTGAAAGTGCTGAAACCACAGCATAGACCGTGTGATCTGGGACACTCGCCGAACCGAACGGTGCAGCAAGGATCTCTAAAAACCCCGCCACAGAACGAGAATGCTGGCAAAAACCGAAAAGCCACTTTTTTAGAACTCTAGCAATTAGCTAGAGGCTTGCAACAATGTAAGGAGTATTTATTCAAGAAACACAGCTGGATCGCAGAACGGCAAGCTGTGTGTCATTTTAACTTGCCCCGAATTCATCTCCCTCCCCCGAGATCTGCGATGGCCTTGAGAACCAGCAGGCTTTAACTGCAGTAGCTGTGACAGCATAGGCAGAGTTCACCAAAAGGTCTCTGAAGAGAAAACGGACACTGACCTCTCTAGAAGCTGGGATTTGGGTTTGTTTTGTTTTTCCCTGTATGTGATATGATTCGAGCTGATTCTGCAAATACCCCCATCTCCAGAGCATTTGCTGAAAACAGCCAGCAGCAGTTAACATCACACCTGCCTGGGGCGGGGGAACCAAGTGGGGATAAACGGAGACTGTCCCAGAAGCCTGAAGGCTGGTGAGTGGGATGTCAGTAAGGGGCTCTGACCTGCTCGGGAATCCAGAAGGCTACCGGGCATACAGGGCAGAGCAGGTGCCCAGGGAAGACCTGAGACTGACTGTTTCAAGGCATTTAAGGAATAGTCAATCATTTGCAGGATTAATCCAAGAAAGTCACTAAAGAAACAGCAACAAACATGAAGGAGGGGCGAACGTGAATTCCAGAATCTCCACATTACATTTTTTGAAATATCCAGTTTTCAAAACAACAAAAACACTGTAAGAGTACAAAGAAACAGGAGAGGATGGCCCACACATAAGGGAGGAAGCGTTCAATAGAAAATGTGGTTGAGAAAACACTGCACTTACTAGACGAAGACTTCAAATCATCTATTATACACATGTTCAAAGAGAGCTAGACTATAATTTTTTAAGGTATGATGAACAACGTCTCATCAAATAGCTACTATCAATGAAGAGAAATTATGAAAAAGAACCAAGGAGAACTCTCAGTTGAACAACACAGGAAGCAGTGAAAAGCACAGTGGAGGGGTCGGCAGCTTTGGAGTGGCCAAGGGATCGGCAAAACGGAAGACGGACCAATGGAGACAACAGTCAGAACCAGAAGGAGGAGAATGAAGACGAATGAGAAGAACCTGGTCAGAAGCTGGGACAAGCCTGGCTCACAAACAATCACCGAATTAGGGGAAGGGGAAGGTCACCGAGGGACGGACAGCCTTCAGCTTAGAGGTGACTACTCCCTAAGCTCGCCGGCACCAGACGCACTGAGCTGGGCATGGGCACTTACCATCCAGTTAGGCCACTTCCCTTCCGGCATACGTTTCATCCAGGATGTGATGGTCTCGAACACACCGTTCCCAGAGGGACTGTCGAGCCTAGTGAGGTAATCGTTGAAGGGAAAGTCTGCTTCTTGGATAAAAGGCAGCCCGTAGTACATCATGGTGCTGTCCATGCTGTCTCCGTAGGCTTCGGTCCCCATGAACCTGTAAGAATCGGCAGGGTGCAGTGTCTCCAGGGCCTGGGGAAGCGCTTGATTCTGATGAACAGGATGTGGGGGGTGAATGCACACTGCGAACCATATCAGGCCGGGACTCACTAGAAAGCAGAGTCAAGCCAGACGACCAAGAAATGACACGCTGGGTCACCTGGACAATTTCTCATTGTAATAAACCCCCAAAACCAGCCTAATACTGAGGCCATATCTGAGAGTTAAACAGTTGGATCTCAATCAGTGTTGTTCTTTCTAAATCTAATAACTCAGTGGCTTCCAGGAAGACTAGCAATTCTCATCATCCCAGTTAGAATTTTCAGTATATATCTGCATATAAGGTAAAGGGGGTTTTCCCCCCAAAAGAACTTCACCTTGTATTTGAACCCTTGTAAAAAGCCTCATTCTAAAAGGGGCACACTTAGTTATTAAAAAACAAATACTCTTCAGGGAAGACACATCCGCCTGAATGACCCACATTGGTGCTGGTGTTCACTGTTTGAGACCCTGCATTAATGAGTGTGCCTGGAGCCCTGTGTCTCCACTCCCATCCCCTCTCTGCCATGACTGTGTGCGTGACCACGCCTGTGTGCTCAGAGTCTGTTTCCTCATCTGTAAAATGGGATGGTAATCAGAAGACCAGCTATAAGAAGAAGAAAGTTCTTTAACTCCTTTTCTATCGATTCTACTGGGTAATTATATAAGCATAGTAAGGGTTAAGTTTATTTTGTTTATTGCAGGCTAGACGCTGTTCTAAATGCTTCATATACGTCATCTCATGTAATCTCACAACAGCCTTATAGGGTGTGGCTGTCCCCTCTTCATTGCTGAGAAAACTGAGACTTAGGGTTAACCAACCAGCCCACGGTCACACAGCCATTGCACAGGAGTCTCTCCAGGCCCATCTGAGCCCACAGCCACGCTCCTCACCAGTGGGGTCCACTAACAGTTTAGCTGCGACATCTGGATTCTACTGTACAAGGATGCTGACGGGTCAAGTAATAATGACGACTAGCATTTAGATAACATTCTCTTTTAATTTTCACAAAATTCTTGCGAAAAAAGTACCATGATTATTAGCATTTTACGAAAGAGAAAACTGCAAGTCAGCGAAGTCAAGCAACGTGACTGAATCCACCAGGCCCTGGCCTCCCTGAGCTACAACACGTTGTGATTACGCAGGTCTGTTTAATGATGACTTGAACTGCTTGCGAATGTTTGGATGTGAGGGCTGAACTGCTGCACCTGTGGAGTATGGGCATCTGTCCTGTGGTTACCTGTATCTCCCAGGCTCCGTGCTGTGCTGGTTCATCGTCTGCCGGAAGCTGCGGACGATGTCATGCATCCCCACCTGCGTGGTGGTAAGGTCATGGTACAGCTCTGAATACTGTGTGACTGTGTCCTTTGAAAAGAGGAGAGCGTGGTTACCATCACTGCCCATGTCCAATGCCCACAGCTGGCCTGCTGTGGCTACAGACTGTGTCTTTGGAGTTCTCAAGCCGAGACATATGGTCAGAGAAGGTCCCAGCATGCTCAGTGCTTAAGGGGTCTCGTGACGGAGACCATTCATGATAATCAGTATGTCACGTGATGCTCAAATTATTAACTATAAATCTAGTAAACAAATCCTACTGGACATGCAAACATTGAAAACAGGCATGTTTAACAAAATTCTCCTCCTAAACATTTAATTGTCCTAAATGCTCCAGACAATTTCAAAGGCAAACAAAACAAATAATCTAAATGATTATAGAGCTCATTATTACACCTACACTTTATCTGCTCACAAATTATTAATATCTTGCATTTGAACTTGGTTTTTTAACCACTTTTTTATTTCCACTGTTATGCTCCCCCAGGATTTCAATAAGTTTTCCTGATACTCATGCTGTGTCTTCCTAGGGCCACAGTAACCTCGAATCCACAGAGATGTTACATCATCTAACACGGGCCACGGCTGTGAGTCCCGGAATGGCCAGCTGGACAATCAAACCTGAGCTGCCGTCCATTCAGCGGACCCCTTTTTTAATCAGCGAACTTCCAAGTGAATTTTTTGGAATCTTAGCTCTCTTCCTGAAATTATGTGTTCTTTATGTTTTTCTTGGGTGGCACACAAATCCCATTGCTCTGATCATTTGTCAAGACTGGAAATGTACGCCTTTCTTATGACATCTCATTATTAAATAGCAAGGTTGCTTTGCGATTTCCTTCCAAGGATAAGCACTTCTCTTTGGGACAACTAATTCATCACCATTTTTTCCTTTTTGTTGAAAATAATGTGCAAAAAAATGGCTTAATCATAATGTGCCCTCATGATGTGCTCTCATAATTAGCCCATACATGGCCAACTCCTCTGAAGTTGACTGGTTAGTTTTAATGAAGTCATAAGTACTCATAAATCTGTACTCAGTACAAAAGCTTAGAAGCTTGATAATAAAGTTGATAACCATATGAATTTCATTTTACTTGCTTATCTTTATACAAAGGGCACCACGCAATATATAATAATTTTAGATTTTTTTTGCTACACATTACAAATGTGTCAGACTAAAAAGAAAGTGCTCTGCTGACATTTTCAGAAAAGGAAAAAAAAGTCTAAAACCAAACTTTACCGGGAGTTGGGTCTTATTCACTTGGGCCTCATCTCTCAGATGCTTTGCTTCTAGAAGGAATTTAACAGCCTCGAAACTAAAGCCATCGACACCCTTTGCAAGCCAGAACTGTATAATTTCCTAAAAGAAGAAGCAAAATACTTGGTTACATTAGCTACCCATTATCACAATGTTTGATAAAGATTTTGTCTGTTAATAAAACAAACATCTCCACATACAAAACATGCACAGCCCTCATAGTGCACATTTATCCATTTAGCATGGTAGTGCCTCAGTATAATAAATTCAGAATGTTACATTTGTAACTGATGTTATAAGCACGTTCCCAACGTTTAAAGAATCCATTCAAAATGAAAGATAGGACTCAGGAGACACTGGGGACTGTATCCGCCTCCTCATGCCGGTTCCTTAAAGGTTACTCCACACAGAGAGAAGATAAACAATTAAGCGCCCAGTCATGAAAGGCCCTTCCACCACCCTGGGAGATGCTTGAAGGGAAGCCTGCAACTTCGTTTCTGTTTCCCTTGCCTTTGACACTCTGCCTGGTACCTAGTGAACCAGTCATGGAATAAAAGGAGGCAGTGCAGCGAGCTGGAACGACCTGAACTTGGTGTGATCCCATTGGGACACCAAAGAAGTACAGCGCACTCCCTGGTGTGTCTACAGACCAGCTGGGGACACAAGACAGGGTCACCTAACGACGCAGGGCAGAGCACAGCTCAACCTCAGCAGAGGAGAGTTCTCTGTCTGCAGGACTGTTGGAGCGCCAGGGTGATCTGGTTTACCACGGGTGAGCGCTACCAGAAAAGGAAGAGCTAGTGTTTGAACTTGCCCAGCGGGATTTCATTAGGGCGTGAGACGAAAAGGGTGTTCTGGACTGTCTGTGGGAGAGCATGAACCCATTGTGGAGGGCAGACTGACTCCACTTGGCCTGTGTTGGGGCATTTGGGAGGAGTAGGCCTTGAAAAGCTGAGGGTGCAGGTCTCAGCTCCTCGTCCCACCCCGAGGCATCCCTTAGCCTGGCCTATGCCAGCACTGACCACAGCTACCCTCCTGCAAAGGGACCGTGGCCCTCCCCACTCTGCTCTTCCCTCATCCCTCGCTGAATGGGAGGTTGTATGGGAATGCATTGCATTAGAGCAGAGCCACCTGTAATTCAAAGTACTAGAGTTAAGTAGCTAATCTTCACCTATTGATGGGATCCGAGACCTAGAACCCCAATGAGGAGTATCCCTGAAATCACTTGTTTGAAGTGTTTCTTGTCCCTACATGTGCATGTGGCACCTCTAAGGCGCTGCAATTCAGGGGTCTCAAAAGTGTCAAGAGGCTAAATGCAAGGGTTCATACAGCTGAGGTCAATTCCCCGAAGGTCACATTTTTGAATGGCAAAGCTTGAAAAATTTTTTCAAATCTAAGCAGGCTCTGCTGCTGGCAGTCCTTAGCATCGACACACTGATACAAATAACTTTAGGTTGGCACTACCGAGTGGAATTTTCCTTTGGGCACAAAACCCACAAATTTGTTCTTACCAGCATCTTAACTTCTCCCCAAATGTATTTATTCAATACATATTTGAGTTCCAGTTCTGGGCCAGGTACTTAGCTCAGCCCTGGAACTACCAGCACGAGCAATATACAGCAGGCAGGTCTGGGACTCCAGAGTTTTGTTAGAACCCTCAAGTAGATAATCAAATTGTAATGCAAAAATATTTCAATCAAAGCCAGGATAACACTTTAAAGGAGAGGAACAAGGTAATACAAGAGGGTGAAATAGCAGAATCTGCCCAGGAGGTCAGCACCACAGGATGGCAAGAAGTGCGGGCAAATGGTTACAGATTGAGCTAGAAAAGTCGACAGATATCAAGGCACCTCATCTGTAGAACAGGATCTAGGTGGGTTTAGGGCCCAAGCGTAAGGACCCCTCACTTGGATGAGCCCCTTCCTACCCAGCTTCTATTCTCCTTCTAAACGAACACTCTTTTTCATACCTAATTTTACAGTCTTTATTTTAAGAAAACCCCCATTTTTTACAAGCTTTAGACCCCACACAGCCAGGAATTTTTATGTGGAGCACGAAACCCACAGGTCTGTTCTTACTAGCATCTTTACTTCTTGCCAAATGTATTCATTCACCAAGTATTTGAGTTCCAACTCCAGGCCAGGCACTCAGCTAAGCCCTGAAGCTACAACCACGAGCTACACACAGGTGGCGCTGTTTGCACTAGAGGGACCGGTGGAAGAGGCCCAGGGAGGGACAAGTAGCTGTAGTGGAAAAACATTGAACACCATTATCTTCATTCACAAAGCTTCTGAACACTGATTCCCTGAAATAAATCTCCTAGTTTTCTTCTTGGAGGCCTCACTCACTTAGGGAGGGGTCCTCAGCCTCGTCAATGACTGACCCGACATCACAGGATGAGAAATGGATGCCCCAGCAGAGGCTGACGGCCCAGGCAGGGGTTTTCTCTTCAGTCCGGCAAGAGACACTATCATCGTTTGCGGAAGCCAAACGGCAGAAGCTGGTGCTTATTTTTCAGTGTCATTTTAAAATTCGAGGTTTTCACCCAGATAGTCCAAAATTTGCTCTTGAAAAATATTTGCTTCATGCTATTATTTATGCTCTCAAACAGGAGAGAAAGGAGAGCCCCGGTTTTAATCATTAACCCTCCCTTTACTCCAGTGAAGCCCTCCCAGAGTGTTGTGGTGTGGGGTGTGGAAGTGGGCCCAGAGCCTGGTTCCGCCAGGACTGGGTGACCCATGCAGGCGCCACAGGACTCTGGGGACAGTGTACTGTGTCCACGATTCCTGTCTGACTCCCATGCCATCACACGGTTCCGGTTCTCACCTGGCACTCCTTCATTCTTTTCTCCTTAAGCAACTTCCTGCTGTGAGTAAACAAGGGGTTCTTCCAACATTACTGATACCCCAATTCACGACACCTTGAGGCAAACCTTTTAAGATGCCCATTACTGGGCCCGGTTACCTAAATGGCCAAGTTGGGGAAAGAGAAGCTCTGCTCTCGCATGACGATCGGCAAGGCTTCCTTCTGATAACGACATAAACCCCACGTGGTCCATCTCAAGAAGGAGTGAGGAAGCATAGGATGCTTCAGAAGTGCAAAAAGAAAACTATTCTCTGTACGCAGGCAAAGGAAAGAAAACTGACAGTAATGCTGCTCCGAAATCCTAGTATAATTCTCTGCTAAGCCCCCCAGGAGCAGGGTGTGGAGGAAGGATCTGGGCTCTGGAATCCAAACCCTCCGTGTCCTGTCCTCTCTCCCCCACCGTCCAGCTGCATGAATAAGGGCATCAGCATAACCTCGCTAAACCTTAAATGACACCCACCTGCAGGGTGTCCGTGAGGTTAATGAGGCATCACTGCTAGAGTCAATCCACATTTTGGTACTTATGTTTCCTGATCTCCCCCTGGTTGACTCTGCGGACTAACCTCCTCTTCCACGAACCCGCCCCTTCCTGCCGGGCACCCCGCCCCTGGGTGGCCACTCCTTGTCCGTGCTCCATCTTACACCTTCTCTTCCTGTCACTTCACAACAGTATTTATCTGTCCACTTACTGATGATTTAACAAGTACTTATATGATAAGGACTACATTGTCCCAAGTGTTTTACCAAGGTTAAGCCCTTTCAACCCCAAACAACCCTGGGAAGCATGTACTATGATTGTTCCTATTCTACCAACGAGGGAACTGAGGCACAGGGAGATGACACACCCTGACCAAGGTCGTACAGTAAGTGGTGGCGCCAGAACTGGAACTCTATGGCACCCTCACCTATTGACTGTGGAAGGTCCACCAACACCTGGCCCTCATTCCCACAAAACAACAATCAGCTGGAGCTAAGCTGCAACTGACCCCGTTCATCTCAGCCTGCCCAGCTCTCCCACTGATGAGCCCAGCTCTCTCCTGACCTCTGCAGGCACTGACCATGCGTCAACAAGTCCCAAAGTTGGATCTCTAGACCGGACACGTCCCTGAGCTTCGTGTCGTACATTCGACTGTCCACTGAACACTTGGATGTCTCAGAGAGAGCTCAAACTCTGCAAAACTAGGACATCCCCTCCACTGCCTGTGCCTCCCGTCTCAGGAAACCACACCATCACCCAGTCAGCATTCAGATCCCATACCTGGGAGTCACGCCGACCCTAAGTCCTGATGATTCCTCTGCAACCCCACGCCACTTCCCAGGGCCAAAGCCCTGGCATCGCCTTCCCGATCGCTGTCCCGCCCTCTTTCCTGGCCTCTCAGCCTCCAAGCCTGCTCCACGCAGACCTCTTCTCCAAAGGCAGACTGATTTTTCAAAATGCAAATCCAAAATTATTTCCCTGAGAACTTTTAAACCCAAATCCTTACAACCTTAAGTGCTGCTCAGACCTCATCCCTCCCTAGTCGTGCTGAGTCACGCCCCCTCTCCTACAGAGCTCCCAGCCATATGGGACACTCCTGTCCCTTCTGCTACGCCATAATCTAGGCTTTCTCTCACTTGAAACACTCCCACCCGTGCCTCTTCCCTTAGCCCATTCCTACTCAACCACTGGGTGTCATTGCTTCCTCTGAAAACCTCCGCTGACCTCTCCCATTCCACAGCTCCCTGCCCAGGTTAGGTGCCCGCCCCGTGCGCTCCTACTGCCCATTGTCACGGTCACTCAGCACACTTTACTGTAATTGCCTGTTTGTCCATCACACCCTTCAGCATACAGCCCCATGGCGGCTACAACTATGGTTGGTCTCACCAACCATAGTAGCCCTGACTTCTGATCAACATGCAATGCATCTTGTTAAATGAGTAGGCAATTTATAATAATAAAACATATAACTTATAGGAGGTGCAATAAATGGTGCAGTTGTCATCAGCGAGCACAGGGCTGGCTCATTAAGCAGGTAGTGAGTTTGATTTTCAGTTGAGCGGCGTGTCTCCAGCAATGCTGTGCACAGTGGGGGTGCGGCAGAACAGACACTTACTCTGGATTCCATCTCGCACTGGGAGGGTATCTTGGCACCCTGTCTGCAGCCGCTATGAACGCACTGACTCCCCAGGATCCCCTGCCCTGGGGCTCAGAACTCCCTCCACATGGCAGGTCCAGGGTCATCCTGAGCCCCAGACATGGGGTCAGAGCATCTGGAGTCTCTTCCTCCCTATGCCACCAACCCAGTGGGCCCTTGGGTCACTTCACTTCTCCAGGCCTCAGTTTTCTCTTTTATCGAATAAGAGATTTGGAATGCAAGCAAAAACAAAAGTAATTGGACAGGTCACCTTCTCCAAGAAGGCTTCCTGACTTTTGTAGCTGAAAACTCAAGCCCTGAGAGGCTCATGGTGCAGCCAAGTCCCCTGAGGACCAGGACAAGGGGGAGGACAGAGAAGAGAGGGGGTGCTTTGTGCTAGGTGTCCCCTGCACGCCAGCCTCCCACGGTGCAGACACTCTGCAATCTGATGGGAACCTGGAGACAGAAGTACAGATTGGTATGCAAACCAATTCCAAATGCCTCCACACCACAAGCCCTCTGGGTTTCAAAAATTAACCTGCGTAACTACTGAGGAGATAAGCACTGCTGGGGGTATAGGAGGCTGTCGGGAGTTCACTTTATGTGAAAGGTCACTTTCCAGGAACAAAGAGTCTTCCTTTCTTGGCCTTTCTGATTGACTTCTAATAGTAAATCTTCTAAACCAACCTTGCAAATAATATCTAACCTCTCAACCAGAGGCAGTAATGGTTCATCCCAAGAGGGATTACATCCTGCAAAACTAGTAAATAAGGCTCCTAGTCACTCACTTAACTGCTTGGATGCCTGCAAGAGAGCAGATGGGGTAGTCAAAAATAGTCAATGTATTGGCTGGCCCATTTTGGCAACATTTATCACACTCGTCTAAACGTCTCTAGACAATCCTCCACAACTGCCACTAGGAGCCTGTAGAAACCCACCGCCTGATGAGCCAACCAGATTATACTCGCACCCAGGAATTTCGACCTGAAAACCTCCTCAAAAACAAGTGCACAGGAAACTGAAGCACACAGAGAGAAACACTTTGCCTCAGGTCGGATGGGGAGTTGTGGTTAAGACCAAGGACTTCCAGTGCCAGTGGGTTTGAAACAGTGGAGTCCCAGTGCCTGGGTTTGAATCTGGGTCCTCCTCTACCCAGGTGGGTGACTTCACCTGTTTAGGCTTCAGTTTCCTTCTCTGTCAAACTCTCCTGAATTAGGATTGTTCTGAGCATTAAGTGATATGATCCAGGCAAAGCACTTGGCACAAATAAGTGCCCAATAAGTGTACATGGGAGGAAGGGGGAGGTGGGGGTTTGCAAATGATCTTAGGTAATGGAGAAGCAGAGAGCCCACACTCCACCAGAGACGTTTAAAACTAACCCCTAGTCAGTCCGCTACCTGTGTCTGTGACCCCTTAAACTTCTACTCTCTCATCCCTCAAAGAGACAGGGCTGGCCTGACATGGTGCCTGCTTCTAGAACAGATCCCAAAGGAATTTATTTAAATTCTGCAAAACATCAAACATATATAGTAGAAATAGTCCTAAAATTAAGGAGTCCATAGAGATATATTTAACAAAAGAAATGTAAGGTTTGTACACTGAAAACAACAAAACGTTGTTGAAAGAAACTAAAGACATATAGAAGTGGACTTCCGGCCAAGATGGAGGCATAGGTGGACGCACTGTGCCTCCTCGCACAACCAAGATAGGGACAACAACGATATAGAAACAAAATAACAACCAGAACTGACAGAAAATTGAAGTGTATGGAAGTCGGACAACCAAGGATTTAAAAATAGACACTTTCATCCAGACCGGTAGGAGGGGCGGAGCTGGGCCGGGCGAGGGATGCGGAGCGGAGAGCTGAGCACCCGGGGTGGCGTGCAAGTCCGCAGCAGGCAGAGCCTGGGCGCACAAGCAGCAGTGGCTGGTGGGCCCCAGCCAGGGGGTGGCGACCGGCAGACCCAGTGAGGCGGCCATTGTGAAGCAAGGCACTGCACGCAACTCAGGGTCCCAGCACCGGGAAATAGAGCTTTCGGTCACTGACTAAAAAGGAAGGTCCCACAGGGTGCACAGGCCCACCCACACCGGAATTGGTGCCAGAGGGGCCCAGTTGGCTTGCGGAAAGTGGTGGAAGGGTCTGGGGTCCTACAGAAAGCAGAGCAAGCGCCATTGTTCCTTCTCGGACCCCGCCCCCACAAACAACGTCACAACCCTGCGACTGGGGTGCCCCGCCCAGGTGAACTCCTAAGGCCCCGCCCCTCACTACAGGACCTCAACAAGACCAAAAAACAAAACAAAACAAAAACAGCA
>CM052543.1:122904125-122959500 GCA_028533065.1 Trachops cirrhosus
GAAGCTAAAGAACTTATGACACATGGACTGAAGTAAAGGGGGGGAATGTGGGTGGGAGAGGGTGTTCAGGGTGGAGGGGAATGAAGGGGGGATAATAGGACAACTGTAATAGCATAATCAATAAAATATATTAAAAAAAAAGACCTATAGAAGTGGAAAGACCTCCTGTGTTCATGGGTCAGAAGACTTATTATTGTTAAGGTGGCGATATTCTCCCAAACTGATGCTAAGATTCAGTGTGAACCCTATCGAAATCCTAGCAGCAGGTTTCCTGCAGAAATTGACAAGGGGATCCTAACATCAACCTAACAGCAAATCGAAAGGGACAAACAATCTGGAAAGAGGAGAATAAAGCTGGAGGACTCACGCCTCTCAATTTCAAATTTTACTACAAAGCTACACTAATTCAGACAATGTGATACTGGATATAAAAACAGATATATAGATCAATAGAACAGAACTGAGTCCAGAAGTGAACCCTGACATTTATGTTCATTTGATTTTCAAAAGGGTTTCAAGATGGTTTAATGGGGAAAAGATGGTCTTTTTCTAATACATGGAGGTGGAATAACTGGATAGCCACAGGCCGAAGAATGAAGTTGGATCCCCTCACATTGTACATAAAATGTAAGAGCTAAAACTATAAAACTCTTAGAAGAAAACATGAAAGTAAATCTTCATGACCTTAGGTTAGGTGATGGTTCTTAACTATGACACTAAAAGCACCAGAAACAAAATTAAAAAGTAGATACATTGGACATCATAACAATGAAAAACTCTTGAGCTTCAAAGGGCATCATCAAGACAGTAAATGGGCAACCCACAGAATGGAATAAAATTAATTGCAAATCATGTATCCAGGATATATAAAGAATGCTTACAACTCAACAGTAAAAAAGACAACACAATTTAAAAATGGACGAAGGATCTGAAAAGACACTTCTTCAATGAAGACAAACTATAAACACATGAAAAGATGCTCAACATCATTAACCATCAGGGAAACATGAATCAAAACCACAGGGACATGCCATTTCACACCCACTAGGATGGCTACCGTCAAACACACAGACAGTAACAAGTGTTGGTGAGGACGGAGAGAAATCGGAACCCTCGCACATCGCCAGTGGGGATAGAAAATGGGGCAGCTGCTTTGGAGAACAATTTGGCAGTTTCTCAAATAGTTAAATATAGATATGTGTCATGGATGGATAATTACATGATTTCATTTCTAGGAATGTCCAGAATAAGCATATCCGTAGAGACAGAAAGTAGATTACTGGCTGCCAGGGCCTGGGGGAGTAGGACACGGGGCCCCAGGGAGTGACCACTAGTGGGTATGAATTTCTTTTGGGGGTGGTGAAAATGTTCTCAAACTAGTGGTGATAGTTGATAACTCTGTGAATATAGGAAAACCACTGAATGACACACTTGAAAGGAGTGAATTTTATAGTACGTGAATTATATCTCAAAGCTGTTATTTAAAAACAAAACAAAAACAAACCTAAGAAGTGTAGGCGCCTTCGCAGTTCCAACATGGCGGCCCGCACCCTCTCCCCTTGGCTGCCGTGGTAAGCCGTAGAAAGGGACCCACGCCCCTCTGTTCTGCTGTGGTCTCCACCCCACCTACCTCAGAGCACGCCCCCACTAACCTAAACTTTCTACAGCCAGAGCAGCAGCACTAATGACAACAGCAACACAGCTAATGTTTATTGCGAGTCATGTGTCAGGTATTATTGGAATGGCCCCCACACAGGTGAGAACACGGCCCTGTCAGCTCTCACCTGGGTCACAGCGGGAAATCTCCTGTGCACAGACCTCCGAGGGGCATTACGAAGCTCCCATGTACCCCTGACAACAGCGTCCACGGCCCTACAGCATCCGCCCCCACACCCCCTTGCACCTCAGCTCCCTAACTCTCTCCCTCATTTCACTCCAGCACACTGGTAGGGTTACCAGATAAAGTACAGGACAGCCAGTTAAGTTTGAATTTCCGATAAGCAATGAATACTTTTCCAGTAGAAGTACATCCCAAATATTGCATTATTGATTGCTTATCTGAAATTAAAATTTCACCAGGTGTCCTGTCATTGTGTCTGGCAAGCGTAGGCACTGGCCTCATGCCTTCCCTGAAACACAGGAAGCATCCTCTCCCGGAGGTCTTCGCATTTGCTCTTCTCTCTGCCTGAAATTCTCTTCCCCCAGCTATTTACTTGGCTCCCTTTCAAAATTCGGGGTTTTGTCCAAGCAGGACCTCATGTTAGGGCTATGTCTGAATCCACACCCTGACACCTCCAGGCCCCTCCCCCGGGCAGTCATCACCACCCGATGTGTTACAGATTTGGTCCGCACCTGTCTGCTGCCCCTCAGTGGACTAGAAACTCCTTGAGGGCAGGGCTGCTTGTACTCACTGTTACATTCCCAGGGCTTAGAACAGAGCCTGGCACACAGCAAATAAATTAATACTCATCACTGAGTGAACACAGAAGTGTCGTGTGTGGTTATTTCATCAGATGTTCAAAGAGCCCTGGAGACAAACACTGCATCGACTGTGTTGCACATAGAAGAGGAATCCGAAAGGCCACTGTCTCACTTCTGAGCTCACCGCAGCCAGCGGTGGGGCTGCTGCAGACGCACGAGCCAGACCCAGAGCTCCGTCTGGCCCACCTCCCTGCACCAGCTCCCTGTCACAGGCACGGGGGCAACTCCGGGCTAAGGCAGCAGGTGTGTCCGCCTCCTTCCCATCTCGATTATTTTGGGTTAGAGGAAGGAAGCTCCCCCCACATACCTGAGTGAGAGTCTCTTTACATCTGACTGACACCTTAATCCCGGAATTTAACTGCACGACTTGATTTTGCTCCCATGATTGTTGTTTAATGTAAGGTGTATCCAATAACCACTTAAGCAGCGTGTCATAGAGAAGTCGGCGTAGGTGTCTATACTCACTTTTATTTCTTCTTGAACATCAGGATTGCGGAAATTTAAATCCGGTTGCTCTTTCGTAAACTGGTGAAAATAACATTGGTTTCGTACTTCGTCAAAGTGCCAACTGGAATTTCCGTATACACTTATCTAGCAAACAGAAAATAGTAAACCAGTTATTTGGCATGATTCATGTGACAGTGTTGCCCATAAAAAAAAAAGTGATGAATTGCCATCCCTGGCCCTCACCCCAGGCTGAGTGCACAAATCCCCAGAATTTTCCTTCTGGGGGGAACATGGGGTAAATTAATTCCCTAAAATGCTACTCCCTGGCCTAATGCCCCCAAACATGTTGTGATGTGTTTCTATAGTAGAAGCTGTTTATAACAATTATAGCAAATTAATGCTCTCAAATGTAGGATAAGGTGAGCTGATGTAGCAGACATTTCTAACATAGTTTCTTGAACCGTTTATCCAGGTTCTGGACTCCTATTTGTGAAGAAAAGCAAATGATGGTCAGTTTGGGGGAAAGACACAGTTTACTGGTCATGGCATTTGAATCCAGACAGAGTGATTATTTACACTGTATCCTCAGAAAAATATTAGCATCATTCAATTAAACATTCTACTAGTCCTCCCTTTTGGCTGGACCCATCTTCCAGTAACTCACCAAAACGAACTACAAGGGAAAGAGGAGAGGCACCCACTGCATGTTCTCTAGACTTTTTAGAAAACTTGGAGCTGTTCCTTTGGCCACATCCATGGGAATCTACCAGAAGGAAGCCAAAGAGTAGGGCGCCAGGGCTCAGTGAAGCGCCAGCCCACTACGCCCAGAGACGTCCACTGTGTGAGGACCAGTGGGAGGAGCCTCAGCAGCTGGAGCCCATTGCCTACGAATTCACCGCATGATAAGTGTAACAAAATAAAAGACCCCTGGACTGTTTAAAACAAATCCAGCGACTTGAGGTGTTTGTACCCAGCAGCGTCTGACCCTGGTACTGATTTCCTCCTGGAAACGCTCACACCACGGCCTCCCGCCGTGACTCTCCTGGTGGACTCTCCTACCTGTCCCATCACTCCTTCTCAGTCTACTCGGGGGTCCTTAAACGTGACAGCTCCTCCGGGCTCTACCTTGGGGCAGTTGTTCATTTCATGCTAAAGAGGAGAGCATCTGGACAACATTGAAAAACAGAGGGATTTTTGCATGCATCTTTTTCTTTTTTTAGTTGGAAATCCTAATCACTCTGGGTCCACATTTCCATGGCAACGCCTGGCTGAAGCTAAGTAGTAGCCGCTGACTTTTGAGTAAACATACGTTTGTCAGCTCACCTCATGGACCCACCTGGACACACACCAGGATAAGATATTTACAGTACATATAACCAAGAAAAAATCCGAATGCAGAATACAAGAAGAACTCCACAAAACTATATAAATTGGTACAAACACTTTGGTAATCAATGTGGCATTACTGTGTAGCGTCAAGCCGGAGCTGTCCTGCATCCAGCAATCTCACCCCTAGTCGTTTACCTTACGGAAGCTCTCACACACGTGCCCCAGGAGAAGGAGATTAATGAGAACGTTTACAATGGCATTGTTAATAGTAAAAAAGAAAACTGGAAACAGCCCAACTTTCCATCAGCTAAAGATTAGATAAGTAAATCATAAAATATTTACACAGTGAAAATGTATGAACCACACATACCAAACAATCAGGCGGAAAAATCTAGTAACAAAAGACTACATGTGGCATAATGAGTCTCATACAGTTCAAAACAAAAGAGACTAAATAATAAAAAGTTTAAAAACATGTAGCGTGTGTAGTAAAGGCAAAACGAAAGCAAGGAGGGAAACCCCTCATTCAAGGTAGCAGCTCCCTCTCAGAGGAGGTGGGGGAGGGGGCCCTAAGGAGAACCCACAGGTAGTTTTGGCAGGTTAGGTAACATTCAAATTCTTAATTTGGGGAAGGGTTCTGTAGGAGACCATTCTGCGTGGCGTGGGCCCAGCTCCCACTCGGAGATACACAGGACCTATGCCCATGGATAGGTTCTCCCGTGGGGAATCAGACCTACAATGTACCTAGGCCCCTTTGAGTCTTGCTCCTGCTAAAAAATTCCCTCACCCTGAATTGAGGACATTTACTGCAAAGTAATTCCTAAAATCCATGCTAAACCTTCCAAGGGTGAGTGTAACTGGTTCAACCACTTTAGCCTTTTCATTTGCAAATATCCCTCTTCTGTGATGTGATTAGTGGCATTGGCTCCTTTGTTTTCTGTAAAAGGTAACCACCTAAAGTGAACCTGTGCATAGTGAGTGAGAACCATCATGTAATGTGCTGAGAAACCCAATAAAGGCCAGTCATGGCAAGGGCCAAGGCTTTTGCTCCCCTTGAGAGAAAAGCCATGCTGTCCCTTTTCCTCCACCGGACTCGGTAGTCCATGTGAATGTCTCATTTCATCCATAATGACACGGGCACTGTGGGCTGGTGTCTGCATCAGGTTCATTGATGTTCACTATGTTATTATTTTCCTAGCTTAGACATACAGGGGTCTGGCACAAATAATGCCCCTTCTTTATTATGAAATCTTTTATTACAAAATCATAGGCATGTAATTCTGTAACATGACAATGGCATACTCAAGCACACCATATGACATTCTAGGTGAAATGCTCAAATTAAAACTATAAATTATTACACTTATTTTATTACCCTACCAACCACACCCAAGCAGGCATTACTTCTGCCAGACCCTGTATATTACAAATATTTTTAAACAGTTTTACTCAGGTATAATGGAATGTAACAAACTGCATATATTTAAGGTGTACAATTGGATCAGTTTGGACAAATGTGTACCTCTCACCATGCTCAAAATAGTAAACACAGCTATCCTTTCTTATTCCGAATCCCACTCTCCCACTCCTCCCTGTCTCCCTTGCATCTCTGTAAATGACTAACCTACTTCGTGCCACTATAGATTGGTCTAGACTTTCTAGAATTTCATGTAAGTGGAATTATAGAGTATGCGCTCTTTGTCTAGCTTCTTTCACTCTGCAGAGTTACTTTGAGCTTCATCAATGTTGTGTGTATCAATAGTTTATTCCTTTTTATCGCCAAGTAATATTCCATTGTATGGGTATACCATCAGGTGTTTATATTATCTATCATATATTACATATATTTTTGTATGCATCAACTGTTGCATTAAAACAAAAACACAACCTTGGCTGCAGTAGAAAACTGATGGAAGAGTGGAAAAACTAGATACCAAAAGATGCAATGATTAATTACAGTTCAGCAGGCAGGAGATGATATGGTTTGAAGTATAGGCAGCCATTTTTAAAAGCAGACTGCGGAGGCAGACTGACCAGAGCCAGTCCTCAGCCCTGCCGTTGACTAGCTGTGTGACTCTGGGCAAGGTACCTAACATCTCTCTGCCTCAGTCTGCTCATCTGCGAAACAGGAGCCAAAGCCTACTTTATAGGATTGTAAGGTGGAGTAAGTGAGTTAATGAATACAAGACACTTAGCACAGAGCCTGGCACATAGCAGGCGTTTAGTAAATGTTTGCTGTTATCAGGATCATTTTAACAAGTGGGTGGATTGGGGAAAGAAAAATTAAGGAGGTAAAACAGCCAGGGCTTGCTGATGACCTGGTCACCCGGCGGCATACTGGTGCCATTCGATGAACCCGGTGAACCCGGGACACCCGAGGTGGGGGGAGGAGATCACACGCTCAGCTTTGACACATGGGTTCTGAGCGCCCTTGCACCATCTGAAAGTTGATGCCCAGGAGCCCGCCCGTTTACATGTTTAGGGAGACGCTCAAGAAGAGAGAAGGAGGGACTGGAGGGAGGAGAGAGGATCCAGAGCAAAAGGCTGAGCAGAAAGCAGGAGAGAACGTCTGCCAGAGCCGGTGGAGGGACTGGCCCGGGACAGGAGTGGGCGGCCAGGCAAAATACAAGACGCCCAGTTAAAACTATGCATCAGTAAACAATGAATAATTACTTCTACAAGTATGGCCCGTGCCACATTTTATACTAAAAAATATGCATGGTTTATCTACAGTTCAGATTTCACTGGGCTGCCTGGAATCTTATGTGCCAATCTGGTCACCCCAGACAGCAGGGCACGGCCTCTGTTTTAGAAGAAGTGAGCATGCAGAGGGTGGAAATGGGGACAGGGAGGTGTGTTCGCTTCTGCTCTCTCTTTGATGTAGTTTCCTGCTGAGGGTGACGAGATAGGGAGAAGGCAGTTAGGAAGTTTGAAAAGGAAAGAGATCGAATCGATCTGCTGAACTTAGTAAAATTGCCTAGAAGACCAGATGACTCATTTCAGGTGGGGACAATGAATGTGCGTTATCTCCAGAGGCAAAGGTTCAGGGAAAGAACATGCTGACGGTTGAGTTCATTTATGGCTAGGGTTTTGATGGAGGGCGGGGTGGTGGGTGCCAAATGTCAGAAAGGCGAAGGGGTCGTAGAAAGACTACTTATGAAACTAATGGGACATGGACTCCAAGTTGGACACAGTGGGAAGCCAGGGAAGGAGGGAAAGGGAGGCGAACAGCGAGTATAGATTTAATTTACTAGAACATATTAGCTCTACAATGAAATCAGAAATTCAAGTGGCATTAGGAGGCTTGGGTACCTTATTTTTATTTCTTTGGGAGACTTTCCCCTTCTCACAAGTTCTACCCGTTAACTTTTTTCCTTAAAAGGGCTTTATAAAATAGCTACTTTAATCCTTGAAGATCTGACCTTGTTCACTTTGTGAATCAGGCAGGTTGGTACTTACCCAGTTGTTGGGTGGCGTGGTTATGCCATTCTCATGGGAACAGTTATGCCAGATATAATAGTCAGTATATTTCCCTGTCCGGTTACGACTCAGTTGAAACCAAGCATGTTTATCACTGGTGTGGTTTGGTATGAAATCGATTATTAATTTTAAACCTAATGAGTGAAAAGTTTCAAGCGTTAGGAAAAGATTATATCAGAATAACACATGACAGTTAAGGAAAAAATGCTGTAAGTAAGCATTTACAGAATTGTTTTCCTCAGCCCCCACCCTCTCCCACCCACCTTCCATTCGGTTTACCCTTGTCATGTATGGCTGCAAGCAGATTCTCAAAGTCTTTCATTGTTCCAAAAATGGGGTCGATTTCTCGGAAATCTTCAATACCATGTCGGAAATCTTTAAGGGATGATTTATAAAATGAAGTAATCCAAACAGTTTTTATATTTAAAGTTTTGATATAGTCCAGTTTATCTTGAATACCTGAAGAAAAATAATCAAAGCCATGAAAAATAAGTAAATAAAGTATCAGGGGTTTTTTGGTTGAAGAATTAAAAATAAAAAGAATATGCCTAAAGTCAAAACACATATATTAAGACAGAAACATTTGGAATTGCACTGAGTTTGAGTGAAAATTCAAATAGTAAGGTCTAGTTCTACAAACAATGTCAAATTAGCCTCTGGCAATAACCTTTGACCTTTAATATAATTTCAAACACATAAAACCTGCCTTGGCCCGTTCGTTTTTTATATTTAACACCAAGATGCAGTATTGTTACTTGACTCTGCAATGGTTTCTCAGCACCCGATCCAGGCCAGCTGCCAGGCTAAGTGCCAAGGTACACAGAGGAAAACAAACGGCCCCTTACGGTCACCTCGTCTGAGCTGCACTGTTCCGCACAGTAGCCATTTACAATGTGACTAAGTCTGAACTGAAATGTGCTGTGAATGTAAAACACACTGGACTTTGAAGACCCAGCATGAAAAGAAAGAATGTAAAATACCGACTTAATATTGTTATTGTGATCACATGTTGAAACATTAAACAAAATATAATGTTAAAATTAATTTCACTAGATTCTTTTTACTTTTTTTAAATGTAGCTCCTCAAAGGTTCACAGTTATTTGTGTAATGCTATTTCCTCTGACAGTGCTGAGGCCAAGAATTTACATGGAAGAGAATTCTGGGCTCGGCTGAGAGGAGATGCAGGAATGAAGCTCTTTGTACTTCGAACCTTGTAGGGTAATTAGCAGGTAGTGTGTTCCTTCGCTCCTAGTTCAGAGTCCTAAATTGACTCAGGAGCCTGTCGGGGTCACGCAGCAGGCCAAAGGTCACTGAGAACAAAACACACAGTCACCTGCCTCCTGGCAGGAGTATTTGCCCCTAAACAGGCTGCCTGTGTGCGTCCTCGTTGTGCCTCGGTTCCCTCACGTGCGGGCTCCGAGACCTCCCAGAGTGGCAACACGCAACAAAAGGGTTTTGATTTAACAGGACAACAATGCCATTTATCTCAAAAATGGGTACAAAGGAACAAGATGATAAAAATAATGGGGCTGAACAAACAGCAGGTAAAAGTGAAAAAGGGACCCCAGGCTCACACTCAGGGGACAGAAGGCAATCACCGAAACCAAACTGAAACCCACAACGGCTTCTTCAGATGACAACGAAATTCCCTCAACCTCAAGGACAAATACCTAATGATTACAGGAAGCAGCCACTTCCTCCAAAAAAAAAATTATTGGAAATGGCAAATGTAAGAGCTGATTAGAAGCTGCTGTATTTAGAGGAATTTGGGGTATATAGGTGTGCCACTCTTTTCAAAAGTCACATTATGTCACTTTCCTTTCTCAAATACGGAAGTTAATACCTGTTTTTGCTATCCAAAGGAACTCCGAAGAGGATTTCACTTTTAGGAATAAAAGGCCTTGGCAGGGTGGCTGAGTTGGTTAGAGCGTCGCCCAAGCGCCAGGACCGTGGGTTGATCCCCGGTGGGGGTGTGGGCGGAAGTAAACCAGCGGGTGCACGGATGAGTCGAGCAACAGATTGATGTTGCTCTCTCCCTTCCTCTCTCTCTAAAGTTAGTCAATATTTTTTTTTTAAGGAAAAAGGCGAAAATAGCATGTTTAGCGTTTGTCTTGCGGTAGCCATTATAGTGGCAGTGGTACCCACTGGCTGCAGCAGAGAATGGCCCGCTGCGCCCCTTCTGGAGAAACTGTGCTCAGCACCTCAGCATCAAACCCCAAAGCTTAGAACTGTGTCTGTGAGCTTCTGCGCTTTATTCAATTTATGTTGCGCATCCGTTAGCAAGATGTGCCCTGCATATTTATTACATCTTTTCCTGCTTTTATGATATATTAGTGTTACCTTAGGTTTTATGTATTACTTGGTATGATTTGATAGGTTATTTTTTGGGTCTAGGGATGCTCAACAATTTTTTCCCATATAAATTAATGGTAATTGCTTATTCACTTTCTGCCATTTCAGCTTATGAAAGGTTTTCCAGGAAAGCTTCAGTTTCACATAGCTGGGGAGACCTGTCCCTAGAAGGCAGTACAGAGGGAGAACCAAGAAGTGGGGAACGTATCTTTGGGTTGAGGGATTTTTTTAGCTCTCTTTTCCGGGAGGGAAAAAACAACCTCTTTTGCTAGGGCCATTGGGTGTCGGGGAGGGGGTTGGAGTGTGGAAGGGAGGTCACCCGGATATGTGACAAGGCAGTGTCAGAGGGCACCATAAACAAAGTCCAGAGCACCACAGGAGTTCTGTGGAGGGTGGACACGCACTGACGAGGAAGGACTAAAGACAGAATATGCACATGAGTGCAGGACACGGGTTTGAACTGCACCTTGAAGGACAGAGAGCATTTCAATTAGTGAAGAGGCAGGGAGATTTTTAAAAAGAGAGGAAAGGACATGAGCGTGCAAAAGAAAAGCCTTTTATTAGTTATTAAGAAAAGCTGGAGATTTTGAATGTATCAGTACTTTTTTTAAAGTTAGATTAAGCCCATTCCTACCTTCCACACTCAGTTAAAATAACCATTCTGTTTTACTTTCTTCAAACCACCATCAAAATCACCACCAAACATGACCTTGCCCATGTAGTTCTTAGTGTTGCCCTTAACTAGGGTGACATGTCCACAGATTCGCCCAGGACAGCTCCAGTTTACACCGCCTGTCTGGCATAACTTTACTCTTAAAAGTAAACAATAAATTTCCTTGTTTAAACAATAAATTATAAGGACCTTCTATACCTAAATCACCAAGAGATTATTAGTGTAACTTTAAAAATATAATTTTTTATTTCTACTTTTTTACTAACATATAGATGTTGTTTTACATAATCTTTAACTCAAGTAATGACCAACTCACTGCTATGCCTTTTTCCCTTTCTTTCATTTCTCAGGATTTATACTTTAAAGTTCAGCCTACACCTTTTAATGACATCACAACTGTTTTCCTGAAATATTATTTACACTTTATTCACTAATAAGGAACTCCCAGCCAGATTGCCCAACTATATATATATATATATCTCCAGCCAATATCCATAATGGAAACGCAGTTCTAAGCTGCCACTCTAGGATAATCAACTATAAAGTGAACAGAAGCAGGACATTTTCAGGAGGAAACCTGCTGCATGTAAGAAGTTAAAATTGATAAGCTCCCAGACAAGATGGAGACATAGGTCGATATGCTTCACTTCCTTGCACAACCAGAAGAAGGACAACAACCAATTTAAAAACAAAAAACAACCACAACTTCCAGAAATCAACTTTATGGAAGTCCAACAACTGAGGAGTTAGAGAAAATTTCATGCAGACTGGTAAGAGGGGCAGAGAAGGGAAGCTGGGGCAGAGAGGACACACGGCATGACAGCCGGCAGACCAAGTGTTTCCTTCCGTGTGTGGATAAGCCTGGAGGAACAACTGGGGATCAAGACAGACCTCACAACCCAGGGTTCCAGTGCAGGAAACTAGAGCTGCAAAACCTCTGGCTGTAAAAATCTGTGGCAGGTGTGGCGGTGGGAAAAACTCCTAGTTACACAGGAGAACCCATTGGAAGGGCCTACAGGATCCCAGAACATACACAAACCCAACCACCCAGGAATCAGCACCAGGGCAGCACGAGAAAGGGCACAATCCCCTTGTGGGAAGGGAGGGAAGTGGCTGAAAGTGGGTGAGAGCCGAGCAAGTGGGATTGTTACCTCTCTGTCCTCTCCCCCACATACAGGGCCACAATACAGCAATGTGGGTTGCCCTGCCCTGGCGAATACCTAAGGCCCCACCCCTCACAACATAACAGATGCGCTGAGACAAAGAAATATGGCCAAATGAAACAAAAGATCAAAACTCCAGAAAAAGAACTAAGTGATGAGGAGATAACCAACCTATCAGATGCAGAGTTCAAAACACTGGTAATCAGGATGCTCACAGGAAATGGTTGAGTGTGGTTGCAAAACAGAGGAAGAAGTGAAGGCTATGCAAAGTGAAATGAAGAAAAATATACAGGGAACCAACAGTGAAGGGAAGGAAACCAGGACTCAAATCAAAGATCTGGAACAAAAAGAAGAAATAAACATTTGACTGGATCAGAATGAAGAAACAAGAATTCAGAAACATGAGGACAGGCCTAGGAACCTCTGGGACAACTTTAAACATTCCAACATCCAATCATAAGGACACCAGAAGGAGAAGAGGAAGAGCAAGAAATTGAAAACTTATTTGAAAAAATAATGAAGGAAAACTTCTCCAATCTGGTGAAGGAAATGGACATGCAAATCCAGGAAGCTCATGGAGCCCCAAAGAAGTTGGACCTAAAGAGGAACATACCAAGACACATCATCATTAAGTTACCCAAAATCAACGATAAAGAGAGAATCTTAAAAGAAGCAAGAGAAAAGGAGACAGTTACCTTCAAAGGAATGCCCATAAGGCTATCAGCTGATTTCTCAAAACAAACCTTACAGGCAAGAAGGGGCTGGAAAGAAGTATTCCAAGTCATGAAAGGCAAGGACATACATCCAAGATTGCTCTATCCAGCAAAGTTTTCATTTAGAATGGAAGAGCAAATAAAGTGCTTCCCAGATAAGGTCAAGTTAAAGGAGTTCATCATCACCAAGCCCTTACATGAAATGTTAAAGGGACTTATCTAAGAAAAAGAAGAAGATCAAAACTATGGACAATAAAATAACAAAACACTTACAACTATCAACAACTGAACCTAAGAAAAAAACAAAAATAAAAACAAACTAAGCAAACAATTAGAAGAGGATCAGAATCACAGAAATGGAGATCATATGGAGGGTTATCAGAGGGGAGGGGTCAGGGGGAGAGAGGGGGTAAAGGTACAGGGAATAAGATACATAACTGGTAGGTACAAAGTAGACAGGGTGGGTGTTTTGAATAGTATAGGAAATGGAGAAGCCAAAGAACTTATATGTACAACCCATGGACATGAGCTAAGGGGGAGAATGTTGGAAGGAGGGGTGGTGCAGGGTGAAGGAGGAGAAAGGGGAGAAAAAAAATAGGACAACTGTAATAGCATAATGAATAATTAAAAAAAGAAGTTAAAATTAAAACTGATGACCAACTAAGCATATGAGAAGTAAATTAAACAACTCTTTGGGGGGTTCAAGGCTTTCAAGTATTCTTTCATTACATAGGAAGGATTTCTGGGTTCTGCTGGATGGCTTCTAAAAAGACCATAAACAAGGTGTGACCCGTCGTACTGGAAGATGCTTACCGTACAACCCAGATATAATTCGTTTCAAGGACAGAGAAAGTCACACACCCACCTCCTCCTGCTCCACCCTCACTCTGTCCCCCAGGCACCTTTTAGATCTCCATTGCCATCCTTGTTGCTGTCCTTGAAAGATCGTGGGTAGATCTGGTACATGGGTCCTGCCTGCCACCAGTCAAGGCATTTTGGAGAGATGGCAATGATGGCTATGGTGGCCCCAGTGAGCGCAAGCACAGAAGCCACGGTGAGCCAGAAGAGGACCTCTCGGGGCACCCGGTATCGGGCCTGGCGTGAGAAGTGAAACAGCACCTCCTTGGGCATCCCTGCGTAGGGCTGGATATTCTTGAGGTCGGGCTCCTCAGGGCCAGCTATGTCCATGATACTGTGCTGTGGGCCATCAGCTGGGCTGCCTGGATCCAGGTCCTTTTCCAGAATGTCTTCATTTTGGACAAACCCATTGTTTGTGTGGCAGCCCTTCATCCTCATTCCCATGGAGTCTCTCTTGCTTTTCTTCTCAGCCATGTCTCAGTGTCTTATCCCTGGGACCTGCCTGCCTGCAATAACAAAGGTGGAGAAGTAGATTGCTGAAATGCTTAGTTATGTTAATGAGCTTTGTGTGGTTTATAAATAAACCTGGCTAGACAAAGTCCAGCCAAGGAAGAAAGGGTAAAGATCAAGGGGGTTTAAAAAATTCTCTTTACACCTGTGAGGCTGATGTAGCTACAATCACAACACTGAGAGGCTCAGACTCGGCCTCGGACAGGGCAAGGGGAGGGGTTGGGGGGAGGACAGGAAGAAGTAGTAGGGCTCCATTACCATTTAAGCTGTTACTTGACTGAGTTCATCAATGTTCATAGCATCACTATTCACAATAACCAAATGGTAGAAAAAGCCAAGTGTCCATCAGCAGAGCAATAAACAAAGTATCACATAAGCACACAATGCACTATTTATCAGTCTTAAAAATGAAGGAAATTCTGACACATACAACAACATGAATGAAACTTGAAAGTAGCCCTGGCTGGTGTGGCTCAGCAGACTGAGTGCTGGCCTGTTAATCAAAAGGTCACTGGTTTGATTCCTAGTCAGGGCACCTCCCTGGGTTGCAGGCTAGGTCCCCAGTGGGGGATGCACAAGAGGCAACCCACACATTGATGTTTCTCTCCCACTCTTTCTCCCTCCCTTCCCCTCTCTCTGAAAATAAATAAATAAAATATATTTTTTTAAAAGGTGAACCAAAGAGGCCCACACCAAGACACATCACAATCAAAATGCCAAAGGATGAAGACAAAGAGAAATCTTTAAAACAGCAAGAGAAAAGTAATTAGTTACCTGCAAAGGAGCTTCCATAAGGCTGTCAGCTGATTTCTCAACAAAAACACTTTAGGTCAAAAGGGATTGGCATGAAGTATTCACCATCCCTAGCTGAGTAGCTCAGTTGGTTAGAGCATTGCCCTAATACGTCAAGGTTATGGGGTCAATCCCCCGCTCAGGGCACATACACAAGTCAACCGATGAAAGCATAAGTAAGTAGAGCAACAAACTGATGCTTCTCTCTCTCTACCTTCCTCTCACTTTTTAAAATAACTGAAAATTTCACTTAAAATTAAAGACATAGAAACAAAGTTAAAAAGTGAGAGGCATTTTTTCTTTTAACTTTTTTGGTTTTTTATCTTTTTTTATTTTTTATTCAATTTATTAGGGTGCCATTGATTAATAAAATTATATAGGTTTCAGGTGTACAATTCTACAATACATCACCTGTATATTGTATTGTGTGTTCACCACTCCAAGTCTCTTTAAACTTTTTTGGACTTTTCTCATTTTCCTGTAACAGTTATGTATTATTCTTCCACTGGAAAAAACTTAAGTTAGGAAACCCTGAGTTGGGAATCTACCAAGAACTTCCAGACAGGTAGTAGAGTCCACTATAAGGTGACTCCTAGACACAGTCCCCCAAAATTCATAAATACCCCATCCTCCTATTTCAACTAAAGAAAAGAGTGAACTTCAAAGAGCAGACAGATGGATTCACTGAGCAAGTATTGAAATGCTGGCGGTAACAGGAAGTTGCTAGAACTAGGAGAAGACACTACAGTGCTAAGAATCCCAAGCAAGTACTTTCTTTCAAGGAGATTTCGAAGTAATATTGATTGTAGAGAGCCAAACACATTACTGCTAAGACTTGTAAACTTGAATGAGTTACAAGGACACTGAGGAAGCTTAAGAACTAAGCTGGATCATTGGAACAAAGAATCAGAGATAATAAAGGTGAACTCCCAGTAAATTCAATCCCAAGTGAGTTGCACAACCACGATAGTAAAGCAAAGAAGAATGAAATACTTCGCAAACAAATGACAAGACAATGGGGAATACCACAGGATCTAGAAGCACCCTGCAATTAAACAAACCAGGGGAAAATCCTGCAAATAGGCAAACACAAAAGGCAGCGATCAGTGGAAAAACATACATAATGAATTTTAAAGCCATTGTATCACAAAGACTTCCCACTCTTCAGCAAGCCCACCAAAGCGGCACACAACCTCTCAGATTCATAAACAGTTAAAGTAGAAAGAGGATTTTCCACATTATATTTACCTATTTACAGCCTCTGCGAACTCAGGGTGGGATATGCTGCCTGGTCACCTTTAAGTTCCCAGCATCAGGCTCAGTGCCTGATACGTTATTAAATGAATAAGAGGAGGAGGAGAAGGTAGAGGACTGGATGATGTGAGGAAGGGGAGGAAAAAGAGGAGAAGAGGAAAGTGGGACGTATATTCTACCCCAAAATATAGATTTTTATCACTTAGCCAAATGTCCTTACCTTGGTATAATTTAGTGAGTGAAATTTTAAGTCAGAGGAAGATTCAAGCCTGCCTCCTTCACGTGCTCTCTAACTAGTCTTAGGTGAACTTGGCACCTTCACTAAGCCTGTTATCTCAACTGTAAAATGTAATTTGATTCCAGTGTTAACATCATATAGGCCAGAGTAAAATGTTTTTAAAAACAGTTCCAATGAAAAGGAAACACAAAAATCGATTTATCCCAGCTAAAGAGGGAAGTTCATCTTAATCAACCATTGAGATCAAGGGAGAATATTTAAACATGTTTTTGCTGAAAGTTAAACTATTTTAAAACATTTTTAGAAAATATTTTTAATCTATTTTTAGAGAGAGGGGAAGGGAAGGAGGAAGAGAGAGAGAGGAACATTAATGTGAGAGAGAAATGTTGATCAGTTGCCTCTTGTATTCACCCCAACTGGGGACTAGACCCCCAACCCAGGCGAGTGCCTTGACCCAGAATCCATTTGGTGACCTTTCACTTTGCAGGACGATGCCCAACCAACAGACCCACACTGGTCAGGGATCTTTTAAAACAGTTTTATAACAAAAAAAGCAAAGGAAACCTTGACAGAACATAAACAGTTTTGTGACAAATATCACAAAACCTTATTATTCCCCCACATGTAATGAATGCCAACATAAAAAATCAATAGCTAAATCACATTCAATAGATTAAAAGAGACTGTAAACTGTGCATTAGAAACTAACATGCACTGACATCCCGTCCTCCATTTCAGTGTCCTTTGTTATATTTTACTTGTTTCTTTGTTTTGTTGTTTAGGTTCCTGTTAAAGGCGAGATCAAAAGGTATTTGATCTGAGGGGAGAGGGGAGGGAATTTCAGGGGAGAAGGGAAGGGTTTACAGGAATAAATATAGAGGACACATGGACAAAACTACGGGGCTTGGAAATGGAAGGGAGGAGGGGAGGGATGGGTGGGTGGGCTGGAATGGGAATAAAAGATAGAAACTGTACTGAATAATCTAAAATAAAAAAATTAAAAAAAAAGAAACTAACATGCAGCGCTCACTTCGGCGGCACCTACACTGAGATTGCAGAAGGTCACCACCTTCAGAGAAGGTTAGCATGGCCCTTGTGCAAGGGTGACACGGAACTCACGGATCATTCAAAAAAAGAAAAAGAAATTAATGTTGCACAAAAGTACCTTCGTGATGGAATTAAAGAATCTGAATTAAAGCATCATTAAGTATGTGATAAATTAATTGCATGACAGCCCAATTAATGGGATCCCTGTATCTATGCCTTTGTGCCATCATTTTTTAGCACCTTATAACACAGAGTCGGGCTTGGCCATGTGGCTTGCTTTGGCCAATTGGAACAATAACAGACTTAACACGAAAAGAGACTTTAGAAAGTGCTTTGTGTATTTCTGTTCCCCATTTGGACCCCAGCCATGACCGTGAGATTATGCCCAGTCTGGCCTGCTGCAGGAAAGGGGAGACGGTTGTGGGAGATGTGGGGAGAAGTGTGGAACCCGCCCTCCCAGGGCCTTTCAGACCTGCTGGTCCCCAGGCAGCCAGCCAAGTGGCCACAGATGCGTGAGCGAGCGGGGTCCAAGGAGCTTGGCCCACGTCAGCCGAAGTGCCCCGTACAACAGAGGCCCTCATGCAGCCCGGGCCCTGACCACAAACAGAACCAGCCACCTTGTGCTCCGCAAGGTGAAGCCCAGCCCCTGAGCCAACCGGACAGGTTAACCCTGAATGGTTTTACGTGAGGTTTG
The DNA here is from genome assembly GCA_028533065.1 of Trachops cirrhosus. NCBI lineage: Eukaryota > Metazoa > Chordata > Mammalia > Chiroptera > Phyllostomidae > Trachops > Trachops cirrhosus. The sequence goes on from CM052543.1 coordinate 122,922,158, forward strand.
ATGAAGAGTGGGAGTTTGTGAAACGATGCAATAGGACGGAAGGTATGAGGTAAGCATAGTAAGCTGGGAAAAACTTAGCAAAGCTGATAAAATTCATTCGGGTTTCTCTCTGTGTCTTTGGTGATAAGGATGCTCCTTTCTCCCTGGTATAGGGAGGGTACAAACCTCTCACAAAAGGGTCCTGTGACCCGCGTCAGGGGAAGGTCAGAACATTCTTCCCGCACCTGTCATTAATCAGCTCGCAGATTCCTCAGCTTGAAATAGTCAATACACCAAGGTGCCATGTTTTGGGGTAGCATGTCCCGCACCCCGTTGTTATTATTATTAGTTCTTTTCACAGAAGTACCTTTTTTATTTAACTATACAAACACTTTGTCACAACAAGTAGCAGATTCATTTTGAGGAATGTTTACAGCAACAGCCAGGATCAGCAAATTTTTCTCCAGGTCAAATCCAGCCTAGTATGTGTTCTTGTAAATAAAGTTTTATTGGAACGCACTTTCATTTGTTTCTGTGTTATCTGTGGCTGCTTTACACAACAGAAGGGTTGAGAGACACAGACCACATGGCCCTCAAAGCCTAAAATATTTACTCTCTGACCTTTACAGAGTTTGTTGACTTTTGGTCTACAGAATAAAGAGCAATAAATAAATGTTAAAGAATTATTACCCAAAACTGTATCACTCCAAAAGTCTCAAAGGTGGTCACCCTAGGCCAAGATATTTTTGAACCAGAAAGCCAGTGATGTTCGCTTAAAAGGTAGAATTCCCCTTTCCTAAGCTGGAGGAGACATCACAATGAAAGTCAGAACTGGAATGGAGGCTCCCCCTCCTCATAGGTAGAGAATGAAGTGTTTGGGTTTTGGCCATGATGTATCCACGAGGAGGCCACACAAACCGGACTATTCTAAGAGGTTACTGAACCACAGCTCTGGAGAAGAGAAAATCAACTGTGGGCCTTTTCTATAGCTGGATTTCAATAAAATTTTAGTTACTTTTACAACATCTTAACGTTATGTTCTATTAATAAGTCTTCCTAATTGTTAGGGGAGGGTAGCAGATGGGATTATATAATAACCTTGATCCATTTATATCCATCAATATCATAGAATTCAGCCCATATGAATGGATTGTCTAACAAAGCCTCCTCCTCACTGCCCCCACCATTCCAGCAGCTGCTCAAGAAAACCATTAAGTAATTAATCAGGTAATAAATACATTCAAATATACACATAACCACTAAATAAATACATAAACAGCAAATCCCCAGCACTCCTTACCTAAAGCAGGTTACACAGAGGAGCCCATGGGAAAATACCTCGGGGCGTAAAATTTGGAGCATCCTTCTCTTGTGAATTTCATCTCAGGTCCCTATCTTTTGAAATATGTTATAATGAAAAGTATCAAAAAAGATTTGAAAGAATTATACAGTGAACTTCCATAGGCTCAAATCCACATTAAGACATTTTCATTCCTTTTTAAAATTCAGATTAAGGAGGCATAAAATACCTAAACCTTTTCGTTATACGATGTGAAGCCCCCTGACAAACGTATGGCTGCAAAGCCACCGCCCCATTCACGACCCACGCAGTGCAGTTCCTCACTCCCCAGCCCGCCCTCCCGCCTCTCTGGGATCCAGCCCCTCCCCCAGACCCAGCCTCTGGCAACGACAATCTGCTGTGACTGTGATTTTGCCTTTTCTTGACTCTCAGATAAATGACATCATGCAAGATGTGGTCTCTTGTGTGTGTCACCTTTCATTTAGCAAAATGCTTCTGAGATCCCCCTTGTTGTTGCATGAAGAGTGGTTTGTTCCCTTTCACTTCTAAGTGGCATTCATTGTCTGGATGTGGTGTATCCTTCCACCAGTTAATGGGCTTTTGAGGTATTTCCAGATTTGGACTATTAGAAATAAAGCTCTTGTGAATGCTCATGCACAGATTTTTGTGTGGACATATGTTTTTATTTCTTGTGGGTAAATATTGAGGAGTGGAATTGCTGATTATAAAGTTAGTATACTATCAAGTTTATAACAAAACTCAAATGCTTTTCTAAAGTGGCTGGGCCTTTTTATCTTCCCGTAGTGCTGTGTGTGTTCAGTTTGCCCCACGTTTTGCTGACAGTTGGCAAGGCCAGTGTTTGTGACTTCAGTTGTTCTAATGAGTCACAGTGCAATTACGGTCTGCATTTCCTTAATGACTTGCAACTGTGAGCATTGGTGCTTGATGCCATTTTTATATTTTCCTTGGTGAAGTGCTCATTCAACTTTTCAATATTTTACCCCCTTTTAAAATCTATTATAAACACCATCCATTATCAGATTTTTTAAATTGTTCATTCTTCCCGTTGTCCCCATTTGTCCCCATTCTTCCCCCCTATTGCTCTCCCCTGCCCCATCCAACCCCTACTTCCAAAGACAATCCCCACACCCTTGTCCTTGTCCTCAGGTCCTTTGTACGCGTTCCTTGACCCGACCCTTCCCCTTCTTTCCACCATTATGCCCCACCCGCTCCCCTCCGGTCACCGTCAGTTTGTTATTTCCAGGTCTCTGGTTCTTTTTCTGTTTGTTTGTTTATTTGTTTTGTTGATTAGGTTCCACTTATAGGTGAGATCATGTGGTATTTGTCTTTCACCGCCTGGCTTATTTCACTTAGCATAATATTCTCCAGTTCCATCCATGCTGTTGCAAAAGGTAGGAGTTCCTTCTTTTTTCTGCTGCATAGTATTCCATTGTGTAAATGTACCAGTTTTTTTATCCACTCATGTACTGCTGGGCACTTATGCTGCTTCCAGCACTTGGCTATGGTAGATAGCGCTGCTATGAACATAGGGGTGCATAAGTTCTTTTGAATTGGTGTTTCAGGATTCTCAGGGTATAATCTCAGCAGTGGAATCACTGGATCAAAAGGGAGTTCCACTTTTAGTTTTTTGAGGAAATTTCATACTGTTTTTCACAGCGGCTACATCAGTCTGCATTCCCACCAAGAGTGCACTAGGGTTCCCTTTTCTCCACAACCTCACCAGCACTTGTCGTTTGTAGATTTATTCATGATGGCCATTCTGACCTGTGTGAAGTGGTATGTCATTGTGGTTTTAATTTGCATCTCTCTGATGGCTAGTGATGCTGAGCATCTTTTCATGTCTCTGGGCCCTCTGCATGTCCTTCTTGGAGAAGTGTCTGTTCAGATCCTTTGCCCATTTTTTAACTGGATTGCTTGTCATCCTGGTGTGATTATATATTTTGGAGATCAAACCCTTGTCTGAGGTATCATTGCAAATATATTTTCCCAAGTTGGTTTCCTTTTTATTTAACTGAGGTTTTCTTTAGCCATGCAGAAGCTTTTTAATTGGATGTAGTCCCACTTATTGTTTATTTCCCTTGCTCTAGGGGACATATTGGTGAAAATATTGCTGCATGGTACATCTGAGATTTTCCTGCCTATGTTCTCCTCTAGGACTTCTATGGTGTCACAATTTATATTTGTCATTTATCCATCTTGAGTTTATTTTTGTGTATGGTGTCAGTTGGTCTAGTTTCATTTTTTAACGTACCATTCCAGATCTCCCTACACCATTTATTGAAGAGGCTATTTTTACTCCATTTTATGCTTCTGTCCCCTTTGTCAAACATTGACCATAGAATCTTGGGTTTATTTCTGGGCTCTCTATTCTGTTCCATTGGTCTGTGTGTCTGTTCTTATGCCAGTACCAGACTGTTTTGATTACAGTGGCCTTGTAATATAGTTTAGTATCAGTTATTGTGATCCTTCCAACTTTGTTCTTTCTCAAAATTGCTGAGGCTAGTCAGGGTCATTTATGGCTCCATATAAATTTTTGAAGTATTTGTTCTGTTTCTGAGCAATATGCCATTGGAACTTTAACAGGGATTTGCCCAAGGCTTGCCTAGTCACTGCTTAGTGGTGTCTCTCTGCAGGATCACAATATTTCCCCCAATGTTTTACCTAGAAAATTTAGTTTCAGCTCTTAAAGACTGTGACTCATTTCGAGTTAATTTTTGGGTGGTCAGGGTTGACTTTCTTCCTTGCATATATCTGTGCATTTGTTCCAGAACTGTTAGTGGAAAAGACTTCCCTTTCCCCCATGACTGTGTCAGTTTTGAGAAAAACCAAGTGGCGACATGCAGGTGCTGCACACTTACACAGGCTATTTCTGGACCCTCTACTGGGCCCCCCCGTTACATATATCGCTGGACACCAAAAGCACATTGTTGTTGTTGCCTGGAGGAAAGACAGCGGGCTTCTTTATTTGTTTATAAACATGTCCATGTAGGCACTTAATAAATACTTAGGTGGCTCAATAAATATCAGTGTAAAAATATGGAGAAATATTGTTTAAAATATGGCAAGTGGAATCCCGAGGATCATGCTTCAAAACACCATGGCGGGCGTTACTACCCACATGGCAATCTGTGAGTGGGAGCAAGTCCCAGTTCGCAGGTTCACCCCTCCCCCACACGGGCCTTCAGATGTCTCCTACATCCTCATTCCCCTCCTCTGCGCTTTCTTCTCCCACGCTGTCTTAACGACTGCAGCTTTATAATAGTTCTTGTAATCAGGTAGCATGAATCCCAATCTAATCCTCCTTTATCAAAGTTGTTTTGAATATTCTAGGTCATTTGTAATGTTTCTGTATAAATTTTAGAATCAGTTTGTCAGAGTTTACAAAAAAAATGGCTGTGAAGCACTTTGATTAGTGTTTCATTTAAACTATAAATCAATTTTGGGATAACTGATATCTTAGTATTGAATCTCACCCAAGAACATGGCATCTCCCTCCATTTATTTAGGTCTTTTTTCAAAAGGTTTTTATTTAGAGAGAGGGGCAGGGAGGAAGAGGGAGAGAAATATTGATGTGAGAGAGAAACATCAATCAGTTGCCTCTCTCATGTACCCTGACTGGGGACCAAACCCACAACCCAGGCATGCGCCCTGACCGCAAATCAAACCAGTGACCTTTTGCTTTGTGGCAAAGCACCCAACTGAGCCACACCGGTCAGGGCTATTTCACTCTTCGTCTCAAAACGGCTTGCAGTTTTTGTGTTCAGGTCTTGCACGCATTTCATTAAATTCTTGGTTTCATGGTTTCTGATGTTCTGGTAAATGTTATTACCTTTATTTCATTTAATTGTTCCTAGTGTATAGAAATGTAATATTTTGGTGTACTGACCTTGTATCCTGTGATTTTGCTAATTTAAGCTTTGTTAGTGATAGTATCTTATTCATAGATTGCTTGTTATTTTCTACTTACCCAGTCATGTTACCTGCAAATAAAGACAACTGTTAACGTTTCACTTTGAATGTTTTTAAATTCTTTGTCTTGTTGCACTGGCTAAAACCTTCAGTCTATATTGAACACATGTGGTACAATCAGACGTCCTTATTTGGTGAACTAGAAGGAACGTGGTCAGTCTTTTACCATTAAGTGTGATGTTAGGTGTTACACAGTTACCCTCTGCTAGGCTGAGCAAGTTCCCTTTTATTTGTAGTCTGCTGATAATTTCTATCATGAATGGGTCCTAAATTTTTTCAAATATTTTTTTGAACGTAATAAGATGGTATGGGTTTTCTTTTTCACTCAGTATTGAATGACATTGACTTTCAAGTTTCCTCTCAGGTGTCAGTTTCATTGGCATAACCTTTTTCACAATAACCCTTTTATTCTGTCTGTAGGCTCCATGGGGATGTCTCCCCTTTCATTTCTGACATTGATAATTTGTTGTTTCCCGATCAGTCTTATTAGAAGTTTATCAATTTTTTAAAAAGATTTTATTTATTTATTTTTGGAGCAAGGAGAAGGGACAAAGAGACAGAGAGCAACATTGATATGCAAGAGCCACATCGATAAGTTGCCTCTCACATCCCCAACCAGGAACCTGGCCGGAAACCCAGGCATGTGCCCTGACTGGGAATTGAACTGGCAACCTTTGGTTCGCAGGCTGGCATTCAATCCATTAAGCCACACCAGCCAGGGCAGAAGTTTATCCATTTTATTAATTTTTGCAAGGAGCCAGATTATGATTTGATTTTTGTTTTCTATTTCATTGATTTCTGTTCTCATCCTTAGTGTTTTCCTCCTTTCCTCTACTTGTAGTTACTTCTAAAGTTGTAAAGTTAAATTATTTTGAGATCTTATATTCTTCCAAATGTGTTTAAAGCTATAAATTTCCCTCTAAGTACTGCCTTAGCTGCAGCCTAAAAATTTCAGTATGTTGTGATTTTCATTTTCATTCTATTCAAGATATTTTCTAGCTTGTCTTGTAGTTTATTCTTTGGCACATGGATTATTTAGCAGTGTGTTATCCTTATCTTTCTGTTATTGATTTGTAGGTTAATTTCATTGTGGTCAGAAAATATGCCTTGTATGATTTCAATCCCTCTTAAATTTAGTGAGAACTTTAAGAAGCAGGAATATTTTTTCCTTGTTCACTTTCTACTTCAGCTGCTTGGATGCAGATGACAAAGGGCCCTCAATGATATGTAGCCACAAGGAGGGAAAAGCCTCAGACTTGAATCACCATGTGGAATAGAGAAGCAGACTTACCTGGAACACCCATCCTGGTCTATACATGAGCAATAAACAAACTTCTTTTGTTTGAACCATTTTCATTTACCCGGATTAAAAGGCTGCTTATCTCTTTAAGGTTACCCCCCATATAACCCTGTGAGTTTCTCGTAAAACACAATCTATATTTTAGTTCACAATATCCACAGCATACCCTCATCTACTGAACTATGTCCATGTGTTCTACTGACAAAAGCTTCAAATGAATATGTTTACTGCATCAGCCATGATTCTTTTTAAAATAAAATTTTATTGAAGTATAGCATACATACAGAAATGTACACAAATAAACATACTATCTATATACATATATATGAAGCTCTCTATATCTGGGGAATTCTTCATTCTTTCTTACTTGCTATTTTTTGAGGCCTGTTCACTGAGAAGGTTAACAAAACAAGATAAGGGGCACCCAGCCTATATCACTGAGGCCCCTCAAGAAGTCCCTTCCGGGCTAGAAGCCAATCCAATCTGGAGTGATTGGAAAGAAAAAAATAGCAAGTACATCTCAGATGGATCACAAAACACCTCAAAGGGTTAATGGATCTAACACGAGAATACAGTACAGTAAATGAAGGTCCTGCGCCAGCACAGGATGGGGAAGGGACGCTTAACAGCGGTAAAAATAATTAACCCCAAAGACTCTGACAGTACCACGTGGGTGTCAGGAAGGCCAGTCCAATACTTAACGGGGAAACAGAACAGAACTACCTAGAACAAAGGACACGACAGTTCTCCTACCTACAAATGTTTGCTTCTGGGTTGTATACGTTAAGAAATACGTAGCAAACTGGAGTCTTTGGAGAACAGGCTGACGGATGGTAAAGACAATGGAAGCCACAATATATGAGAGTGAAGTAGCTGGGGATGGAAAAGAGAAGATGCTGGAAGTCATCATAACAGCTGTGGTTAAAAGCCCAGTCCCGAGAGTTCTGACAAATAAAGGGAAGAAAGAGGGAACCAACTAGAACCAGCAGAGCTGCAAAAAGATGGAACTAGATAAGAGTCTGGTCCCTGGAAAGTCAGATGAGAGGCTGTTCAAAACCCACCTGGTATTCAGGTTTCTTCCAGCTCAGCGATTTCCCTAAATATGTCTTTAAAGATCTGTCCAGCTATAGCATTTATTACTCTATTTTTTAAAGATTTTATTCATTTATTTTCAGAGAGAGGGGAAGGGAGGGAGAAAGAGAGGGACAGAAACATCAATGTGTGAGAGAAACATCAATCTCACACACCCCAACTGGGGACCCGGGGCCCGCAACCCAGGCATGTACCCTGACTGGGAATTGAACCAGCAACCTTTTGGTTCACAGGCCAGCCCTCAATCCACTAAGCCACACCAGCCAGGGCTTATTACTCTATTTTTGAAGAACACACCAATGACAATTCTTCAGAACTACGATGTTAAAACTTTAGAAGATGTAAAACTACAAACAGATCAGCGTTTTACTGACCAGTCTTCTGTCTCAAGCGGACAAACAGTGGTGGGCATCCGGCGCCCCCTGGTTTCACTGAGATGCAACTGAAAGGTGTGCATTGTTTTCTGAAGTGAATCCGTCTAGAATATGTACTTTATTTTGGCTTTGCCCCACCTAGTGATTAAGCAATCAGCAATGCTGCGTAAATTTTCGATGTCGAAAGACATTTCACTAGCACAGTGGAGCACACTGTTACACTATAAGAGGGAACATTCTTACCTGTCAGATTCACACACACCTCGCCCTGAAAAAGCCAAAAGCCCCAAAAACATTATACCGTGTATACAATGGAAAGCTACTCAGCCACAAGAAAAGATGAAATACTGCCATTTGTGACACCATGGGTGGATCTTGAGAACAGCATGCTAAGTGAAATAACTCAGACAGAAAAAGTAAAATCCCATATGATTTGACTCTTATGGGGGATATAAAACTGAAAGCAGCAAATGAATAAGACAGAAACTCACACGCACAGCCTTCCTCTAGTACGGTGGTTACTAGAGGAAGCAGAGGGTCAAGAATATGGTGCTAGATGGATATGGCTTTGGGTGGCAAACACCACAGTGCAATACTCAGATGATGCATTACAGAACTGTACACTTGAAATCTCTATTATTTTATTAACTAATGTTACCTCAACTTAATACAAATTTTTAATTAAAAAATTATCTACTGTCTGCCAAAACTTTTGTTATATTACCTCCCAGAACATTTATAGCAATTTTCTTTGGAAATCTAAGAATTAACCTTGGCATACCTTTGTGCTCAAGGGCAAAAACATTTTTTCCTTTTTCTTATCACACTTTCTTGCAACGTTCAATCTCAGAGTGGAAATGCCATCATTCAGAAGGGGAATGCACAGTTACTGTGTAGTTACAGTCGCTGCTGCTCCCTGATTATGTCACAGTAAACAAAGGGAACCGTGACAAAAGCACACGAGGGAGGCTCACCTGGGTGATGTGCGGCTGTCCCAAAGCACTGTATTTCCATGTGTCCGATTTCCATATTGGCGACTGGGAAAAGTCACTGTGAAAATACTTGAGCTGGTTCCTTACCCAACCAAGGAATTCACTACCTTCTATACCCTAACCATAGATCTTTGAAGTCATCTAAATTAACCTAAAAAAGTGTCTAATTTAGGGGGTTATTAAGATTTGTATTCATGTACAACAATCCAGGTACAAACCTACTTCTCTTTATACTAATTATAAATGCTGTGCCTCGTGTCAGAAAAGATTCGGGTATCATGAAAGCATCATAAGAGTCACAAGATGCTCTTAACATATACATTTAGAAATCTAGTAACTTCTGATTTCAATGGTGCTTTTTGGAGAAGAAAAACAGGAATGGCAAATTAAAGCCTGCCTTTCACCATGAGACCCCCTGGAACGAAACCAAGAAGCCCACAGTGTTTGCCACACAGACAGAGAATATGATATGGTGACAGTTCTTCTCTGCCTCCATTAATAGGTCATATAAGATTAATGGTTAATAGAAGCATAAATACTAAAATCACATAATGTTGGACTCATTTTTATTTCAGCTTTACGAAAAAACCTTTTTGTCCTTGTACTTTTAGGGACTTGGAAGGTCTGCCGGCCACTCTGCCTTTCTTGCCACCACGGGAGCTCTCAGCCCGTTTACAAATGGACGTGTTCAGGACTGCCATCTGGTGGAAATAATAGAAATTGACCATTTTTGGGGTGTGTGGAAAGCGATTTTAAATAACTTGTCTATTAAGAAGGTGTGAATTTGAAACATATTGAAGTAAAGGATTCATTCATAACATTAATAAGAAATACAAAACAAAGGGAATTAAGAAATTTTTAGAATGTGGAGAAAACTACAAAACATAACTTGGGACGTGAAAAAAATATTTATTCAAATAGAAAGACGTAGCATTTTCCTGGAATGGAACTTGCCTCTGAAGGCATCATTGATCTCCGTATTACCTACACGGACAACAACTCAACATACCGGATTTTTATTTGGTAGGAAGATCTTGGCCAAGTTAGTCACAAGTTCATCTGGAATAATAAATATTCTATTTTTGTTAAAGTAGACTAATAAGACTCTCCTTACCAAATAACAAAATGTACAAAGCAATAAAATAGACTGTTCATACAAATACAAGCACATATAAGAATATACAGTCAAAGGCACTTTCAAATAAATACCACTGGCTTACATATTAGCTGGTGTGGTGTGAAGTGATAATGAAATATATCACATTAGATTTTTCCCCCTGGAGCAACGCCCAAAATGAGTTTCTTTTGTATTATATATATAATTTTAAAAGGCCAAAGCCATTAAATATTTACATATGTAAATATTTACTTATTCAAAGTGTAAGTTTCTTTTGTATTTATATATATATAAAATTTTCAAATGAGTTCCAAATGAGTTCCTGAGTTCCTTTTGTATTATAGATACAATTTTAAAAGGCCAAAGTCATAAAACATAGGTAAACATTTACTTACTCAGAATGTGAAAAGATTGTCTATGTACACAACTGAAGTGTGAAACTGTTAAAGAAAATGATAAAATTCTAAATCTTTTAATGTAAAAAAAACCAAGACACTTATCAAATGGAATGTTTAAAATCTTTGCAGTTCACTATACGTAATTTTTTTTCAATTAAAAAAACATAAAAAATAAAACCCACTATACTCGACTTAAAACAATACATGGAGAATAAAATGGAGTATTTTTGACTAAAAAGAGCTATCATTTTCAGATCAGGGCATCTTAGCCCTCTCCAGTCAGTGAGCGGAAAAAGCCTTCATTCTGCCTGTAGGAAAAGCTGACAAAAAACAAAAACTTAATGTGCAATAAAAAGCACAGAAACAGAGTAGCAGGTAGTAAGATTTGGGGGTGCAGGGAAACCTATGCTATTGAGATTGTGGTTTTTCAGGAATTTGGTCATTTCAGGATTACTAGACAGCTTTCGCTCTTAGTCCCATTCCTCAATATCCTTATTTAAAAAAACCAAACAATTGAAAGGCAAGTGATGGACTAAGAAGAATAATTCATGACATGTGTAACAGAATAATGGTTATGATGATTAATTTCCTAAATATATAAAGAGCTTTCACAAAACAAAATGACAAACGTATTTATAGAAAATAACCACGTGAACAAGCTTTTTAAAGACATATAATTAGCCAAAATGAGAAAAATGTTCAATTTCACTAGCAAATAATTTAAAATTACACCAATAAAACATAAATCACAATATTTTACCTGCCGAATTGGCACTGTGCAAAACTGGCAAGAAAGCAGAAAACATGGGTGTTTTTGTACACTGTAGGGGTTATAAAGTGGTGCTCTCTTCCTGGAAGGCAACTCAGGACCACTAAATCCATTCAGTTTCTGTATTTTATTTAACTTCAGTTTATTAAAAATTCAAACATACAGAAAGTTACAGAAAAGAGGGTAAGATATTCTTACCTGTTACCTGGATTTAACATCTTAACATTGTTTTTATTGGGGGGGAGAAAAGAAAAATCTCACACTTCCTAATGCTTCTGAAATACTGTATTAAATTAATATTATTCCCAATTTTGTATTTATAAATTACTATGTACCATCAACTCCAAGATTCCATTCTCTTATGTATAAGAAAACACGCTTCCAATAAATCTATGAAACAATGTTTTAATTAACAGGATTATTTTACACATACTGCAATAAATTTTTCAGACAGACTTAAGAATATCTTGTTTCTGGATTTTGCTTACCCAGTAACTTTGATTCAATGTTAAATCATATGTAACCACTTTGAAGACGTGCTAAACACATCTAAATGTAAGACAATTCCGACAGGGCACAGAAACCAACTGGAACTGAAATAGGAAGAGAAGAGCTGGCACCCACTGGCGCACGGGTGCCTGACGCCCGCCTCCCCGCTGGGGTGGCCATGGTAAGACGCCACGGACCTATGATGCTTCTCAAGTTCAAAGATGTTAAAATGGGGGAGAGGAGAAGAATGCATTTTGGAATAAAATTTGGAGACTTGAGCTTTTGCACAAACAACATCCTTTTGGAACTGGATGTTTCTCTCAGCTTTGTTTCCAAAGTATTAAAAGCTGGCTCAGTGCCCAAGGAAGCAAAGCCAGTGGCGACTGGCTGCAGCCGGGATAGGATTCTGTTCTTCACCCGCCTTCCCTCTATTTCACTCAGCGCCCCCCAAAAAAACTGTTTTATGCTAAAGGGTACTGGTAGGTCGTGATATCCCTTCATGGTGACACCTGCCTTAAATCAGAAAAGTCTGGAGACAGTTCTTCGAAGGCCCTGGAATTCACATTCTATGGTGATGGGGGCGGGGGGGAGGTACGGCACTAGAGACATTTCAGAGGTGCCGCAAAGTTCAGCAATCAAGATAAATATTCTAATAAGGCACTTAAAAGAATCAAGACTACTGCAAACACCGTGATGTGTCAAATTTTAAACGAAGACCAAATCATCATCACCGAATTTTCCCTTTCTCCACAGGTTCCAACACAGCGTGGCAGGCACTACCACCGTGCGAGGGGAGTGGGCAGAGCGGCGAGCAGCGAGCTACAGCCGAGTTTAAAATGCAAACGTGCAACGGGAACACACAAAGTAATTTTCATACGTAGGTTACGCAATTTTTAATATTAGATCCCAAGATGTATGCAGGCCGTTAGGACTTAGAGAATGTGGTTTAACTCTTACTTTTATTAAAAGGAACTAGGTCAGTGTAAGATGGAAACAACGCCTGCCTGCCCGGTATCGGCATTCATGAGGCTACAGTAATGAAAGTGGCGTACCTGCCCGGCGTCAGACAAAAGGACAGCAGGACTGAATTTAGGAAACAGAAATGGATCATACAGATACGGGAAACTGGTGCTTGATAGGGCTGGCTAGCATGATGCCGGCGCAAGTAGCCAGCTGTATGGAAAAAATTAGCTTCCTTATTTAATACTATATACAGGGCCTGGCACAAATAATGCCCCCTTTTTATTACAAAATCCTAAGCATGTAATTCTGTAACATGACAGTATCACAGGCACACCATATGAACAAGCAACTGATAAGTAAATTGACATAGTATAAAGCTTATCTTAAATACTTGTAATTTTAGGTGAAATTTTTAAATTAAAATGATGAATTACACCTACATTATTACCCTACCAACCACACTCAAGTAAGCATTACTTCTGCCTGACCCTGTAAAACAGTAAATTCAAGATGGATTAAAAACCTAAATGCGTGTGCTCAGGAGGTAGGAAGCCTTTAACACTCCTGCAAGAAAACAGAGAATATGCCAACTTGAGATGGTGATTTTTTAAACAAGAAAGACATCAGCACAAACCATAATGAAAGACTGATAAATAACAAACGACTCCATACATAAATTTTTTAAAAGACTAGGTTTTGAAACACATACAGGATTAGCATCCAGACTAAAAACAAAACAAAAAAAAAAACAACTACAAATAAGTGAGAGACAAACCAAAAAGAAAAATGGGCAAAGGATATGAACATTCAATTCAGAGATGAGGAAACCCAATGACCAACACAAAAAGGCATTCATCTCACTTGTAATCAGAAGTAGATTAAACGATCTATTTCACATTCACCTGACTGACAACGCCAAGGGTTACTGAGGATGGCGAAGCACAGAGGAACAGGAAGCTTGGCTCACTTCTAGGGGAAGTGTAACTCAGTATACCTTTAGCGTAATGTGCTTAATATATTCACTAAAAGATGTGCATACCCTGTAACCGAGTAATATTTCTAGGCAAATACTAGAGAAAAGCTAGCAGATGTGCTTCAAGGGACACATACCAGGATGCCTACTATCCCAGTTTTTTAATAGTAAAAAAGCTGCAATAATCTGTACACCCCTCAGTAGGGACACGGACACACTGTGGTATAGTCACACAAGTTTATTCAACCTTTAGCTTGTTTTATAGAGCGGGGTGATGTACAGTAATGTGAGCAGATAAATTCAAATCTGAGGTTGTAAAGAACATCCTTTCCTCCCCCATAAAACACTCCCCCCAGCAAAATCAAAACCAACTAAACACGGTGAGTGGATGTGCAGGGGAAGCAATGAGGTGAGCAACCTCTTATGGCAGGCAATACCTGACTCTCCGCCTAAGCCCACAACCCCTTCCCACCTTCCAAATGTAACAAAATACAATAGTGGGTAGATCACCAGAGGAAAACCTGTGAATATCCCTCACAGCCCAGCCTAACACTGCTTACTGATTCCTTTCCTGTAAAATAAATTAACGATCTAGTTTTGTTTGTCTAGTCATATTTATATTCTCTGAGCCTAGCGGCTTTTAACCTTTACCAAGTCAAAGAGCCTAATTCAAAGGAAATCTTAATTGGAAACCTAACAAGTTGACACAAAAAAGCAGAACTGATTTATTCCTAGCTAGGGATCAGTGATGGGGAATAGGGCAACCTACCGGATACTTGTGGTGATAAAACTGTTCTATATCTTGATTTTATCTGTGTGAGTATCTGGTTGTGATATTGTGCTTTAGTTTTGCAAGATGTTATCACTGGGGAAAATGAATAAAGAGTAAACAGGAAAAAATAAAGCAGAACTCCTGTCGAAGTGGAGAACAGGTACCCTAGTAAAAAACCAACTCATTATCACTAAATTTTCCTTAAGACTATTAGTTTAAGTGTACAAAATTTTAAAACATAGACTGCATAAAAAGCTTCGTAGCTTCCTAGAGAAACTGTAACTCCAGGAATTAATAAAATCCAGTCACTTTCAATGTGGGAGTATACTTCAATAGCATCGAAGTGCTATACAGTAATAATTACAACCAGTCTCACCTGAGATCAACTTTAATAGCAAATGTTAAATTTAAGTATTTAAAATAAGCTTTATACTGTGTCAATTTACTTGTAAGTTGCTTACTCATAGGCAAAATCTCATGAAAATAAACCCATGGTCCTCTAAATCATGTCACTGTGGAATTTTGTCAACATAAATCACACTTGCTGTCTTCCAGACTTAAGAAATGAAGCACAAGTGAAAACCATGCATAAACTGCCCAGGAGAGGGAAACAGGGTATCAGATCCATGTGCTGGAGTAGTTTCTTGGATGGTACTGGTCCTCTTCACCTCAAATACATGCCCAAATATTTTCTTAAAAGTAGATATATGGGAAGAATAAAAGAACACATTCGTGGTACAGATTTAATAACTAAACAAATCACTGTTGCCAATAGTATACATTTAGGGTTTAGTCAAGGAAAAAAAAATCCCAAACCTTTGATTCTACCCATACAGAACTAATGGTTCTTTTGGGTTCCATTACAGCCGTGGATATGAACAGATAGAGCTAATAAGCTCCTAACACCAGGAGCATGAACCACCACGCCTGAACTGTAAGAGCATCACTGGCCAGTTACACCTGAGCAGCAAATGACATAGTTAGTATTAGCGTTTGCCAGGTAGAATAAAACTGAAACAGAAAGTGAGAGGTAAGATCCTATAGGCAAAAAAGTCAGCAAAACGTGAGGATCAGTGGTGATGCTGCTTGAAAAGCAACTTCCGTTTCTATTAGTAGCTACAGTACTACTTCTGGCCCACAGCACACATAAATTACCAAAACAAAACACTTGGGCAAAAATAAATACTTGCTTAGCCTTTTTGTTAGGTCTTACAGAATTCCCAAAGTTGAGTATAATCTCAGAACTGCTTTGAAATAAATTACTGTCTTATGGATTACTACATTAGCTTTTAAGTGCTTAAAAATATAACAGATTTTCTGCACACAGTGCATTTTGTTGAAAATGTGGAAAAATCACAATACGCTATTTTTCACTAAATACTAGTTAGGTACCTCAAACGAAGTATGTTCTAAAATCTTTATCAAATGTTTTCCCTTATTACTTAAACCAGATTAATTTCAAAGTATAAATAAAGGCAATTAGGAAATGTGAATGAGATGTCATTTAAAAATGCAATCTAAATTCAAGACAAGAAAGATTTGGCTAGCAAAAAAAACTTAATGGAAAACTACAGGTTAATTTTTTTAAAAGTTTTCATTCCAGAGAGGGAGGGAGGGAGAGAGAAACACCGATCAGTTGCCTCCCATATGCGTCCAGACCTGGGATCAAACCTGCAACCGACGCATGGGCCCTGAGCTGGAATTCTGGACAGAGGACCCTCCAACCAACTGAGCCATGTCGGCCAGGGCTCTGCATAAAAACCCAGCTTAACTCAGCAACAAATATTGATACTCCGATTCAATTGTGTTCTTCCAAAGGTTTTAGAATATATATCATTTTTTTCCTGGATGACTAATTTGTTTGGAAACAAAAACTTGGTTTATAATGTCAGAATACTTATGTAGGGTCCTCATTCCACCAAATATTTCAGGTACCTTAGTTTGGAATATAAATTATTAGCACTAATTTCTGGCTCATACAACTGTGTAAGTACTTTTACATTTAGCATGAAGAAACTGGCTCTTGGCCCTGACTGGTGTGGCTCAGTTGACTGGGCGAAGGGTCGCTGGTTGGATTCCAGGTCAGGGCCCGTGCCTGGGTGGAGGGTTTGGTTCCCAGGTGTGAGACACAGCTGACCAATGTTTCTCTCCTCTCTTTAAACTTCTCTTTCCCTCTCCCTAAAGATAAGTAAATAAACAAACAAACAAATAAAATCTTTAACAACAAAAAACTTCCAAGAAAAAAAGAAATTGACTCTTAGGAATAAACTATTTATATTAGCAGCAAACTAAATGTGAAGAAATGCTTAGGTTCTCTGTTTTCCTTCAAAATGAGATGTTATTTTAAAAATATACCTCAAAATATGCAATGTGATATTTTAGTATTTGCTACATTAAATTATAAAGAAGCCTAACCAAACTGAGCTTTTTAATTTTTTAAGATGGGTATGTGCCCCCTTCATCCTGGTTTACACTTTACTACGGCTCCTTATGAGGGCCTACTCCCCCGTGGGCTGGTGGGAAAGCCAGACAGCACTATGAAGAAACACCGGATCCCAGACACCTGAAATCGAACTGCAAGGTAACGAGTTGCAGTGACCTCTGGCTATCCAAACATTTAAAAACAAAAATTCAAGCAATTAAGTATCTTAAGGAAATGCTGTAATTACCAAGCCTCATAAAGACAAAGTAACACCTACGTGGTAACTCTCCCTCACCTTGTTCCACGTTCAGAAAATTGAAAAATCTAACAAAAAAGCCCTTCAGCATAAAGCCCTGGTCCACTTAATTATTAAAAAGTACTATCTTTATATGGTCGATCTGATGTGATGTCTCAGCCACAGAATGATTTTATTTAAAACATGGATTAAAAATTCTATCAGAAGTGAGTTCTTTTTAATAACAAATCTATAGTAATTGAAGAGCTCTAAGATTAAAATGACCCAACTACATGCCATTCAAAAACCGAACTCTATTGTTAAGTTTAACCTTAAATCATGAGTTTTCCAGGTTGAAATGCATCGAAGTAACATTCTGAGAGAAAAAGTACAATGCTCAAGATTCCACCTTCATCTTTCTAAGTTCCAGCGTTACTATAATAACCCTTCTCCCCTACCCTGCGCCAATAAATTCTGTCACATTTGTCTATCTTAATATTCACTTACTATTATACTGTGATGTTTGGAATAAACGAACAGACAGTCACCAAAAGCAGGACAGCAATTCTGAAAGTATGGAATCCAGGGGAACTTTTACAGAGGTACATGAAATCAAAACTATTTTCTTACTAATAATACTCATTCTTTTTCAAAGTACTGATGCTCGCGCTGATTGTGCAAAACAAACAGTGGGTAAAACTGCAGGCACTTGAGCACAACTAAAAGCAGCACCAGCCAAATTAGCCGTTATTGTACCTTCATTCCTGCACTCCCAAAGAAAAAGGGGGAAACGGCCCGTTTCAGTTGACATCTTAAGCAGTAATAATTAATTTCATTGCAACTCTACCCTTGAGTCCACCTCTTTTTAACAGCCTATATGGTGCAATGGGGAGTGCTGGTTCTGCAGCATGCTGCATATAGCGGTTATTTCAGGCTATTATTCGAGAGGTGCCCTGAACCACCCATCTTTGTGGAGCACAATTTTTACTTGAAAGAAAGACTGACAGACTATGGTTATTCAGCAGACATTTCTCTAAAATGAGTGAAGCAAGCAACTGACAATATTTGTTGTCAATGATAAAATGTCACCTTCCAAGTAAAAGCTAGAATTTAAAAAAATCTGTATCCATCACCATGAGTGTGGCAGCTTCCCAACATTTAGGATTTTTCTCAAGGTATCAGTTTAACATTAACCAAAAACCTTCAAGTATTGCATAGTAACATGCTGATATTCTAAAGAACTGCGTAATTCGATGAACACTGACAGTATTTTCCAAATGACCAATGCATGTTTTTAAATCATGAAAAAAGTTTAAGATCCATCTAAACTGCAGGACAAATCAAACGGATTTTAATGTGACATAGTACAAAGTTGAGTAATAGTTCCAGATCTCACACTGCAACTAACCTTCAAGAAACTACCAATTCTGAAGTTTTGATAATGTATCAAACAGAAATATCCACCATTACCTGAAGCTATTGAAACACTCTTTCAAATACTGTGTGTGTGAGGCCAGACTTCTCCGTAGATTTCAAACAAAGAGTCACACTGCAACAGACTGAATGCAGAAGCAGATACAAGAATCCAGCCGATTTCCAAAACAAAAGCCAGCGCTCTTTAGTTTTGGAAAATAATTTTGTTTTTATAAAACAGTGCTGTTTATGTTAACAGGTAATGGTTTTCTTTTCTGATGCAATAAATATCAGTAAATGTGACCCACAAAAGCTAAAGTTCTTTTGGATCTTCTGCCTTTAAGAATATAAGTAGTTCTTGAAACCAAAATATTTGAGAAGAGGTGGACTAGTAAACTGATATTAGTAAATATTAAATAAGTTTTCCTTTTGCTGACTCACATGTTATTTGTATTTCAAGGGCCACTAAACTACCAGAGAAAGATTTTTTAAAAGTGGTATAAAAATGTTTTGGGAGTAGAGAAGGGTTTAATTAGTATTATCCTCTTAGTTTGGTTAATTCTTCCCTGGAATTATAATTAACCTACATAGTTCCATATGAAACACTTCACAATATTTTAACTATATAAAATGTTTAAAATAACATTCAAAACTGGACTTTTATTTTAAAAATCATACCAAATAGTAATATGTCACACTGTTTTTATCAATTCTTTATTTAGGTAACAAGTTGGTTATGTTCACTGCAGTGTATGAAACATCACAATATCATACTGGAAAGGTACTATCAGTACAGGATTGGATCAGAGTGGACAGTTGAACAATAAACCATTTTGCATTCTTCATTCCCTATCTTTTAACAGCCCCCCAAACCCAGTAAAGGGACAAATAGCTTTTAACGTCATCATGTAAAGCACTTTAACTTACAAGGCTAAAATCTAAAGAATAAATAAAATATACTGTGGCAATAATTCTTTCTAGACCAAAAATCAGGTGCACAATAAATCAAATGATCAAGGAAGCCGTCTGTATTCAAATGTGTGACTCCCCGGAAACAGCGTCAGGAAAATGTTACAGAAAATACCATGAATTCCATTTCACACGGGACCAGATGACGACTCATTGTAACTATACACAAGGGCAATTACATCCTGCTGAAACACAATTTAAACATACAGGAAAATGTTTACAAAGCATCCACCACATGTAAACCATGTACAAATGGATACATTCATTGCTTCTCCTACCCCGATAGCTTTTAGATAAATATTTTACTCTTCATGTTCAGCATTAATTGGATACATGCAAAACTCAAAAAGAATTCAAGAATTCAAGGTTATTGTAAAAATAGAATTAAACTAATAATCTTCAAGTACCTTATGTGACAGCCACTCTGTACCGTGCCCAATGTTACAAAATGAAAGGGGTTACTGAACCCATGAAAATATCTCTGTAATATTTCCTTAGATCTAAAATAGATAATTTTAAATGTATTTATAGTCATATTTCAATGTGATATTCTGAGCTTTTAAAATAATGTAAACAATTAAAAATTATACCAAATTACACAAAACTTGTCGTATCTTAAAAGCTGAAAAATTAAAACTATAGAAAACCACATGTAAAACCAAAATCACAATTTACATTATAAAGGCAAATCTCATCATTTAAAAAATTTGCAGCAGTGAGATGTCAAAGCAAATTATAAATAGCCATAAATTAATCCATTTGGTTTCAAAGACTTTCTAGTGAGAGTTGAAGGATGAAGTAGATACGTGCATAAAATTTGTCAGGGTTTATAGTATTATTGCCAGATACACTTATCTCAAAGCAGGCAACATTACAATGTGGACATGGAGAACCCAGTTTGGTAATACAGGTAAAATTGGAAAAAAAATTAAATAACCATTAATAATAAATATATACCCTATAGTAAATTGCTCAAATGAAATTTCAAGCCACAGAGCTGCAAAAGGCTTTCAACTTGGTGAACTGAAAAAAAGAACATCTCATACAATTGTTTACTTTTACATGCTTATATGATGTGTGTCTTGTTTAAAAAAAAAAACATAATGTATCTTCAGAGTACAGCTAACTATATTCCCATGCACCTCAGGCACAAATGTTATTTGTGATGAAATTAACTGTTGGTTTCTAGGGCCAAAAGTTCAACACAGATGTAACCAGTATGCCTGAGGTTGGCAAAAATACTGTAGTACAGGCAATGCTACAAGTGGCAATTATCAGAAAACACAATATGAACAAATGATGGGAAATGCTAATGATTTTCTGCTCATATCACAAAACGTTGGGAATCCACAAGAATATTTTCCCTTGTATTGAAGAAAATTGTGATTAAAAGTTTTTGCCCCAATTTTCAGAATCAAAAGCATTTTAGAAGTTTATAAGGCTACCATGGGTCTTCTAGATCTCCAGCACCCTACAGGGAGAAAAAAGGAAGAATATTATTATTATTTACCTACACCACTTCCAGGTTGGATTGAATTTCAAAAGAAAACAAAATCAGATGAACAAATTACCTTCATTTCTTTGTTTGAAAAGGAATGTTTACAGAGAGGCGTGTGCATTGTATATTGTGTGTGTATATACACATGGATCTATCTAACATAGATAGGTACCTGTTGGGTTTTCCTCCCCCTCCCCTTTCCACCAAATGCCTTCCTTTTAAACCACTTAAAAGTATTCCGGCACTGGAAAAAGTAGATCAAAACATCAGCTACCTTAGAAGATTCCAAAGTTTCAACTTATGGTACCTTAAGCAAATTCAGACACATGATAAATATGAAGAAGAAAAGTTAATGACTTACAGTCACAAAATAATTGTTTTAAAAAAGTTTCCCACATGACTAATATCTGTACTTAAAATAAAAACAAAACTCCTATCAGCCACTATTTAAAATACCCCATAATTCTTGCATTTATTAATGTCTGATAAACAGAGTAACATTGACAGTCCTGTGATCTTTCAAATGGCCATGATGGCAATTCTCTGACAAGTCTGTGTGTGTTCACTCTGCCCAAAGATTAGTATTTTGTACCACAAAAGGGAGTAAGAAACAGACTAGATTTTCTTTAAGTAAGACTTCTCAAAATCTTTTTTCTTTTTTAATGAAGAAAAGCCAAGCCAAAAGTTTTCTAAGCTTTATATAAATACAAATGAATTCCTAATGGGTATTTTTCCAATATAACAAAACTGTTCTAAATTTTTTTTAAAAAGAAGTACAACATGCACAGATTATTCCATATCATGTGCTTTATTTGGACTTAAACACTTATAATTTCATTCTGAACACTTGAGTCAACATACATTTTGATGTATGTAGTTAGGCTATACAGAAATACAAACCAATGCTATATGAATAATACACAGGATTTCCAAAAATTATTTTTCATAAAGAATACACAGAAAGAAAAATAACCACACATCCAACAGCTCAGAACTTCTAGAAATAAAACTACAGAGATGTAAAATACAAACAAGTCAAAGGAACACACCAATAACCATCCTTGAAAGAAACATTACAGGTCACATCTGCCATTGTTTAAAGAACTAAAATCACTAAAGAAAATACAAATTTATTACAAAGCTAACTATGGGTATACTAAAATGTAAAATAATATGAAACAGTATAATTCTACATTAACAAGTCTTTCCACAACATATTGTAATCTTGCTAATCAATAATCTTTAATGCTATCTAGTATGAATTTACTGACTTTAGTAACTGGTAGCCTCATTTCTGGCATACAATATGAAATGACATAATTTTATTAAGTTCAAAGTACTGTAAAACTCAATTTTAAACTATCTGATAAAGGTGTATGCAAAGGCCTCATTAAAAAACAAGGCTATGTGATGATAATAAAACTAGTTTACCAAGATTCAAATAAGAAAAATGTTATATAAATGCATACATTACACTTCCTAAGTAAAAACCATCAAACCAAAGATCACAAAAATATTACCACAAGTCATATTTTTTCACCACCCATGTTTGTCCCTGCATCTTCATTACAGCTGTCTAAGCCAGCAAGATCACTTTTTGATTCAGCATGGCTTTCCTGCATTGTCACTGGGTTTCCAGCATCAATGTTCGAAGAAGTAGCTGTAGCAGCTGGTTCTTCAGCAGAGTTTTCTTCTCCCTCTACTTTAGCTAGCCTGTAACTAGTCAGCATCTCCTCCAGAAGTTGTCGGTAGTTTCCCCTATGATTAATTCTCATTTGCCTGAGAGCTTCCACCAATTTTCCCTGTGATCCACTTTCCTCTGCTTCATCGGAGGCCTTTTTTTAAGATTCAAGACCCCAGTGTCAGTAGACAAACTAGGATATCACATGTATTTCAAAACATCACAGCAAAACACTCATATTTCTACCAAGAGTAACATAGTCTAAGCATGAGAACATTTCATTAAATAAGTATTAAGTCTTGTGTCAAATCATAAATATCTCCAATTGAAATATCTCGTTATTTTTAGCAAATTACCATTAACTAGTTTGTATTATTTTACATTGTAATTTGAAGTTTAAGCTGAAGTTTACTGTATTAGAATTCAACAGCAACATAAGCATTTCCTAAATAAAACTGACTTACTTAAAAATACAACAATTGGCTATCATGACTTGCGATAAAAGAAAATTAGTGTGTAAAGCAATAGGACAGGACAGAAAAGCAGGCCATTAGAACATTAGTTTCTCCATCATTTCTTCTAAATGACAGGTTGGATAGGAGATAGAAAATGTTAAACTACACAAACTCCAACTGGATTTCTGGGAAATATTAAAGTGTTCATGGCTAAAAATTGTATTTACGTATGTCTTTAAAGAGTTTAATAAAACATCTGTAAAAACAGATCAATTGTTTTAAACATTATAATATGGTATGAATAGCAAATTTCTCATCCTTTTACGCTTTAATAAATTTTGGGAAATTTACAGGTTTCAACAATACTAGCTACTTAACCTTGTTAGCAGAACAAGCTCTAACTTCCAAGCTAATCACAGTTAAGCTGAAAGAGTAAAAGCCAGACGATCTTAAATTACATGCCTCCTGATGTGAGAATTAGGGAATACAGAGCCACATCCTGTGTTTTTGCCAGAAATGTTTAATATCAACCTAATAAAGCTAATTCCTAGTTTACAGATAACAGAGATAGACAATCAAGTTAAAGGACACAAGGAAACAGTCGTATGATCCTGAATGTAGGACATCTTATAAAAAGAGGGCTCAGAATCCCCATATTCAGTGTCAACAGGAGAAAAAACAGGGGCTTGATTAAAAACTCGCTTAATATGCTTGAATGGTAACTTAACAATCAGATTAGACCATGGCACAAAATAACAATTATAATCACCAATCTAGGGATAACTAAGAACATATGGACTTGATATTAAATTACATTATTAAACTTATTATTACTTTCCTTAGTTGTAACACTATGTTTATGTAGAAAAATGTCCTCATTCTTAAGAGGTGCATGCCAAAATATTTAGAGATTAAATACTACGATGTCTGCAATTTGTTGTCAAAAGGATCAGTCAAAACAAAAAAAAAAAAAGAAAAGAAAAAAGTAGTGCATACATGCACGCTACACAAATATGGCAAAATATTACAAACTGTTGACTCTAGGTAGAAGGTCTTCACTATGCTCATTTCAATTTTTCTGTAAGAAAACTTCTGAAAGTTTTCATCATGTCAGGAAAATGAAATACAAAAATGGTTACTAATATAGATGACCTGACGCAAATTCTTAAACATCCTTTGAGACTATTACTCTATAATTCTACGACAAAGATAATATTAATATAACCACACAATAAAGGACAATGTTTACTAGAAAAATGAGAGTACTTGAACATTTTTTAATAAAAAGTACCCTTGGGGCAAAAAGGAAAGATAATAACCGGATAGCGTATGTGTATGTACAGGACTGTGTATCTGTTCATTTTAGGCTATCATATGTAGTTGCCTGGGTGGAAAAGCAGCACAGCAATGCACAGGAGTGGGCAAAAGTGGGCTGACAGCTGTTCATGTGGAAAAAGACATGCAGGTTTTGATTATCACATTAACTTAAAAGAACGTCATAATGGCACAGCGCACTCCAGTACAATCTTGTAATTGCTCCAATTGCCGGCCTTCATTATTCACATCGGAATTTCAGTGACCTGCTTGGGGCAGCCCCAGTGTCTCCTGAGGTGGCTGAATTCAAACCCACTTTCACCCACCCCTGTATAAATAATCATGATGGATAATGAAGTTACAAATGCTTTGTTTTCTTTAAAGTCTCCAATTTTCTTCATCAAGCATATTAACTGTCAAAATAACTTTTTTTAATTAGCCAAATGTGTGTGGAGAGAACATAATAAATATATCCTCTGTTAGGATCTTTTGTATTTACCTTTCCTTCTGTATTAAATAAACAGGTTTCCTTTAATAAAGTTTCTCATTTGAATCTTTTTAGGAAAGGTTAAGATGGAACAATGAGATTAGTGCTTGCTAATCATAAACCTTATCAATCTTTGATCAGTTCTTTCAAAAGGCAATTAATTTTCTACTTAATGGTATACCACAAAGAACTTGTAATGAAGGGCATAAAACTACCCCATTCCCAAAATAAAAACTCCTTATTTATATATAAATAGAAAACTTCTATTTTTTTTTTTTTGACACTGAAACAAAATCTGCTTCAATTGGGCACCTGACTTACACATAGCTAAAGTGATGGTCAACCCTGGTTTTCACATCAGAATCACCTGCGAGGCTTTTAAAAATTATGTATAGAGATGCCAAAGTTCCATCCCATGATATCCAGATTCAGTGGGATGGGGTGATTTATAATAAAATTTAAAAAACAAAAAAGCCTGACAGGTGATTCTGATATACAAGGTTGAGGACCATGGCCAGGGGTGCCCAACGCCGCATGCGGCCCAAAATGGCTGTGAATGTGGCCCAGCACAACATTGTAAATCTACTTGAAACATCAGATTCTTTTGTGATTATGTGTCACAACGTATTTAATGTGCAGTCCAAGACAACTCTTCTTACTCCGGTGTGGTGCAGAGGTACCAAAAGGTTGGGCACCCATAACTCTACTTACTTGAACTTACTGAAAAGGTTGGATCAAAGGTTGTTATACTGGTTCTGTTTCAGTCAATTTTGGCAGGTTCAAAGGAGAAGTGCATCTCACTCTCCATCTGACACCTTTCTTATTACAGTAATCATCTATAGTTCTGTGCACTGCTGTTTACTAGCAGCAGTTCAGGAGTAGTTCTTTTTAAAATAAACACATAAAACCAAACCTGTAAATTAAGTAGGAATGGATTTATAATCGCTGGCATCACAGAACCACTGAATTGAAAAGAACTTCAGCTATTAACCACATTTAAAAGTCATTTTATCTTAAAGCAAATTGTGTTTCCCTATTGTACTAGATAGATGATAGATGGGTGAAATGCTCTCCCCAGCCATTTCATTTGATTCTTCGAAGTTATGTTATATAATCCTCATTAGAGTTTCATTAGTATCAAAAGAGGAACCTATTACTTAGCTGTACCTTCCTTACCTGAATTCATACATACATAGCATACCATGTCTGCACATCTATGATAGCAATTAATTCACCTTGCAACTGTTTACAAGTCTCTGCATTATGAATTAAAGATAATTTCATATTACTTTCTGTATCCTCCCTACCTTCTAGGAAAGGAAAATTAATGTTTGTGCTAAGAACTTTATATACATAAACTCATTTAATCCTCACAGGTACCCTAAGTAATAGGCACTGCAACCCTAATTTTTATAAGTGAAGAAACAAGGCTCAGACAGATTTAAGGTATTTGTCAGGGTGACAATACAAGTAACTGACAGAGCTCAGATTTGTGTACAGGTGTAATTAACATCAATGTCCCTCTGACTGTTTGATGAGTACCTTAGGGTAAGTAACAGTGTTTGCATAGCAAGTGCTCCATATAAACTTACTAAGTAAATATTGGTTAAAATTATCGTAGAACTAGACCACAAATCATTTCATATTGAAGTAGATAATGTATTTTCTTGATACAGAAAGATTAATGGAATTACAGGACAAAAAAATCATATTAAATAGGACAGTTAAAATTATTCTGCAAAATAAAAGTAAAGCAATTATGGAGATGGGAATTTAGAATATTTTTCTCAGCTTTTGTTTGTAAGGTTTAACAATTACCTAGACTAACACAACTTAAAAATCAAACCTATCATTATGAAAATACTGTCTTATACCCAGGAAGACATGGGAATCTACATATATCAAGCATAGAGCAAAAAGAGGGAAAAATCTAAGCATATTTTAAAAATAAAATTTTACTAGCTAATATTAATTTCAGCATTAAAAAATACAGTTGCTATAAGGGAAATTCTTCAAATGAACAGATAATACAATAGAGGAAAGTAAAGGATACTAGGGTATTTACTATGCTAGTATATGTTGAGCTTTTTGTGAAGTCCTACTATGCCCTGCTTGTCAACTAAAAAATTTTTTTAGAACTAAAGATTCTGAAATGTGACTTCATGAGACACAATTAACAATGACCACTGAAGAACCTCATAAGTTAGATGTGATTTGCAAGGATTATGTAAAATTTAATCAGTGTGAAACAATGTTAGAGAGCCGCTTAAAATGGTCAAGACCACACAGCTAGAAAGTGGTATGTCAAACCATACCTTAAGAAATAGTGATTATACTAAGTGCGTTTTCAAGTACTGTATAGGTCTTCTCTATGAAAACGCTTTCCCCATCGAAAAAGTAAACAAGAAACAATTTATAAAAATCTACTGTTCATAAAGCTCTAAGACTGTGATATAAAAATGTAACAAGCAGCCTATTTTTACTGTAACTGATCTATCTGAAATAAAATAAAAAAGAAAACTGTATATAACACATGATGCAAAAACAGTATGGAGGAAGAGTCTTTGGGGTTTTTGCTGTTATCATTCCTCTCCTCAAAAATCCAAATGCCTTAAAATTTTTCTGTATCAGGAAATAAAAATGTGTATTTAAATGCAAAGTAATGGATTAAAACACTGGGCTTGACTGCTGACTTTTAACAACTTTATAAATATTCCTCATTAAAAACAGAGTATCTTAAGACTACTAAACATGAGATTCACAAAAGAACAGGAAATGATTTTTCTTGGGCGATACACAGAAGTGGGGTACAGAAACTTATGTAATCTCAAAATAGCTCAGACAGGCAGCACAAAAGGTGTAAAGAGAAGTCTGGGGAGCTACTCTTAGATTCAAATCTGGCTACGTGATTTATTTAGCTTTGTGACCTGGGTAAGCACTTCATCTCACTGATTCTTAGTCTTATATAAAAAGCGTGTTGAGGAGATTGCCTGTAATTTTATGTGTGTACATACGTACAGGGATTGGCACATAGGAGGTGGGTAAATACAAGTTCTTACTCACATAGCTTTATGATCAGCGGTATACTAATTTAAAAGCATTAGAAGTCCTCTTTGAGGAAAGAACATAACATTTTCCCATGGAAAATATAAAGCTCTGAAAATACACTTTTATACTAATTAGCAACGTCGAATTATTTTTTAAACATATGACTGAAGGGTAGTCTTAGCAAGCAAGTACTAGAAATGAATAGAAATATTTCTTTTTTTAAAAAAATATTTATTTATTTTCAGAGAGAGGGGAAGGGAGGGAGAAATAAAAGGAGAGAAACATTGATATGCAAGAGAAACATCAATCAATTGCCTCTTGCACACCCCCAACTGGGGACCTGGCCCACAACCCAGGCATGTGCCCTGACTGGGAATCCAATGGGTGACCCTTCAGTTCACAGGCCAGCACTCAATCCACTGAGCCACACCAGCCCCGGCTTTACTATTATTTTTTAAGATTTTATTTATCTATTTTCAGAGAGAGGAGCAGGGACGGAGAAAGCAAGGGAGGAAATATTTCTTATTTATCATGTATTTATTGAGCTCTCACCATCAGCCAGGCACTGCTGTAAGTACTGGGATTATAGCCGTAAGTAAGTCAGATGAAGCCTCTTATCTTATAGAATTTATATTCTAGTTATAAAGCACAAACTAGTTCATGGACATGGATGCAAGAAAAAAAATAAAACAAAACACAAACTAGCATTTTACAAGAAGAAAAGGAGGGTGAACTAAGAGCTCTGCCTAATAAAGAATACCTTTGAGCCAAAATGTAGTTTTATTCTTTTTGGTCTTGTAGACAATTATTCTTTCAGGGTCACAGACTCCTTTGAGGAACTTATGAAAATTGTAAACAAAATCATTATTTAAAAAATATGTATGCCCTGGCCAGTCTGGCTCAGTTGGTTGGAACACTGTCCCATAACCTAAGGGTTGCAGGTTCGATTTCCAATCAGTATGCACCCGTCCAGGTGCGTACTTTGGGAGACAACCAACCTATGTTTCTCTCTCTCCCTTCCTCTTTCTCTAAAAGTAATAAAATCCTTGGGTGAGGATTCAGAAAAAAAAATTATTTTAAGTATGTTTGAACACACATAAATATATTTGCAAAAACTTTGGGGGGAATCATGAACTCCTTGATTAACAATTTCTTCTAGACTCTTTCCCACAGACTTTGATTTTAAAAGCTGGGAAAATATCAATATTGCTTGCATTCCAAAAAGTTGAACTAAGAAGTACATTTAGTAAACTTAATTAAGATTACCCTAAATAGTGAGCTTTCTTAATATATTTTAACGACTTAATTTCTTACGTATATTCAACTCAGCTTTTTGAAATATTGACCAAAAGGTTTTTCTTAATAAAGAAAAATGAATGAACGAATCCCTATTTCTAAAGGTATTCCTTATAGGCACTTACATCAGAACAATTCTATGATAAAAAGTAGACATTTTAGGAATCTAAATGTACCTCTGATTCACTATGACTAGCATTATTCTTTGAAGTTTTGTTATTTTTAAAAGCTTAACTTTTATAATACATCCCAACTGTCATCTCCTTTGAGTTTCTACCACACTTAGTCTCTCCTGCTCTGCAGGTGAACTGCTGGTTCCTGGCACGACCTACTTCCTGGTAGCGTCTTTCCCATGGCACAGAGCTAAGCTGAGCACCGGTGGAGCACACCTGTGCCTAATTCACTGCTACAGTAGGCCAGGAGCTAATAATTTAACTAAACATCTGTGACGCCTTCATTTGTTCTGTTTCTTTTGTATTTTTTAGTACATTTCTACTACTTGTAGTTATGGTTCAACATTTTTCTAAGGTCATGATCATTCTTAAAGAATAATGTTTCCCAAAATAAGTCTCTGGGCTGCAAGCCAATTTTCATAGTGAAGAGGGAATTCTCTAATCCATATATCTATCTGCTAATAGTGAATTTGTACTTATCATCTGATCTCTGCAATTATTACACAACTACCTAATGTCCAGCATCTTTCATCAAATACTGCATGTTTCTAAGAGATTAAAATACCCGATATTCCCTTGAGTCTGTCATTCTTATGCTCCAAACATATGGTGGGACCTTAATCTAAATTACAAAAGTCCAAAAGTCTTCTCCAAGTCACTTAGAACATACTCTGATATCCTAATTTCTTGTTTTTCACCATAGCAGTTCTGTATTCCCCTCAAATCATGTCACTGCTTCCAAACATAGTTTATATTTTGTTCTTGGCTCCTCCATCCGCTCGAGCTATCTATCGTCCTCCTCCTTTCATTTCTGCCATGCAAATCTTTCTTCAAAGTCCATCTTTTCTCTGAAAATCTGATTTTCCCAGCAGCCCTTATACAATTCACATGGCAATTAAGTCACAGTCTAGATTGTCATTTCTTTTGATTCTTTACTAAATGATTGGAAATACTACTATTTAACTCTTGTGCATTTATATCTACATTGCAAGCTCCATTTAGAGTAGGAATGGGACCACGCCTTATGTTTTGTAGTCTTCTCCCTACATCAATTCGTTACACAGTAGACTTGATGAAGTTTGATCTGCTGGTATAAACAGAATGCTTATATCTAAAGGTAATCAAATATGCATCTCCTTAATTCATATAATAATCACACTTAGAGCAAGTTTCATATCCTGAGCATTTCCCCTCAGCTTCAAGGTTCGGTTGCCTATTTATATTCACTATCTATAAAGCTATATATAAGTATTTTCTATTTTTAAAAAAGTTTAGAAATCCTTGGTATATGCTAAACAGAACTTCAGTGTTATAAAACATTGTAAAAATCTTGTTTGGAGACAAAGCCAACTTTTTGAGGGAGCAGGAAATTCAGCAAGGTATAATAATTTTTTTAAGATTACAAACTGGGGTTGCAGTTCAAATACCTGAGAAAACAGAAGTACTTCTATGGTTAATAAATGAATCAATAAGTAACTGTTGAGGGCTTACTTTTTCTAACCATGGTGGTGGGTGCTATGGGGAACCTATAATCTTGCTGAAGAGGTATAAGACACACTTCACCTCCCAATTACCTGTTTTTAGTTATGTCAACGTCCTATTAATTGTCTGATTTAGAATTCTCTAAACATATCACATGATATGTCCTTATTTTAAAATTAATTCTCACAGCTTTGAATGTAATTCTTAATATTCTGAGGTAACTGCCACAAAGAAAGATTCAGAATCACTGCTCTAGACCAAGACACAAATTCTGCCATTATCGATATACAGTATTACGTATGTTCAATCCACTGAATGTATTAACTGTAGAATTTCCCCTGACAGTACACTTTCATTGTGAAGAAAAAAAAATCATATGATATTGCTGTGCAGTAAGAAACCCTGGAAAATAACGCAATTGAGAGGCTACATAATTACTACCAGTGGCTGATGTCTCTCTCAAGGCCTGCTGAGAGAAGCTGGAGACTTGAGGGTGAGTGTATTTCTTTCAACAAGTTTCATTACTAAGTTTGGCTCCTTTAATTCTTTGAAGCATACATGTGAAAAATTAAGTTATTCATTTTTAGATGTTCAAAAACTTAAAAATACTGTGAGAAAATACTTATTTGAATTACTGATTTCAAAACTTAGGGCAATTAAAAAAAGACATTGTTTTGTCTCCTGGCACTAACCCTAAAATAAGACAAGCCATAAAACAAACAAACAAACAGACAAACAAACAAAAACTACAGAGTAGATGACAGCTTATCAGTATTTCAAAGGAAGGTAAAGGGATAAAGAGATTTATTTGCTCTGTGAGACACAAGAGGGCACAACAAACAACGGTGATGTCAGTTAAACACATAAACCCACAGCACAATAAGATTAGAAAGAGAAATTACCCTCAGATATCCAGCTGGGCACACAGGGGCACTGAGAAGTCTGGTCATTAAGGTACAACCCATTCACCCTGGCTGGGAAGCTCAGTTGGTTAGAGCGTCACCACAACACACCAAGGCTGAGGGTTCACTCCCCAGTCAGGGCACATACAAGAATCAACCAATGAACGCATCAATAAGAGGAACAACAAGTCGATGTTTCTCTCTAAAATCAATAAATAACCAGCCTGCAAAACAAAGGGTCACTAGTTCGATTCCCTGTCAGAGCACACACCTGGGTTGCAGGCCAAGTCGCCGGTGTGGGGTGCATGAAAGGCAAGCACAGTTTCGATTTCTCTCCCTTTCTTTCTCTCTCCCTTCCCCCCTCTTTAAAAATAAGTAAATAAAATCAATAAATAAAATTTAATAAGTAAGTAAAATAACAACTCATTCACTATCACTAACTTCTAGTGATGGTAGAAGTCTGCCAAAGGAAAAACTGAGATATTTAATCATTTTGTTGAATGATTTTTAGAGAAAAAGGAAGGGAGAAAAGAGAGAAACATCAGTTTGTTCCACTTATTTATACGTTCACTAGCTGATTTATGTGTATGTCCTGAATAGGGATCAAACCGGCAACCTTGGCATGTGGGGATGATGCTCTAACCAACTGAGCTATATCCAGCCAGGGTGAGAAATTAAGATTTTTAAAAGCACATTCTTTGCCTCAAAATTAAGATTTCGGGAGAAGGAAAAGAGAAGGCAGACATACAGGGAGGAAGTAAGCATAGCTCAAACAAAAAGGTATTTGATACCCATCAAGTGACAGCAAACCTACCTACAAAATAGAACTTTACCTCTACCTCCATTTCAATTCATTTCCTTAAACTTTAACTGACTCCTTAAAATGAAAAGCAGTAATAACTTATTACAGATTTTATGTAAATATATTCATACCTAGTAATATTTATATTATAAAATTATTAAAATGCTTAAGAAATAAAACTTACCCCATCACTTTCTCTATGTGGATTCAGCCTACTATAAACAGCTTCAATAACATTGCGCCTGAAAAAAAATACTTTAGTTTTATTAATTACAATTATTAAACCCCTGAGTATTTAAAATAATACTGCATCTTGACATAACAAAAATTCACTGCCACACAAACTACTTGCCAAGAACAGTTTCTACATTTCACTCAGAATTTGATCTGCACAACACAGCTGCTCTCAATTATCAAGGAAAGATTTAGGACCTTCGTCCTCAGAGTATGATAAATAATTCCTTTAAAAAAATCTCTTTTGGATAAAATTTTAGAATTCTACTCTAGTAAAAGAACCATCAACCCATTTCATCTTTAGGTAACTGATGTACTTCTTACCCAAAATTATTTAATTATTCATTATAAACAAACTCAAAATTAGTTCTTTTTGTTCTACTTACTTGCCAGCAAGACCTCCCCCAGGAGGCAAATTTGGGATATTTTCTGCAGACAAGATGCGCATGACATGGGCAAGATCAGGCATTCCTTCCTCACCAGACTTCTCCATAATTTCTGTAGGTTTTAAAAGAAAGTTCCTAAATTAATGTGATAACTTAGTATTCCAATAGAGGTAAAATGAGTTATTATTTGGTAGTACCTATGTTAAAATATAAATAGTAAACTTACCTTGCTATCACATGAAAAAACAAAAGGTAATATAAAAAGTTATTTAGATACATATGCTCATTCTAGCATTATTCATAAAAGCAAAATCTGGAACAAATCAAGTGTCTAAAAATATAGGGAAATTTTTGGTATAGCCAGTCACTAGTGAAATGCTTTATAATCACTAAAAAGTATGCCTACGAACACAGCACAGCTACATGGAAAAGACATTTTGGTCTGATTTTATATAAAAATAATATGAAATGTATTAATACTATTATAGAAAAATAAAAGCAATGGATGGATAAAAATTTGAAGGAAAGTAATTACAAAGTCTTACAGGTTTTTTTGACAGCTAAACAGCTATGTAATTTATTTAAAATAGAAAAGGAGAATATATTCAGACCTTGCTAACGCTTAGAACAAAATCAAACATTTACATGTTCCATTTATTTTTTAATATATTTTTAAAATTTTATTTATTTATTTTTAGAGAGAGAGGAAGAGAGGGAGAAAGAGAGGGAAACAACATCAGTGTGTGGTTGCCTCTCACATGGCCCCAGTGGGGACCTGGCCCGCAACCCAGGCATATGCCCTGACTGGGAATCAAACTGTTGACCCTTTGACTTGCAGTCCACACTCAATCCATCGAGCTACACCGGCCAAGGCTAACATGTTTCATTTATATTTATAATTTATGGAAAAAGATTTTTAAAAGATGATTTGGCCAGTTCAAGACAAACTCTGCAAAAACCAGACAACAGCACTTTCTACCAAGACAACAGAAAGCAATATTCTCAGCAGCTCTCAAGAAGTAAAATACAAACTGTGTAACCATGAGTCACAAACCCCTCACTGTGACTTAACTTTCACATACCCATTCAATTCTGCCCCACTCCTATAATCTCCAAAGGCTCTATTCAAAGAAGCCTTCTCCTACTTCTAGATCTTCTTCCGTAGTTTTCCCTTGATATGAACACTTTTTAATGCCAAACCAACCAACAACCCTTTTAAAAGTATGGGTAACTTGTATTCTTCCACTTTCTCACAAGCCTGCACTGGGTGCACTGCCACACACTCCCACTGCATACAATGTCTTTGCAGACTGCAAGCTTTATGAACACAGGGCTGTAATTTTTCTACCTTACACTTGTATCTCTCAAGTAGAACGGCTTTCTCAACCTCAGCACCACTGATATTTTAGACCAGCCAATTTTTTGCTGTGGAGGCTGGCTATCCTGTGCAGTGGAGAGTATTAAGCAACATCCCTGACTTCTACTCACTAGATGCCAGTGGCACCCCCTCAGTTATGACACCAAAAATGTCTTCAGATATTGATTAACACATGTCCCCCAGGGGACAAAAATCGCCCGAGAACCACTTCAGTCTAGCACTTTACGAATGAATGAGCTTCCACAACCCCCCACTAATGTTACTGCAGTCCAATCCACCACCGTAGCCTGTCACCTATGTGAATGCATGATTTCAATTGATCTCTTGGCTTTCCCTCTCGTCCCCTCTTTACAATCTCTTCTCCATAGTGATCCTTTGAAAAATTCAGATCAAGTCACTATTGTGCTCAAAATCTTCCAGTAACTTCCCATCCCCATTTGAATAAAGTCCAAAGTCTTCATTTTGGTCTACAGCATTCTATTGGGTTGGCCAAAAAGTCTGTTTAATTTTTTCAGCAAAATAAAAGACACATTTTTTATTTTTACCAATAACTTTATTGATTTGGATATTTTGAGTATGTTCGCTATCCCCCACGTGGTACAATGTTGATAGTTATCAATTAATATCTTGATTTGATTGGTATCAACTTCAACTGCTCTACCTGATTGTGGAGTATTGTCAGGCGAGAAATCTCCAGCATAAAACTCCTAACCTTTGATACTTTCCAGTAGTCACAGCGCCTTCTCCATACACTTGCACCAATCTTTTTTTGCATTTCAATTTCGTTTTTACCTTTCTTGAAATAATAAAGTATAACTGCCAAAACTGTTGCTTATTTTCATCTTCTATATATAAATGGCTACACAAAAATTTACCAATTTTGATGTTTGTTTGTTTTTAATGCATGCTGATGTGGCAGCTGTCAGAAAACAATTTCACAGAATTGTTTTGAATGAAGTTAAAAACAACTAAGTGCCAATGGAGCCATCTTATGGGAAAAAACCCAACAAACGTTTTGGCCAACCCAATACATAATCTGCTTCTCAGCATCCATTCTAAGTCTTCCACTTTTCTACCTGCTCATGCTAATCCAGCCGCTGTCTCTAAGCACATTCCCTCTTTAGTCTCTGCTGCTCCCTTTGCCTGGAATGCTCTCCCCGCAGGACAGCCACTCTCTCCCATATAAAATTACTTGCCTCAAATGTCTTTCCTCACAGAGACCTTTCTAACCAATATTCCTATTACTCCCAGCTTACTACTTTACTTTTCTTCTACTTAAAAAAATATTATTGATCTCTATTAAAAGATAAACTTCATCAAGAAATCTGCCCCATCCAATCTGCAAAAGAATGTAGTTTTCCTATGGTAGTTACACATTTGAAAACTCTCACCAATTACTATAGCTACTATATCCAACACATGACTTATGAGGCCAAAATCAACAAGCCTGTCATACCGTAATGATTATCGCTCAAATGTGTTTCCTATTTTTTAAAAAAGTCAAGCCATAAAAATTTTGGGAGAAAATATAGGTCAATACGTAACCCTGAACTGAGGAAAGAACTCTGTAAGAACGACATCAAGGAAAACAAGAGTGATATAACTTCATAAAAGGTAATTTTATATCTAAAAAACAGCACATATAAAATCCAAAAGTAGCATTAAGTTGGGGACCTTGTCATAATCTCTAATGCATTCTCAATCTATTGGGGTAACCACTAATTGAATTTTTAAAAGAATGCACAATTACTTCCAGCCAAGATGGAGGCATAGGTAGACGCACTGTGCCTCCTCGCACAACCAAAATAGGGACAACAACAATAAAGAAACAAAATAACAACCAGAACTGACAAAGAATTGAAGCGTATGGAAGTCGGACACCCAAGGCTTTAAAAATAGACACATTCATCCAGACCGGTAGGAGGGGCAGAGTCGGGCCAGGCTAGAGACTTGGAGCGGAGCACAGAGCAACAGGGGCGGCGCGCAAGTCCGCAGCAGGCAGAACCTGGGCACACAACCAGTGGTGGCTGGTGGGCCCCAGCCAGGGGGGTGGCGACCGGCAGACCCAGCGAAGCGGCCACTGTGAAGCAGGGCACTGCGTGGAACTCAGGGTCCCAGCACCGGGAAATAGAGCTTTGGGGCACTGACTGAAAAGGAAGGTCCCGTGGGGTGCACAGGTCCACCCACACCGGAATTGGTGCCAGAGGGGCCCAGTTAGCTTGCGGAAAGTGGCAGAAGGGTCTCAGGTCCTACAGAGAGCAGAGCAAGCGCCATTGTTCCTGCTTGGACCCCGCCCCCACATACAGCCTCACAATCCAGCTACTGGGGTGCCCCGCCCTGGTGAACTCCTAAGGTCCCGCCCCTCACTACAGTAGCCTGTCAAGACCAAAAAAAACCAGCAAAAAGATGGCTCAAACAGAAGAAGAATTGAAAGCCCCAAAACCCATCCTTTTAAGCGACCAAGAGATAGCCAACCTATCAGATGCACAGTTCAAAGCACTGGTGATCAGGATACTCACAGAATTGGTTGATTTTGGTCGCAAATTAGATGAAAAAATGCAGGCTACAATAAGTTTAATGAAGAAAAATGCACAGGGAACCAATAGTGATGGAATGAAAGATGGGTCTCACATCATTGGAGTGGACCAGAAGGAAGAAAA
>CM052543.1:122960000-123039680 GCA_028533065.1 Trachops cirrhosus
TATGGGAAATGTAGAAGCAAAGAACTTATGACACATGGACTGAAGTAAATGGGGGGAATATGGGTGGGAGAGGGTGTTCAGGGTGGAGGGGAATGAAGGGGGGATAATAGGACAACTGTAATAGCATAATCAATAAAATATATTAAAAAAAAAGATGAAAGACAATAAACAGAGTTCTAATTTTTAAATTATTAATACTAATGGATGGTCCTGCAAACCCACTTTAGAGATCCCTGGTCTATGGGATCCCTGGTCTGTGGGCCTCAGAGTTTTTACAAGTCTGAGAATATAGACAATAGCAAGCATTGAGTAAAGACGGAATAAACAATATTCTCTACACGTGTCTTTTTCCATTGCCTTCTTTGAGAAAAATACATTACTGAACTCACAGCAGCATGCTGTTGTTTACTTTGTTAACCAGTGGTACATAGTAATTGTAATATAAAATAAGAATCTGAAAAAAAAATTTAATATGGGTTCTCATACCTGGAAAGAGTGAGACTACTATCTTTTTTATTTAAGTAATTTGCCTAAGTCACTTTAATCACATCTTAAAAATCACTTAAAAAGTTTCAGGTGTTTATTTATATAGCATTCTGTTTTAGAACAATTCTAAAATTTGTCATGTATAACCAGTGCGTAAAATATAGCAATAAATTATTCACACTTTGGAATACCTTTTAATTAATTTACAAGTACATATAACAATAGTACAATAGTCACTCATTCAAGTATTTTCTGAGTACCTACCACCCCAGGCACTGTATCAGGTACTAGGAACAAAATGCCCCTTTCCCTAAAGGAAATTACAGTCTGGGGTGAGATAAAAGCCAGTGCACAGATATACCTGAAACTAATAAAATATTGTATACCAACTATATTTAAAGCTTTCTTTACTTAAAAAAAAAAAAAAAACCAATGCACAGTTAATGAAGGCACCCTGTGATATGGGATACAATGGCATAAGTACAGGTATGTCAAGAAGAGATATCAAAAAACAGCCTTATGTGGTTAAACATTTTCCAAAGCTGAATGAAGCATTTTCCAAAGCCTAAGCTGAAACCTGAATGATAAAAGTGGGAAAAGGAATCAGTCAGCATATACAAAATCCAAAGAGTAAGAGCCCAATTAATTTGGTATGGCTGGGTGTGTGCGTGTGCGTGCACACACATAGCATTTCAAGGGACAGCAGAAACACTGAAATCCTAAGAATAACATTATTTCCTTCTGAGATGTCCATTATCTACTTACCTCAGAATCATGGATTTGGGAACTAAGTCCCCTTCTTGCCTGAGCAAGTAGCTAACCCAACTGAGAACTAATTTTCATGGAGGAGAACAAATCAAGAAGAGTTCTAGAGCCCAAAATTTAGACCTGTATCTATAGTTGGTATTTTTTTCTAGAATAAGCCTCCACGTAAAACACTAATACCTTTGAGTTTGCTTACAAACAAAATCTGAAAGGGGATGAGGGTGGAAGCTGGACAGCCTTCACATGTAACAAGTCAAATTACCATTAAAAGCAATTTTTAAGGCTGCTCAAGTACTCAAACTAAAATATTGTTACAATGTTCAAAATAAGGTCAAATATATGCAAGTGCACACGTACAAAAAGTACTAGCACCGCTCATCACCATATAATTAAAACAACTGCACAACAATTTCATTCACTTTTCTAAAGCTCCTTTTAGTTCATTTGAAATCACTTCTACTCCTTAGGTCAAATGGATCCATACAACAGACACTTTTTTCTCTTGTCCCTTCAAAATATCTAAGGAATAAGAACTTCATTCATCTAAAGAACTGGATTCATAGCTGCTGGAGAAGAAAAAAGGCTAATTAATCTCCAATTACAAAGCACCCAAGTAAGATTCAATAGGTAAAATTCTACTATTCTTAAAAACACTAAATATACTACATTTAGTTAATAATCTATTTTAATGATACAACTTTCTGACAAAAAACAAGAAAAATTATCTTAAGCTTTAAAAAAGTTTTCCTTTGACTTTAAACTTCTAGGTCCCTTGCTTTTGCTGGCAGACTGGTTGATTTGTTCTAAATAATTGCACTGCAAGAGGGACATACTTCAAAAAGCTGTCCATAATTTATAATTAAGCACAACTATATTTCACATTTGTAAAGAAAACAAGGCCCTGGCCAGGTTACTAAGTTGGTTAGAGCTTTGTCCTGATAACATGGGAATCAACCAATGAATGCATGAATTAAGTGGAACAACAAATCAAAGTTTCTCTCTTGGTCTCGGTGTGTCTGTCTGTCTGTCTGTCTGTCTCTCTCCTCCCTTTTTTTTCCTTTCCCTAAAAAATGGTAAATAAAAAAGCAAAGAAAGGATAACTGACAGCACAGTGGGAAACACTTAACAAGTCAACAAAGAATATAGCTTCATTTTTTCAAATGAGTTATAAATGTAAGAGTGAAAAAAACACTATACTAAACATTTGTAGTAAATTATTCTAATATAGCCTAAAATCAAAAGCAGGACTATTTTGTCTACCATAATTTGGACATTGAACTATTTTAAAATTGTGCCTCCCTCCTTAACTACTCTACCTCTGCAGATTTGGATCTTAACTTTTCCAGAAATCCTTTCCCCATGGTGCTCTACTAAACTTCACTAACACTTCTTTTCCACCCATTTAGCACTTAGCACAAGCTACATTGCATAATTAATGGCCCTACTATTTTCCAAAATACTAATGTATGTTTCTTTATTGCAGTGCCAAAATCAAGTACTGAATAAATGTCAAAAGATATTTTTAAATTAGTCTGAGAGGCGTTGTTTAAAAAGCAACACCTCCACTTCCAATAACTGTGATAAAGTTATATAGCTAGAAGACCGGATCTCCCCTAGAACTGAAGTAGATTCCATGAATGAAACAGACATTCTTGTATTATACTGAAAAAAGGAAGCTTCAGGCAAAAAACAACTCATCTCCTCATTATCATAGAAAAGCCTCAATCTCTCAGAGAAAGACTTCCAGGGAGGTCAGCATCCAGGAATGAAATGCGGGGCAATGGATGCTACTAACATGGTGTCCACAGGACAGCAATCCAGGAGTGACACTACAAAGAAGCAGCTGTGCTTCCCAGAAGACAAGGCAGAGACTAGATTATGCATTTGGTTACTGCGTTCAGTGGTTATTTCCTTTTGGATTTTCTCTCTTCAATGAAGTTTAAACATTCTTAACTTTTATCTCCATTACGTCAAGTCAAGGAGGAAAAGTTTTATGCCCATGTTTTAGAGAGGACAATGAAGGATAAGCTGAATGCTCTGCCCTCTTTAAGTCAGCACTGAGGGGTAGCAGTCATAAAAGACAGAGTCCCTGAAAGGGGAGAGAAATTAGGGGAGAAAAAGGCTCAAGTCAAGCATATCCTCTAATATAAATTCTTACAAACTTCTCCATCAAAGAAATTATGTATTATCTTTCTAAACTCCTGGAAGAATCTGTCTCACACAAGACAATAACTACATATAATATTTTATGAAAAGCCTTATATGAAATGTTAATATTTATAACACTCTAAATGTATGTACTTATGTCATACAGAGCCACATTTCAATTTTAACCTTTTATTCAAACCAGTATTCTTACTGAAACTTACCTTTAAACAAAACTAAGCTTGCTTGTTACATTTTTATTATTTACCAAATTTACATTTTACTTTTTTGGTTTTAAAGGAAGAAGTCACTAATTTGGCACAGTTATCCTTTGGGAAAGTTTGGCTTCACTTTCTATGTAATGAACACAATGCCTCCTCCCCTGATGCTGGGCACTGTCTGCCTTGAAGAATGACTTGACAAAATAGGGAAAAACATTTCAGTGGAGACCACTCTAGGAGTGACAGAATACAAATTCTACAATGTAAAATATGCACACAGTACTGCATGGATGTATTGTGTACATTTTTTCCCTCAAAGGGAGTTCAAAATATTCATCAGATTCTCAAAGAACTTTTTAACAGCTGATGAAAACACTGATGAAAAACAACAGCCATAAATTAGGCCAAGAATTTAGTCTTACCTGCTCCAAGCTTATCTCTGAATGAATCAAAATGTCTAATGATTCATTTAAAGGACTTCCAGTTAAAGATGAAGGTCTGAATATAAGCATTTGTTTCTCTTCTGTTCTGAAATCCCACTAAACTGTGATAAGGGGCTTTTAATTCCATAAAGATAAAATTAATTGCAGTGGAAAAGACAGCAATAAAATTGTGAAGCTGGGAGGCAAAAGAACTAAGACCTCTGACTTAGTGGAATACTAAGCTAAAACCTAGTCACTTGGTCCTGGCTGGTGTGG
Source organism: Trachops cirrhosus (assembly GCA_028533065.1). Lineage (NCBI taxonomy): Eukaryota > Metazoa > Chordata > Mammalia > Chiroptera > Phyllostomidae > Trachops > Trachops cirrhosus. The sequence continues at coordinate 122,964,316 of CM052543.1, forward strand.
CTCAGTTGGTTAAAGCATGATCCAGTTAACTGAAAGGTCTCATAGATGTTTCCCTCCCACTCTCTCTCCTTCCCTCTCCCCCTCTCTAAAATCAATAAGCATGTCCTCCAGTGAGGGTAAAAAACAAACAAACAAACAAACAAGCAAACCCTGAGCCAGTTGTGCTCTGTCCAGTGGCTTGGAAAGTTGGAGCAACGTCCCGTGCACCAAAAGGTTGCAAATTCAATCCCGGCCTCAGTGCTTACTGAGGAAGCCATTGTTCAATGTTTTCTCTCTCATCCCTTTCTCTCTCCCTTCCTTTCTCTCTAAAATCAATTTTGAAGAACCCTGTCCTCAGGTGAGAATTAAAAAATACCCTAAGCCAGTTGTGAAGAAAGACAGAAGTAACCTAGTTAAAAGTGAGGACTGCACCAAAAGGGACAGGCTTTGGTGGTACTTCTAGGAGAGGAAGTGAAACTGGAGCTAAGAACAAGAGGAACAACTGAAGTAGTAGTTGGCTCCCCAGGATTCTCAGGTTAAGTGTAGCTGAATGAATGAATACCATTTCCTCACTGCCAAAAAGATAAAGGCTTATTTCTGAAGAAAGTAAACAGGATTTTTGGAACTGGAGAATACCAAGCACGGATGAGGACTGGAAACTAGACCTGAAACATAAAATTAAGTGAAAGTTTACATACTTACTGTTTTCCAGACACGTGGTTCCTAAAATGCTGGCAATCAAATTTATATCCTCTACACAAAAGATGAGAAGAGTCTTCATACTCTTAAGAATCCCACCAACCCTACAGGAAAGCTTTAAAGGTACTAACATTGGAGATTACTCAAAAAAAAAAAAAAAAAAAAAAAAAAAGTCAGCCAAATTAAAACTACCCTACAGGGACCCTCACAGCCAAATCCCACGGACAGTCAGTCAGAGAGCTTCTAATCAGCTATTCAATGCCCACTTTTTTTTGAAAGAAAAAACAGAACATTCAGAGAAACAAAAGAGGTCCTATAAAGTAAAAATATAATCATAGAAAAGAAAGCTGGGAAGATAAAAGTTGTAGGAAACCCCAGAAATCAGGGCACCAGACAGAGATGGTAATACAGGACAGGATCAGTCCAGGAGGTTCAAAGGCCAAAAAACAGAAATAAGAAAACACAGAAAATTTTTTAAAATATATTTTTAAATAATATAAGAAAATTTCAAACAAAAGGTGCACAAATTTCAAGACTGAAAGCGCCCCCACCGCCCTGCCCCCCGTGCCAAGTACAATAGATAAGAAGAGACATTTACAAAGGCACATTATAAAAATTCAGAATACTGGGGGTAAGGGTAAGAGCCTGTTAAGTTTCCAGGAAGAGAAAAAGGTTTCATACAAAAGCTCACAAACTAGAATGACAGCTGAGGGAAAATATGGGGTTGAATCAAACATGAAACAAAACTTTAACTCCAATGAAAACAAGAAACTGTCCAGGAAATAAAAGAAAACCTATCTTGACAAGATGAGCAAGAACGGGAACAGTGTGGGTGTATGTCTGAGGTAGTGGAGTAAAAGTGCCAAATCTCACCTTTGGTGATGGGATAAATGACTCCTAAAACTTAAAAAACAAAAAATGAAAAACAAGAAGCACATGATTTAGAGATTTGAAAATAAATCCTACTGGAATCAGAAACATAAAGAGTTCAAAATGGTTGATTCTGGAGCATGTTTTCCAAGAGGAGGAGGAGCTTGTAGAACTATTTTGTTCTTTAAACTATGTTAATGTTTAATTTAAAAACCTAAACTAAGGAAGCTTAAAGTAAAACAATAGAACACTACGTGATGTGACTTAAGGAACTGCATTTCACACCATAAGCTAATCTTCCTAATATATAAAAAGGTCCTATAAATCAGTAAGAAAATGACCAAGATGATAGAACAATCTTGGGGACCAGAAACACCCCCCATAAATGGATCTTAAGCTATGCCCAGCCTCACATTCATAAGAGAAATGAAAATTAAGACTACAATGAGGTATCCATTTCATGTATCAGATTGGCAAAGATCAAAGGGTTTGGTAATCATTTGCACAATGAGATAGAAACACACACTGCTGATACTTTCAATAAACTGGTACAATCACAGTGGAAGGATATTTAATGAAATCTATCCCTCCAAGTACAAATGGCAGATACTACTTGCGTGTTTACCAGCCCTTCAACCAAAGGCAGGAACCTTTAGCTGCTTGAATCTTAACAGCACAATGGAGCCGATTGCAGAGATCTGGTCAGAAACCAAGCCCCTTCACGGACAACCAAGTGACTACCAATCTGAGGGGGGGAAGGGTCCTTTTGCCACTTATTATTTCAATTAACTTTTGCTCCAGAGGCTCATTATAACAAGTAATCATAATATGTTTTTATCTTGTTCGAGGCACTGAGGAATTAGGAAATACTTCCACGGTGCTCGTTCTGTGGCAGGCACAGAATGCTTTACAAATATTACCTCGTTTAAATTCTACCCTTTAGAAAAACAAGTATCAAAAAAAGCCAACAATTCTAAAAGAACCTTCAGGCGAAAATCCTTATAGACAAAGCAAACCATAAAATTTCAAAAGACATTTCAGACACTGCAAAATGCCCCCTCTCCTTTCCACGGTTGGCACACTTTCTTAGAGGAGCCACATGGACTTTGGCAAGCCCTGCTTAAAAAGAACACAATCTGTCCATCCCATCTGCTTCCTGTCAAAAGGTTGAGGTGGTGTTGGATGATTTAGGCCCATGGAGATTTTTTCCCTAAAGGTTTCTGTCCTCTTGATTAAAAAGTAATATAAATAGTAATAATAATAACGCTTAGGTTTTTTTGTGAGCTCTGTATGCCAGGCTTTATATTAAGAGACTGATGTGTACTATATCATTTACATCAAGTAGCAATTCAGTAAAGTTAGTACTATTAATATTCTGATTTTACAATTGAGAAAACTGAAATACCTACTACACCCAGATAACACAATTTAAGTGGCAAGTCAGGATTCAAACCAAAGCAGACTAGCCTAGAACTGGCATTCTCATCTCAAGGCTTACATGGTTAATGCATTAAAAACTTTTCTTTTCCTTTAAAATCAAAATAGTTACATAAACATTTAGAGACTCAAAAAGCCAGGGAACTAAATGTAATTTGGTACCCAGATTGGGTCCTGGCATAGAAAAAGAATTAATTAAAAAACTAGTGGAAATCCAAATAGAGTCTGGAGTTTAGTCAATAAATTAGTATCACTACTGGTTCCTTAGTTTAGACAAATACCCCATAGTAATGTAAGAAAACCAGTTTGGAGGATTATATGGGAACTCTGTGTACTAGCCTGTAACTTTTCTATAAATCGTAAATTATTTCAAAATTAAACATTTATTTTAAAAAATTAAAGGAACAGGAAAGCCCCAGTTAAGTAGAACACTTTATATCAACCTTTGTTTTGGCAAGGATTATAAACAGGTATGGAAAACGTCTCCACCTGTGATTCTGACAATCATGCTAAGGTAGCTTAGAAATGTATCCTAAAAATAACAAGATTATATAATAATTAGAACTTTAACCCAGTACTCTACTTCTGAGAAGTTATCTTAACCCAAATTGTGCATAAATATTGTATTATTTTAAAAGATTAAACAGAAAGAATAGCAGCATATTTTTAAATAATCCTCTATAATAAATAGAAAAATGTTTCTATATTTGGAAAATCAATAATATAATTCACAACAGATCAAAAGAGAAAAGTCTTTGTGCATAATGATGTTCATTACAGTGCTATTTATATTGAAAAAAAACTTCCTTTTTTTTTAATCCTCAAGCAAGGACATGGGTTTTCTTTGTTTTTCATTTTTTAATCGATTTCAGAGAGAGAGGCAGAGAAAGGGAAAAAAAACATTGGTGAGAAAAAACATGTGAGAGAAACATCAATCAGGTGCCACCTCCAGTACACGCCCCAACCAGAGATTAAACAGCAACCATTTGGTGTATGGATGACATGCCAACCAACTGAGCCACCCAACCAAGGCAAAATAACTTACATTTCTAAGAATAGAACAGAGTAAATCTACAGCAGTAGTTCTCAACCACTCTCCAGAGGACATTTGGCAATGTTTAGAGACATTTTTTAATTGTCACAACTGGCATGGGTAGTACTGGAATCTACGAGAGGCCAGGAAAGCTATATAAAACATCCTACAATGCACAAGCCAGACCTTTGGCAAATCAGTGCTGAGGCTAATAATAAAACTTCATCTACAGGATGAAAATTATACAACCAAGTCTCCTAAGAATTTGGGGAAAACATATTTACAACTTAGGTTACAGGGAAAATAGTACAATATATTTAAGCTATTGGATATTACATTTTAAAGGTAAACAAAAAATCCTATGGAAAGTCAGTCCCTCACTCTCCTCCATACCTTCCTAAATAAAGCCACTTAAAGCAGGAAAAAAATAGATATATCAGGCTAGTTTCAGTCTTCCAAAGTGCAATGCAAAGGGAAGTAGAGCAGTGTCAAACACTTCAAGGAAACAAAGCATGACACAAGTGTTTTAAATCTAACGAAACTGTTGTCCTTTCAAACATATGAGAAGATGCAAATTACAACACAGTGGCATAAAAATTATTTTAAGTTGAAGACATTTGAAAAATCAACAGATGGCCCTGGCCAGGTAGCTACATTGCTTGGAGCATCATCCCCATACACCGAGGATGTGGCTTCAATCCCTGGTCAGGGCATATTTGGGAATCAACCAGTGAATGCACAGATGAGTGGAGCAGCGGACAGATGTGTGTGTGTGGTATGTGTGTGTGTGTGTGTGTCTCTCACTCTCCCCCTCTTCCTCCTTACCTCACTCTCTAAGAGCAATAAAAAAATTTTTTTAAAAAATCAACAGACACAGAAAGAGGCTTTTTCTGAACTCTACTCCCCTTACTACCTAAAAAGCAGAGACTTCCAAAAGAACTGAATGAAACAAAAATCCCCCTTCAAGGAAGGCGCTCATTAACAGGGGAGATTGACTGCTATTACCTGCGATGAGAAGTTAGCACTGAGATAAGAAATCAAACATTTCCAGAAGATTTCCATAGACTCTCCTAAAGACCTATTTGTCTTTTGTTTTTCTACAAGTACACCCCCCTCTTTCCCCTTCCTCATTAAAGTGGCATATAAACTCTAAATTCTAACCACCTATTTGAGCTCCCCTGTACATACACAAATAAACTTCATCTTTTTTCTTGCTTCTCTATATTTTTTCAGTTTAATTCACAAGACCTCTAATCACTGAACACAAAGAGATAGAGAAAAAGTTTTCCTCCACACATGCAAGAATGCAATCTCATTCTCCCAGGTCCTTTATTTTACACACACACACAGTCTGTCCAGAAGGTATCAGCCATATAATATGAAAAGAGACATTTATTGCAGAAGGCACAAGAAACACTGTACATAGGACAATGATGCCTCAGTCTCCTTCAAAGCAGGCACCTTGGGACTTCACACAGTTCTCCCAACTGCCATCAGCTGCCCTGTCATATATTCCTGAATCTCATCGACAGCCTGAAATCTCTTCCCTTTCAAAAGTGATTTTAGTTTTGGGAAAAGCCAGAAGTTACAGGGTACCAAATCTGGGCTGTAGTGGGGCTGAGTCACCTAGGTGATCTGATGTGTCGCCAAAAAACTCCGCATGAGACCTGATGCATGAGCAGGCATGTTGTCATGATGAAGCTGCCACAGACCAGTTGCCGATAGCTGTGGCCTTCTAAATCATCCAAATAGTTTCTTCAGTAGAATGTTCAAGCTTAACGCAAAATCTGATGCAGATTCGTTGCTCTACTGGTTTAGTCATTCTGAATGCAATGGCCACAGTACACATGCTCATTCAAAGGCATCACTGCCTCCACTGAGCAGTACAGTGAAGTTGTCATTGTTCACACATACGTGTTCCAGTCCCTTTCCCTTGGCTGCCAAGTTACATCCATGTTGTACAAACTGTTTTCATTATATTAACAACGGCTGGACTTTTTCTGGACACACCTCGTCATCACATGTATTTTAAGAGAGCAAATTCAGCTAAACAAGAAATGACCAATGGTGCCCTGGCTGGTATGGCTCAGTGGACTGAGAGCCAACCTGTGAATCAAAATGTTGCCAGTTCGATTCCCAGTCAGGGTACAAGCCTGGGTTGCTCAGGCCAGGTCCCCAGTAGGGGGTGTGCGAGAAGCAACCACATTGATGTTTCTCTCCCTCTTTACCCCCTCCCCCCAAAAGTAAATCAATAAAGTCTTTGGAAAAATAAACACTAAAAAAAATGACTAAAGAAGTGATGATAAACATAAATCATAAGTAGAATTAATAAAATAACCAACTGCTGGAAGGTACAGGAAAGAGGTGAAGGTAGCATATATGTGTGAATTTCTTCTCTCATGGGGAAAGAGGGTCAATTTGTTTTAGAGTTGTTAAAGTGGCAGAGATATATTAACTAAAGAGAGGTAATTAAAGAATCAAAAGCAGGTGGTAGAAGACAAAGTAGAAAACATTAGAAGTAAACTGCCGTATCTTTTAGATATCATTAAGATAGAATTTCAGCTTATTGCATAAAGATAGCCATCGAAGAAATACAGAAATTATAAAATATCTAAGTCATAGAAAGAAAAAGCATGCCCAAAAGACAGTAAAATATTTTAAATTTCTGAACATTAAAAAGAGCAAAGACAATTCAGAAGACACTATCATGTTAATAAATATAAACTCACCTATTAAAAACAAGAATTTCCAAAACAGAACCTATCTATCTACATGCTACATTTTACTTGTTTTTAAATTCCCACCCAGTATGTTTATTAATTTTAGAGAGAGAGAAAAACATCAATGTGAGAAACAGCCATCAGCTGCCTCCTGTACATACCCAGACTAGAGACTGAACTGAAAAACCTTTGGTGATGACACTCCAACCAACTAAGCCACCTGGCCAGGGCTACATGTTACATTTTAAAACTCACCCACAATAAGGAAACCCAGAAAGGTTGAACATTGAAAGATAAAAAGATATGGGCAACTAATGCAATAAAAAAGAAATCATGGCCAAGAAATTCATAGCAAATTTAGGTCATATTCAGGGGGCAGGACATATCCAGTTTAAAAGAAATATAATCCACAAAGAAAATTTAAGTGTTGTGATAAATCAAACAACACAATTCCAAACTCCAGAAGTAAAAATTACAGGTAATAACAAGAGGAAAGAACTGAAAACAGAGCAAACCTAATTCACCACTCTTAGCCTATGGAAGTTCAAAAATAACAACAAAATAAACAATAAAATAAAGTAGTACTGAATTATAACCCAAAGTATAAAATAAATACCCACGAGTCCACCTGGATTAAATAAATGAATGGGACAGAACAGACACATCCCCATTGCATAAAAATTCCAAATAATTTAGTGATAATAATTTAAATTCCAGTTCATTTAGTGACTGGCTGTAGATGCGAGCTGTTCCACTAGGAATTCAACAGGGACTTAGCTGAGCTGAGGAGAGCCTGCATGTGGTCTCTCCGGTCTGACTGACCTCTTATTCAACACAGGGCACCTGGCTTTCCCCAGTGGGAATGTCCCAAGGGAACCAACCGGGCAGAAACTACTTGGCCTTTTCTGAGTGTCACCAGTGCTACAGTCAGTTACAAGCAAGTCACTAGGCCAGTTCACATTCTAGAGTAGACCCAACCTCTCACAAAGGAAAATTAAAAACAATCTGAGACATGTAACACATGGCAAAAGATGGGAAGTTTGCTCTGAAAAGGCAGAATTGCAAAGATTCTGGATTTAGAGAGAGCGGATTTAGTCGAGAGTCAGAATAAGAAGCCTTACTGAAAACCAGGGAGTTAAGCTATAAAATTGCATAATGAATGCTGAAAACCTCCATCCTTCTTTCCCAACTCAACTTTCAGAAATTTTATAGACCTCAGGCAGGCAACAGTTTTACTACTCTGAGGAAATCCAGTAGTACCGGAGAAAGTACTTTCAGCTTACACCCAGGAACACTCAACAAAATGGAGTGGTCAGGTTACCCTACACACGGGGAGGCCCACCAAATGCCAGTCCTTGTCCACTCACAAAAGCCTTCCAAACTTCAACAGGAAGAGCCATGCAAAGATCACCAGACATTGAAGGAAAACATCCAACATGAGAAGCATAATAAAACACAAATCAGAAAGAAAAACCAGTGCACAGTAGCATAAATAAATAAATCCTCGAGAAATAAAGCTTTGTATCCATGAAACAAGAATGAGATGTTATAAAAATGTTTTTCAGAGTAAAAGAAAGTGCTCTTATGAACTAAAATGAGGACAGACTTTTTAAAATAAAAGGTTACAAAATAAGTTGGAAAGACAACCCAAACGATAAGATTCCCGCCCCAAATAAAGACACTTAAAATGGTTGAGAATACAAATAAGAAAGTTTTAAGATCAGAGTAGAACTAAGATATTTCAGAAGAACAAGAAAAGCAAAAAGAATTTATTAAAGACATGATTCAGAAAAATTTCCCAGCACTAAAACATAAGTGATTGAAAGTGTCTAGCAAAACTAAAAGTAGAACCACAACAATAAAAAGGTAACTGAAATTTCAAAATACTGTTAAGATAAAAACCCTGAAAATTCCCAGAGAGGGAAACAAAACAAAACAAGTCACCCATAGAGAATCAAGGACCAGAAGAGCATCAGGAAACTCAGAGCAATAGCTGGTAGAGGTGCACATTAACTTCCTGTGTAATTGTCCATTTATAGAGCACCCACCCTAGAGAAACTCCCACTTACGCACAAGGAGAAGCACACAATAATGCTGATGCAATGTAACATTCGACAGAAGTTAAAAGTATCAGTCACATCTACATTTATCACCATGAATAAATCTGAAACACAAAGCTAGCTGGATATAGTGTGATTCTACACTTGAAGTAAAATTACAAAATTTACAAAACAGGTAAGTTCAGATGTGTGAACACGCAGCAAAAGTATTAAAGACATGCTCTAGTATAAAAACTAAAACTACTATAAAGACCAACTTGATCATAAATTACTTCTACGAAAAAGAGATGGAGTGATAATATTTAGATAAAATTGGTAACATTTTCTTTTTGAGAGAGTCTGAAGCAAACATAGCAAAAGTTAGTGTCCATCAAATCTTGACAATAGGTACATGGATCCTTATGACAAGCATCAACTTACACTTTCATGCTGCAGAAAAATGTTCATTCTGTTCAAAAAGTTGCATACACTGATATAAAATTAATGTCTCAGAAAATTTCATTCTAACACAATATTCCTGCACTGATTTCTATTACTATTTAATGGTCATTAGTAGCCATTTCTTCGACAAATCTTACAGTAAAACTTAGTCAATCCAAAAATATGAGTACTTGTTCTGTTCAATTTATGGAGTGTGAAAAAGCTATGTAAACACATATGCAGAACAGAAACTGTTTAGCCAAAATAAATGTCACTTCTGTTTTAACAGATGCCTAGTCTAACACTTACAAATAAAAGATCAACTCATTTAAATTTATCTGCCTACTAAACTAAGAGTTCTTTAAAATTACTTTCAAAACAAAAGGAAAAAAAAAAAAAAAGCTTTTAGGACCAAGCAAAGAAAAGCTTCAAAAGAGCTATAAAACACAAGTCATGAAATTTATAGTTTCAATATTTTCTCAAAATCCAATATATTTAAATCTATATATTGTTGCTAAATAATGATCTGCATACCAACAAATATCCTATGGTATCTAATTATTTACTGAATATTTTTATAGTGAAAATAATCATTCATGTTGATATATTAGTCCATGTGATAAAGGATTTTCTAGTTCAAAACAGATGAAACCAGCCATTTATCACTCATCCCTCCTAATACACCATTCAAAATGTTAGTTAAGGGATTATTTTCAAGTATACAGCACACAATGAAAACTTAGTAAAAGAAGAGGGTACCATCAACGAGTAGATATCAAAAAATCTTTGAAAGCTGTAAAACAGATGTACGCATGGTGATTAATCAACAAAACAGAAGGGAAGGATCCCCAGTTTAGATTATGCAAGTAGCAATTAAAAGAAGAGAAAGACTCCTAGACAAGTTCAGAACTCAGCTTTTGGGGATAATACAGTGATTTCTCAAAAAATTAAAAATAGAACTACCATATGATCTAGCAATCCCACTCCCCAAAGAACTGAAATGTCTAGAGGAGATATTCACACACCCATGTTCACAGCAGCATTATTTACAGTAGCCAAGACAAGGAAGCAACTCAAGTGTCCAATGACAAGTGATGAATGAAAATGTAATGAATGAATGATGAAAACAAAGTGTAATATATACATACAATGAATTCATCCTTAAAAAAGAAGGAAGTTCTGTTGCATGCTACAACATGGATGAACCTTGAGAACGTCATGTTAAATGAAATAAGTCAGCCACAAAAAGACAAATACTGCATGGTTCCACTTATATGAGGTATCTAAAGTTGTCAAATTCATAAAAACAGAAAGTAGAAAGGCGGCTACCAAGGGCTGAGGGGAGGACATGAAGGCAAGCTGTTGTCGAGCGGGTGCGGTTTCAGTCTGCAGAATACGTCCTAGAGACCTGTTGCACAATGTTAATATACATAAGACTACTGTACATTTGAAAGAGGTTATTAAATTTTATGTGTTTCTAACCACAATTAAAAATTGTTCATTAAAAATAAAAAGCTTTCTGGGCCAAGAATAGGGTGGAAAGTCACTGACACAAAAATAAGAATTGAAATGCCATGGGACTTCCCATCAGCAAAACTAAAAAGCAGAAAATTCCTCTGAAGTTCCACAGTAGAAAATTAAATGATAATATCTAACTCAAAAAATTATTAAATAGCTGTATAAACATTTTTGTTAAAGATAACGCAATTACCAGAAGAATGCATAGATAGTACAAAAAAATTGTTTTTTTTCTGGAGAGCAGTATTTATTGTCTTCATTATAAGCACTTCATTTTACATAATTTTTTTTATTTTAAACTGTGCACATATTAATTTTTTTAAATCGTTAAATACAAAGGTATTTTTACTGAGTATACAGACCACTCAATAGATCACCAAAATCAACTTAACCTTATTTTCTTTTAGTTTTCCATTATAAAACATGAAACAGGTTTCTCTAAATTAAAAAAGAAAAGCCAATTATAAAGGTAATAAATGGCATTTAGAAACGAAGAAACCTAAGGCAAAACAAATTTAAAGGAAACACACTTGCTCATTAACAAATAGTACTGACTGGTTGAAAAGTATAGCTCTAGATAGATTATGAAAACAAAGTCACAGATTTTGTGAAATTAGTTTATGATAAACAAAGCTCATCAGAGAATAATTTAAATGTTTTTGCTCTAACTCAAAAGCGTAGCTAGAAATTTCAAACTAGGGTAACAGTACCACTCCCCTAGCCCTTCAATGGAAATAGCTGTGTCATCAGTGGTATTTTGTTTTAGCTGGAAATTTAATGAGGAAAAAAAAACCCTATCACTATTTGGCTATGTATAGTGTGTTATAAAAATTAGACTACATGCACATCTGAACTGTGACTACTAATATGCATTCAGGCTCTACCAGATTGTCGTCAAATTTTGACGGCAAAGCTTTATGTCAGAAAACAATGATATTTAAGATACGCAAGGAGAGACCTGGCTGAGTGGTTCAGTTAGTTGGAGCGTAGCCCCATATACCATAAGGTTGCATGCAGGTTCAATCTCTGCTTGGGGCATGTGCAGAAGGCAACTGATTGATGTTTCTCTCCCTCTTTCTCTCTCTCTCAGTAAATATATCCTCAGGTGAAGATTTAAAAAAGAGATATGCAAGGAAAGAAAATATTTATCACAAATTTTACACCCAGCAACTGACTTTCAAGTATTAAAAAGTGTAAACAAACTCTAAGAACACGCAAGAACGCAGGGCGCATTATTCACATGAGGCCTTCCAGAGGAACCCAACTTGAGACAATGACTTAAGGATATTGGGAGGATGAGGAAGAAAACGAGAAAGGGTGCTGTAAGGGCAAAGAGCCAGAATGTTGGAGGAATGGCAGAAACTTCATTCCCAATGGCCACCAGGGCCATTAGCTCAGATCCATCACGGACTGTCAAAAAGGTAGAAACACCAGATTCTTGGGTATCAAAAATCCATTTAGCAGGAGTCACAGAATTTACAGAAACCCCAAGTCATGCCCTCTCTTTTAAATCACCAGTGTCCCTCTAAAAACTTCTTTACATTTTTTTTTTAAGGTACGAGCTTTAGCACAAAATAGACTTGAGTTCAAATGCCAGGTCGACCACTCACTGTGTGACCCTGACCTAATTATTTCTAAAAGATAAGAGTAATAAAAGCACCCATATCTCAAAGTTGTGGTAGCAAATAAATAAGATGATGCAGGTTAACTGTGTAAGGTCAGTGCCTGACAAAAAGTGCTTTAAAAGTATTAGCTATCACTACCATTGGAATCCACAAGACATACCTTAGTCTACCATAACCAACCTAATACATAAATAAAATCCAATGTATTCAAATGGAAAAGAAGTTACAGCTTATGTGCCAGGATGCATACATAGACTGACAGACCAAAAAACATGTGATGTTTGGAGAATGATTATCCTATGGATAGTATCTTGAACTCAAGTTTTTCCAACTAGGCTCAACTGTATTTAATATTCTTTATTAGCTTTTTCATTTCTGAAATCTTTTCAATGACTTTCTGGAAAAAAAGAAAACTTAACTAGATATTATCAGAACATTTTAGTTGATTTTATACATACATACACATATTTGCTGATATTTCAAATGCAATGAAATCACTGCATTTATCGGAATTACCATCTCTTATGTACAGCTTCCTTTAGTCACATCAGGGTATCACTAGTGTTAAACAGCTTTACTGTGGGGGGAAAAAATGCCAATTCACTATGAAATCCTCAGATTAGAGTCCAATCCATAAAGTTCCATTATCCTGTCCAAGTGTTGTTGAAGACCCTTAGTTGCTGTTCTTTTACATATAATAATATGCACCCATTTTACGTATATAGCTTGATGAGTTCTGACAATATAGAACCTTGTGTAACCACCACCACAATAAAGATACAGAACATTTTCATCACTGGAAAAAAGTCTCTCATGCCCCTCTGAAGTCCATCTCGCCATGACCTCCAGACTTAGGCAACCACTGATGTGCTGCAGGTAGAAGAATTCTGCCTTTTCTAGAACTTCATGTAAACAGCATCAGTACAGTATGTGCTCCTTCCTTTGTGCCTGGTTTCTTTCACTTAGCATAATGCTTCTGAGATCCATCCACATGTATTTATTCTAAGTTTGTTCCTTACTGCTTCCACGGTTTTTAAAAACTTCAGGTCTTCATAGATTCAGAAGAAGGGTGAGGCAAAACCTAACAGTACTGGAGGTCTGTGTGAAGAACATGTCATCAACTGGTTAATGCTTAATATTCTAAGGTAAAAGAATTTCCCTCTGGACCGTAACAATGAATTTTTCAGCTAGTGTTCCAAAAATCACAGGGAGTTCATGTCCTATCTGCTCCTGACTACCGACCTAGATGATGAAGCAAGGGCTAAAGATACCTTAGACTTTGTCATGATTTTCTACTTGATCGTTTTACTACAAGACTGATTTCAAACATACTGACAGAGATCACCTTTTTAAATTCAGCAAAGAAGCCCAGAAATAAAATAGCTGCTGTTCCTAATCCCAGTAGTTTTTCAATCAGCTATGACGGTAAGTTCAGGGCAACATGATTCTACTTCTCGCTGTTCTCTTTCTTCTCCCTTGGTTCCAGATTACAAAAAGCAAATTATGAAAAATATCAGACAACATAGGTTTCACGAGATTTTCAAAAGAAAGTTTATTTATAGATTTAACTGCCTAATCATTTTAGTGCTATATTTATGAGTAGTTAGTGAAGTGGAACAGACCATGACTCTAGTGTATAGTTATAGTCCTGTGATCCACAGTGAATCTACCATGGCGCAGGAAGCAGGCACCAGGCGATAGACCGGACCTTGGTTCAGCGACCTGGATACTTGAGTTTTGGCTAGGAAAGAATCCAGAGCCAAGTCTATAAGACAAAGTTTAGTTAGAAAGTCAAAGAGGTAGAAGAAGTGGGCTCAGGAAACAGGTTACAGAGGCAAAAGGAGGGCCCTTGTAGCTTAGGAGAGAAAAAGAGAAAAGTAAAGATAATGTGCCTAGGGGAAGGAGAAGAAGGAGAAAGACAATCATGTGCTCCTCGTAGGTGCCCAGCCTGGGAAAAGAATTGGACTGGATAAGGATACAGAGTCCTGGAAGATGTAGGAGAGAGACGGGAGAGGAGGAGGACCTAGCATGAGCCCTCTTAAAATTAGGAAGAGAGAGACTGGTTACTTTGAAGGAAAGCCTCTCTCCAAGACCGAGTTATTAGGTTAGCCAAAAAGACCATTACATTTTTTTCCATAAAATAAAAGACACTTTTTTTTGCCCTGGCTGGTGTAGCTTAGTGGATTGAGCGCAGGCTGTGAACCAAAGGGTCGCTGGTTCAATTCCCAGTCAGGGCACATGCCTGGGTTGCAAGCCAGGTCCCCAGTGGGGCCCATGTGAGAGACAACCACACATTGATGGTTCTCTCCCTCTCTTTCTCCTTCCCTTCCCCTCTCTCTAAAAATAAATAAATAAAATATTAAAAAAAATAATAAAATAAAAGACACATTTTTCATTTTCACCAATAACTTTACTGATTTGGATATTCTGAGTATGTTGGCCATCTCCCACTATTGGCTTCCAGTGGGTAGAGGTCAAGGATACTGCTAAACATGTTCCACTGCATAAGACAGTCCCACAGCAAAGAATTATTTGGCCAAACTGTCAATAGTGTCAAAAACTTCACAAACCACTTTTGACATGTTTGATCAGTCACAGCACCTTCTCCATATGCTGCACAAATCTTTTTTTTTGCACTTCATTTGCATTTTTACCTTTCTTGAAATAATAAGGCATAATACGCCAAAAATGTTGCGTATTTTCTTCCATCTTCAATATTAAAATGTCTGCAAAAAATTCATTCATTTTGATGTTTTGGTTTTTTAATGCACACTGATACGACAGCTGTCACAATACAATCTAATAAAATTGTTTCAAGTAAAGTTAAAGACAACTAAGCACTACTAGAGCCATCATACAGAAAATACGTAATGGACTTTTTGGCCAATCCAGTAATATAATCAAAGCTTAACAAAGGTCCATCTGGGTAGCAACCATTTGCCTGTTGCTTCATGTGCTCTCTCTCCACAGCAGCAGAGTATGGCTCCAGGTCGGGCCCCCAAGTGCAGGCCTGGAAGCAGCAGTACAGCTGGCAAACAGATAGAGGCTGAACTGAACTAAAAAAGCTTTGGATGTCCTGCCAACACCAAGTCAATGGCACAGAATTTCTGGACCCTGTCCCTTATTCTTGGCTTGGTGAAGACAAGGCTTGACGTCTTCCACAGTGGGACAGAGCTGAGCCACCTGGTCATGGATGAGCCACTGGACACACCTGGGGGCAGTCCTTTATTTCTACTCCAATAAATCTTACCACTACACTTTCATTCTCCATGCATGGGCCCCCAAAATGCTTTTCTCGTGACCCCATGGAAGAGCCCTATTTACACTGACAACATCTTGACCAACATAATACAGAATGCTTTCTGTTGAATGTTGGTCATGATATAATACATAACCGTACCAGTATGAAAATCACCAATTTCCTGGTAAAACAACTCACACACTGATGTCTTGCTTGGTAGAATGAGCTCATATATCAACCTGGTCCTAAAAAGTAGGATTCTCAAAATAAGGTAATTTATGGTACATCACACTGTTGACAACTCCTTCCTTACTGAAACACCACATCTCTGCTGACTTTCAAAACACTAGCAATTACACTACCTTCTTTTTCCTTCAGCCTCCTACACTCAAGAGGGAAGTGGGCCCTGCAAAACAGTAATTAGCCTTCAACCAAAAACACAGCCATCTGCCCTCTGATCCAATCTCACTCTTTCAGCAATTACTCTATACTGAGCACCTTCATATCCCAACCTACCTATATCCATTAAGTACCTATTAATCTACCTATTCATAACCCCTCTTCTAGTACCAAGGACTAGAAACCATAAATCTTGTATATATAAATCCGACCCCTATACACCATCACTATGTTCCACCAAATCTCTAAGTGTCTCTTTTATCTTCCAGCCTAATTTTGAGCATCATCTCCTACTGCATGGATTATATAATCGTTTCCTATTTGGGCTCAACTGACTTCAACTCCCCTTGCTTCAAACCACTCTGAAGATTACCACCAGCTTGATTTCCCTAAACCATGCCGCCTTAACTGTCCCAAAAAGATGTAGTGGTTTCCTAGTCCCCAACTGACATTAAACAGAAAATACCCAGTGCAGAACTTCCCTCTCTAATCTGCCCTGCATAGGCCTTGTGTAAGAAGTACATTGTGCTCATTTCCCACCTCGTAGACAATTTTGTCCAACCTTCTTTTGAGCTAACCCATGAAATAACAGCTCCTTCTTAATGCCATCCCCAACCCTTCATCCCACCCTCTCATCAGTCCTACACAATTATCCACATTCCTTTTAACACCTTGGCTTTCCATATCCCTTCCTACCCTAACTTTTAACACTGGCACCCAGCACGTACTGAGTAAAATATATATGCTGAAAGACGCTTCTTCAAGAAAGGATATCCTAGTCAGCCATCCCAACATTCACAAAAAATATTAAATTGGCAGAGAGCTAAAAATCTATTGGAACACTGATTAACCTCCATCATCTACTGTAACATTTAAGTACAAGCAGCTCTTGATTTCCAGCAATTTTACTTTTGGTGCTTCACATTTAAAGCACCCAGCCAATTACATCTACTTACTACAGAGAGCACATTAATAAATTTATCACCTGGTTTATCCATATGTTCCACATAAAGCATCATCAACTCTCCACCCCTACAGAACTTTTTGAAAGCCTCTTTGGCTCTAGACCACAATCCATTCAGTCTAGCTCTTCCTAGGGGTCCTAGGAAGGAAAAGAGTAGTATAGAACCCCAAAAAGCCTTCATATTACTAGTTTCACATTTAATATATTTTTAATATTCATATTTTTGTAAATATTACATATTTATAATAATTGAATCTACTCCATTATTTAGGAGTAGACTAAGCTGAAAAAAGGGAGAAATGTATGGAGAAAAAAATATATGTATACGTAAAGGATTGTTTACCGTAAGTATAGAGCAAGCACTCTGTCTCCTCCACTCCAAATTACTGTTAAAGTATAGTGGGACCTCTGTACTCAAACTCAATTCATCCCAGAAAAGTGTTCGACAAGCAATCTGTTCGAAGACCAAATCTCCTTGGTTGTCTGAGAGACGCCTGACTAATCATATAGGTATCAGTATGAAAGGGTTGTTGGGGAGAGAACTGATACTCAAAGTTTTGTTACACAACTAAGAAATTTTTTCCATGAACAAGTGGTTGAGAACCAAATTGTTCAAGAACCAAGACACTCAAGAACAGAGGTTTCACTGTTCTATGCTTCCAAGCATCACTTCAATCCAAATATCTTTGGAGTTATTTTAAAATTACCTTTAGGTTAAAATGTATAATGTAATCTTACAGATATACCATCTAATTAATCCTTCAAAACTCTTAAAAGCAATTAATGAAAACACCAAACACCAAAATAAATCTGTATTTATGCCTATAAGATTTTGTCATTAAGAAAAAAACAGAGGTGGAGACAAGAGGGAGGTGGGGAGGGGTGGGGAGAAAAGGCAGAAAATTGTACTTGAACAACAATTTAAAAAATGTTAAAAAAAGAAAACAGGACAAACAATAATAGCAATTACAGAAAAAGAGAAATTCAAATGGTAAAAAAAACATGAGAATGTTCACCCTCACTAGGAAAAAGCAAATTTCCAAACAGGAAAACTAGTATGATACAGAGCAAAAGTCACAATGAAACAGCATTTCTCTCTCATTAGAGTGAAGGGAAAAAACGACTCAACACCAAACGCAGACAAGGACACAGACCCGGGCTGGCTCCCACAGCAGCTAAAGGTGAGCCACATGCAGCTGCTCAGAATTTGAAATGTGGCTAACCCAAATTGAGATTTGCTGTTAACTATAAAGTATACACATTATTTCAAAGATTTAATAGAAAAAAAGTACAGAAATATTCATTATTTTTATTGAAATTGTTTTTGATAACACTAGATTCAATAAAATATATTATTACAATTGACTTGTTTCTTTTTTGTTAATGTGACACTAGAAAAATTTAAGTTACACATATGGCCAATATTATATTTATATGGGACAATACTGATAATGAAAACTTTTACATACCACTGGTGGAAGTACAAATTGGTGCTTCGGGGAGAAATTTGGAAATATCTAGGTAGGCTGTAAGGGAGAACAGCCTACACAATTCAGCAATTATATTCCTAAGTATGTGCTATGGAGAAACTGTCACATATACATATAAAAATAACATGTAAATTATGTTTTAACACTATTGTTTACAATTACAAAAATAATCCAAATGTCCATCCAAAGAGACTAGACAAAATTTATTACAATCATACAATGGAATACTATATGTAATACATATGAAATACTATTTAAACAGGAACAGAGCAGCAAGAACTTCAAAAAATGTTAAATGAAAATGCAAAAAAAAAAGAGTTCATATATGATCATGTACAAAAACTACAAAATCTCTTAAAACAGCACTATATGCTATTCAGACACAGCTATAACAAACTTACAGATATCATGTATGTGAAAGTAGACACAAAATTCAGGATAAGAGAAAGAATGGAAAAAACAGGAAGATTAATATACCAAAGGGCTTCAACTACACTGGTAATCTCTTTTTCCTAAATTATGCTGGGTTGTGGGTACTTTGGTGTTCATTATTCCTTATATATTTTTATAACTGCTTTGTTTTTAAAATATGAATTTATATACCACGTATAACACTGATTGGGTATACTTTATGTTGGGCACATAAGCAAAAACTTCACAATTTTAACTGTGTTAAAAGCAATTATACCTTGAATAATATTTTAGGGTGTGAGAGAAGCTACATATAAACACCTAATATATAAACACCAATTTTATACCATCACTACCACTACAATGAGAAAAAAGAAAACAATACATATATCCTGGATCAAGGGTCAGCAATTTTTTTTTCTTCAAAGAACCAATTAACATATATATATTTGGGGTTTTACAGGGCCATATGGTTTCTGTTACAATCACTCAACCCTGCCATTGTAGTGGAAAGTTGCCATAGAAAATATGTAAACAAATGAGCATGGCAGTGTTCCAATAAAACTTTATTTACAAAAACAGGCAGCAGGCCAATGAACCCCAGTGTGGTGATTCAGTTGAGATCCTTTCTTTAGAAAAGAAACCAGTAAATCCAAGTGAAAGTCTGAAGGCAAAATGAATTTGCATAGTAGTAAAACGTGCCATGAATAACCTGGTAATTACAAAAGAGAAAATGTTCCTTGTCCACTGACACATGTAGCAGTCACCACCTCAACCTGGTGATTAAACTTGGCACCCCATCAACGTTTTGATAAATACAGTTACAAAAAATATGTTAAATGTGAAACTAGTAATAGGAAGGCTTCTTTGGGTGCTATAAACCATCTCTTAGGTCATGAATGGAGCTAGTGTTCATTCTTATTTAGGGCACTGAAATAAACACACAAGTTCACTTGCTTTAAAATAAAATCTCAGTTCACTGCAACAAGCAAAATCACGAGACCAACTAAATGACTCACAAATGAAAACAAAAAAATAATAATATGCTTTAAAATAAAATACAAAGACCAAAGATCTCTCACACTTATTTTAAGTGTACAACGTTTGTGTCAACTCAGGAGACATCTTTACCAAACTGAACCATCACTAGGAAAATTATAGAACACAAAGAAGAAATGAAGCACCTGCTTCGTAGCTAGATGCAATAGGATATTCTCATGCAAAAATTTACAATGCGGGAAAACAAAAGCATAACTTTGAGTAATATACCACCAACTATGGAATTAAGGGAAACAGTGATAATTATACAGACAAACCAATTTCAACACAATAAACTAAGAGGCAGAGTGGCTCCATCAGCTATCTGCAACAGAACTGTCAAATAACCGAAGCACAGAAGTAGCAGTCACAAGTCAGTGACTACATTTTAGACACTACTGATCACTAATCTTTCAGCTATACAATATTCTCACAAAGAACAGAAATAGGGTCTTTTTGAAACACAAATCACAACATATATTTTATAGGTATGTCCCAAATTACTTAACCCCGATTTGCTAAAGGTGCTGTTTATGCTGCTCCCATGATCCAAACTTTCCTCCCATTCTTCTGTCCAGGAACTGTCTATTCAAGGTTGAACGGTGAATGGAAACACCTGAACCCCCAGCTGTCCTCATGCATATCAAAAGATAATATAATATCTTTTCTATTTCTGGCTTATCTTTAATCTTAGGTACAACAGTATTTCCCTCTTCCTACTTCCTTTTTTCATATTCCAGTTTTTGTCCAATTACAGAAAAACTCTTCTTCCCTCTCTGCTAAAAATAGTGAAGTTCTTTCTAATCACAGCTTTTAAGCAGTGTAGCAAACACCACAGATTCCCCGATTTTCCGATCATAATTTAAGCCATCCACAAAGGAAACAGTCACAATTTAAACTAAGGAAAAGAGTTTGTTATCAAATGGAAAAGCTATGAGGGCAGAGATTTTGTCGGTTTTGTTGAGTCTCCAGCCTATAATAGTTCCTTGCATATTAAAAGGCACTCAGTAAATGTAAGAATAATGTTTGGGGGTGCAGGTTACCTACAGACCAAATACTATTAAAATTAAACTATACTGAATTCTTTACTTCCTTGTGGGTTGGTAGCCTGGAATAAGTAAAAGTAATAGAAAGCCTCTCATATCTAAACTTGATCTCCCCTCCCATATAGGCTATCATCTAGTGTTGCTTTGAGTTAATTATTTCCTCTTTGTAAGGGACTAAGAAAGGTTACCTGTATTCAACAGATAAGCCAGTTCCTAATTCAGAGTTGACTGCTTTAATCAGAAGGGAAAAGCAAAACTCTTTGTCAAGAAAGGTTAAGCACCCATGAGCAATATGGGTATTCCTAGATTCTCCTACTAATAAGAACATCTATTAATTACTGTATTTTGCCGTGTATAATGCGCACTTTTGGCCCAAGTTTTTATTTTATTTATTTATTTTTAGAGAGGGGGAAGGGATGGAGAAAGGAAGAGAAACATCAATGTGTGTTTGCCTCTTCCACGCCCCCTACTGGGAACCAGCCTGCAATCCAAGCATGTGCGCTGACTGGGAATTGAACTGATGACCTTTTGGTTTTCAGGCCATTACTCAATCTGCTGAGCCATACCAGCCAGAGCTGGCCCAAATTTTTGAGGGAAAAATAAGGATGCACATTATACATGGGTATGATGATTAAATACCATGGGTATCCCATGTATACTGTGTATAAAACACGCAAGCACTTTATACACAGCAAAACACAGTATCCCTTTTCAATGCTAGGAGCACACCTGTACATACCACCCTTTATCAAACCTTCTTCTCAGGTACAGTAGTCTCCCCTGACCCGCGAAAGGTATGTTCCTAGACCCTCAGTGGATGCGTGAAGCCACAGATAGCACTGATTCCTATATATACGTTTTTTCTATACATACACACCTGTTATAAAGTTTATAAATTAGACACAGTAAGAGATGAACAACAATATAGAACAATTATAACAATATACTGTAACAAAAGTTATGAGTCTCTCAAAATATCTTATTGTACTGTGCTCACCCTTATTGCGATGATGTAAGATGATAATATAAGGCCTAGGTGATGAGGTGAAGTGAGGTGGATATGCTCAACAGAAGGATAATTTACATACCAGGAAACGGCTCTAGATTTCATCACGATACTCAGAATGGTGCACAATTTAAAACTTATAAATTGTCTATTTCTGGAATTTTCCACTTAATATTTTTGGATTTTTCCAGATAATGTGACCACAAGTAATTCAAACTGCAAAAAGCAGAACCGTGGATTTGGGGGGACTACTATACGTACTACCTAACAAAGAAAATCTATTCACTTGGGTTTTTTTCTTATATCATAAATTTGATTATACCTGACACCATGACCACATTATAAAAGTTTTCCATGAAGGAAAATGTTTTTTCATATTTCTATCAAACGCACTTTTCATTCACAACCTATTTTGAAGTGGAGGACGTTCTACACAGACAAAACAGAGCAATACTACCAACAGGCATTATCCTCCCTACATCACTGCCAATAATTGGCCCCATCTCTAAGAGTAGGATAAGTTCCTTAAATAATATCCACAGAAACCTGGCAGTGTCTGTCACTCTCTCCTTTAAATATCAGACCATGTTATAGTGGATCTTCTTTTTGATGAAAAACAAGTTTTCCAACTAGTGTTGTCTCTGAACTTTAAGACCTTTAATTTTTAAGAAACAAATCAATTTAAAGCCAATAAATATAATCTTGATATTTCAACATAGCTCACAAGAAGACTTAGATTCCATTTTCTTATTAGCAAGTGAATATTAAACTATTTAGTAAATCATAAAAGCTTTAAATAGATAAACAGTTCTTTAAATGTTACACACCATGTTAAATGTCTAAAAATATAAGTTAAAATACTACAATTGTTAAGATGACTTTGTAAATTAAGTAAGGTGGATGTTGTGCCAAGAACTTAGACACTGTAGATGTGGTCACAAGTTAGCTGTAACGAATAAAAAGTTACCGAAAGAACTCCTATGTTACAATTTACTGTAATTCAGAGCAAAATATTTGTCTGTTATTAAGTTGAAGGGGAGAAATAAAACACCTTAAAATTTAAATGAAAACTTAAAAAAAAAGTATGAATTATTTCCTGGTATTTGAATCCTAGGTTGCTAGATGATACTAAAAACTAAATCTTAAAATCTAGTCTGAGAAATGAAACTCCAGTATATAGACTACACTTTGGAAAACTTCAAAACATTATCCAGAATTTAGTAAAGCCTTCATTTAATCATAAAAATGATTCAACTACCTGATGAAATCACTTAAGTTAGTCTAAATGGTGGTTTTCTTTCGTGGGGGGGTGGGGGAGAATACAGATGGCCTGTTGAAAAATGTAACCCATGTCAAACCTATACAAAGTAAAATCACATCAGAAATGTTTCATCTAAAAAAAAGATTCCAAAATGGCTAACCAGAGATACTAGCATACTTAACTTATCTAAAAGACCAAAAGTTACTTTAAATCAGTATTTGGATGTAAACATGTAGCCAACAAAAACAAAGCCAGAATGTGAAGTCCATGTACCCTTTTCTTTACCTTTACTTGGTAGATCTGCTATCAGAAGCTGATAACTGTCATTTTATAAATTTTATGACATGCAAGCAAAAATTAGAAAACCAATTATTTGCAAAATCTACCGCATTTTACTTTCACTCTTTAGTTTGGCTACAAGATAGTGGGAAGTAGTCTCGGTTGTAATTCCTGAGTTTACAAAGTTGATAATAATCTTATCTCATTTTGCCCAATTAATTAGGTCTCTTATTCCACAATTTTGCTGATACTATATATCCGATCTGTCCAGAAAAAGTCCAGCTATTGTTAATATGAGACTGGTTTGCACAACATTGATGTAACCTGTCAACCAACGAGAGTGGACTGGAATGCACATGTGTGAACAAGGACGACTGCACTGTACTAGACAGTGAGGTCAATAGACACCATTGAGTGAGCATGCATATTGTGTGGCTGTCACACTCAAAATGACTGAGCAAGTAGAACAACAAATCTGCATCAAATTTTGCGTTAAGCTTGAACATTCCTCTGTGGAAATGAAACTATTCAGATGATTCAGAAGGCCGCAGCTATGGGCAACTGGTGATTGGCAGGTTCACCACAACATGGCACCCACTCATGCATCACGTCTCGTGCAGAGTTTTTTTGCGACACATCAAATCACCCAGGTGACTCAGCCCTGCTACAGCCCAGATTTGGCGCCCTGTGACTTCTGGCTTTTTTCAAAACTAAAATCACTTTTGAAAGGGAAGAAATTTCAGACTGTCAATGAAATTCAGGAAAATATGACATGGCAGCTGATGGCAATGGGGAGAACTAACTATGTGAGGTCCCAAGGTGCCTACTTTAAAGGGGACTGAGGCATCATTGTCCTGTGTACAATGATTCTTGTATCTTCTTCGATAAATGTATCTATTTTTCATTTTACATGCTGGATACCTTCTGGACAGACTAATATAAATACCAGTATTGTTTCATTCCAAATTCTAAAATTAGTTCTCCTAAGGAAAAACAAGAAGAATCAAGTACAATGCAAAATATTACTGAAAATCCAGAAATAACCATATTCTTCCAAATTCTCTTATCACTAATTATAATTTTATATTTTAAGCTGAGTACTGTATTATTTTAATAAAATTTCCTTTTGAAATTAAAAAATTAACTATCATAAGTCTGATGTTACCAGCTGTTTCCCAACTAATTTTTGCTTAAATCCATGAACTTGTGAAAGGCATATTTCACAGGAAAAGTAAAATACCACATTATATTTTAATAAGTTAACTGTAGAATTAGAATTATACTATTTTACTTTCCATGCCAGGTCATGTCACAAATATTCAGTTATATATAACATACAAATATCCATATAATGTAGGTAACATGTGTAACTAAACCCAATGAATGTGAGGGGAAAAATTCACTCTCAGTATTATGTATGATAAAAGAAATGTTTACCAACCCATGTACAAGGGCATGCCCACAATTCTTCCACTATTGGCTCAGCCAGTTTTTAATGAATTTCCACAATCACTAATTATCCCATGGCAAATTCTACTCTCCCAAGAGTGCCAAAGATAGTCTATCAGGATCGCATTTTAATTCAACACTCCTTTAAAAATGGACGTAACAGGAAAATAAACTTCCAAAAAGTACCACTCTTCCTGACCACATCAACTTGTGAATCAGGTGTTCTTAGAAGCACAGCTATTTAGACACTATACCATTCCTTCGGATGATGTAATCTTAAGGAATTTGGTGATTATAATATGGGAAACACTAACATAAAATTGTATTTACTGACATGACTGACTGTTGGGTAAACTAAAAAGGTTTTTCCGCCTATTCTTGGAATCTTCATAGAAATCAGGACACCCAGTGTAAGAAAACAGGTTTTGTAAGCTCTGTTGTTCACCTCTAAGGGAATATCATAACATGAATAAATCCAAAGGTTAATGTATAAGAAACTGGGGAGATCTTAACTAATGGGTATGAGAGATCAAATAAAAATACTATTTCATGTTGATAATGCAACAACATAAAGAACCACCGCAGAAACTGTGATAAGACTTTCTGAGAGCAAAAATAAATGAAAAGGAGGAAACACAAACGAGCATTTAAAAAGACAAAGAAAACGTTGAGAGAAAGTAAAAAGCTCAGTAAAACTAAGGATTATCCCTAAAAGAAAATCTTTAAACTTAAAAAAAAAATGGTTCTAAATACTTTTAAAAGTTCTACTGAAACGTGTGCCTACAGGGGGCCTAAAAAAGTTTCTTTTAAAAATCACCATTTTAATACTATAACTTCAACTACATTAAAAAAAGGAAAGCTCGTTTACTTGGAAAGGACTACTATAATTAGAATAACTTGCCTCACTATTTACTCAGAAATGCTCTATTTAAAAGTAGGCCAACAATAGGAACTTCACTACTGCACAACAGAGAAGTAAATTAAATAATGTCTATTAACATTCAGTGTCCATGGCATGTTTCTCCATCTCCTACAACATACTGGCTTACACTGTCTTCCTGAACAATTTACCACTTCTACATTCATGCAGTAGCTCAATAAAATGAGTTCCTGTGTTAATCCCACAATAAACCTCAGTAATTCTACATCACAGGAGCTGTGAACTTTTGTTAACAGAAAAAGAATGTTTTTCCCAAAATAGCTACATAACACTAAGACTACTCAAATTCCTAAATAATCCTTTTACTAGACTCCTGCCAACTTTATTTTGATACATTAAACATGCGGACCCTATTTTAAAAGGTCTTTAACTGTGACTTCATCAAAACAGCTTCCTTACTGTTCCTATAATATCTTGTTTTTTAAAGTTTTCAAGTTGTTTTTAAGCTAATGTGAATACTGATGAGTCTGGACTACCATCGAACGCTTAAGAAGCATTTTTGCCAAATAAGATGGGCAAATGTTCTAGTTCTGCTAAATCTGACATTTGAGATCATAGGCTCAAAAAATATAATTACTTTTAACACTTATTGAGCTCTTTATTGTTAAGTATTACTTCAGTTTTATTTTCACATTCTACGTTTTATCATTTATTTTTTTTAAAGGTGGTAGGCTCAGTTAAATTATTATTTTTTTAAACTGGTCTGCCACATAAAGCTGGTGAGTCTACTCTTAATGGTCCTCAGGTAGATTTGGGATAGCAATTTCATTTAAGAATTTCACTGGTTAAAAATAATGACATCCGAAGAGGATTGCTGGGGAAGGCAGGGAAGAGAAGCCCGGACGGAGAAGAGAAAGAGAAACGATTTAAAGCCACTAAGGGGAAGGAGGCGGTGAGAGGCAGACACAGAAGAGCGAGAGATTTAACAAGGAAGTGAAGTGGAGCGCAAAGTAGGGCAGAAGCTGATGAGGAAACAAATGGGAAAAGGCAGTGTTTTCAAACAGGCATGCACCAGGAAGGGATGAGTTAAGGCCTGGGGTTGCCCCAGCGCTTTCATGAGATGCTCGCAGACTGAAGCAGAGAACAGGAGCAAGCAGTTTACTTCCAGGCGTTGGAGTAAACTAAAATTCCCTACCACCAGTCTCTCTCAGCCTCGGCAGAGCGCGGAGGCGGCGGCTGGGGAAGGGCCTACCCAGGAGCCAGGCCCGGCGCTCCGCTCCCCCTACCCTGCAGCACAAGAAAAGAAGCAAGAAT
Organism: Trachops cirrhosus; assembly: GCA_028533065.1. Taxonomy (NCBI): domain Eukaryota; kingdom Metazoa; phylum Chordata; class Mammalia; order Chiroptera; family Phyllostomidae; genus Trachops; species Trachops cirrhosus. Next base: position 122,991,455 of record CM052543.1, read on the forward strand.
TAGGCGGGCAGAGGCCGCAGCTCCGCGACACCCCGAAAACCGTCTGCGGCCTCGGCGGTGCCCGCGAGCGGTTTTCCTTGCGGCAGGGCGCCGAGCGGCCTTACCTGGAGCGACGGAGAGGCGAGGTCTAGGGCGTCCGCTCACGCCGCCGCAGAGCCCCCCTGCTGCACTCAGCCTAGGCTTCCAACGGAGGCGCGACCTTGCCTCAGTCGCCGCTTCCCCCTGGGGGTCTCGGCCACCGCCTCCGCCACCTCAGGGACTGTTTACACCGTCGGGCCCCGCACGCCGCCGCCGCCGCCGCTGCCGCCTTCTCTCCACCCTAGCGCCGTTGCCGATTCGGCCGCCGCCACCTCCTCCGCCGCAGCCTCGTCTCTCTGGAGCATCTTCCAGCTACCAAACCCTGAGAAACAGAGATTCCAACCGCGCCGGCAAGAAACTCCCCCGCAAGTGCTAGGGGGACGAGGCGGTCACAGAACCGGCGGCTTTTCCGCCATTGAGCAGCAGCCGCTCCGCTCCTTCTGCAACCCCCTCCCCGCACCCCGGTCTTCCCCGCCCCTCGGCAGGCCCCGCCCCCAGCCTCGTCCCATTAGGACGCCGCTTGACCTCTCGCTGTCCTCGGTTTGCTGAGCAGGCTGTCGATCACCGTTTTACCGCCCATTCCGGCTGCTCTTATAATCGGTACTGTGTTTTCCCCGCCCACAATCGTTCCATTGGGTATCTGTGACCACCTTCAATTGGCAAGGTCAACTATCCATCAAACACCGCCCACTGAGTGAGACCCAACCCCTCATTACCATTTACTTCATTCAGTCCCGCCTCTGCCATACCTACCGGACCTCAGGGACCAACCCACCCTACCAGCCATAAGTAGAAATCACCGTCAATCAAATAACACCCACCTGCGCTCCGCCTCGCGAAGCCGAACCAGAGCGATTCTCTTTTATTATTGGTCTAAAAGGTGGCCAGAGCCCTCAGTCATTGGCTTCCTCTATGTGTCCGTCACTGAGACAATTTCCAAGTCCGTCACACAGGCTTTTTTTAAATGAACGCGCAAAAGGCGGGGAAGTATCCGAAAAGCGATTGGCTCGTCTTCGAAAACGGTCAAACCCATTGAGCCTGGGGAGAGCCTTACAGTTCTGTGAGGGCCATGCCTCTGTTTTTGACCTCTAAGCCTTGGGTAAAACAAGCGTCATTGAGGAGCCAACAGGCTGTCCAGTTATAGGTGTGGAGGCCTAGTCCCACCCGGAATTGCGGTGGGTTGGTTGGTGATTGGCTAACAAAGTCTGCTAGGCCCTCATTGGAGGTTACAAGAGCCTTTCCTAGGCTCAGAGTCGGGAGGGATGGTGTAGACGAGGACAACGAAAGGTCTGGGAGTGGCGGTTGTTTTGCTTCAGCCAGCGGGTGTGGCGCACGCGAGAGAAGGAAACTCGGGAGGCAGGGCTCTGGGGGAGGTGTTGCGGAGAGGAGAAAAGCCCGGATGTGCCCTAACAATGAAATCATCACGGACCAATCAGAGCAGCTGAGCTGGGATACCTGCCTGACCTGTCCCCAGAAAGGGAAGAATTGAGTTTAATGAGCGGGAAATTGGAGTATCCGGGGATGCCAAAAACGACCTGAGAAAATGGGATAGGTGAGCCCTTCAGGAGAATTCTGTGCTGTTAGTGGTAATTTTTATTTCTTGTAGGCCCATACTGTCTGGCATTTAGCCCTTGCCATTTCCGTGTTTCGTTTCTCAGCCAACATTCATTTTAAAAACCTTCATTCTAGTCTTCGATATTCACTCGTTCATTCCAATTATTTAGCGTCTGCTATTTGCCAGGCACAGTACATAGAGTTAGAGATACAAAAGTAAATTAAGCAACCCCAATACAAGATGATAGGTGATATAATTGAAACGTGCAAGGGATGGTGATGACATAAAGGATCATCCCTGTTGATAGGTTTACCGAGGAAGGCTTCACACAGACACAAATTGAGTTTAAATTAATGATTCAATAAACAAGTGAAAGAACTGGACGTATTCCTCCAACAATCGAATTAGACTTAAAGGCACTGCTAGGCTAATTACCCCCCAAAAAGAAACAAAACTAAAGTGTAATGAAGACATTCTAATAGTTTAAGATAATGTTTTGTTTTCTTTTTAATGAAAATGCCCTGAAAGAGGATTTTGAACCTTATTCTTTCCTGTGAATTGGTTTGGGCAGACAATTTAAGCTAAGACCCAGGAGAGTGCCATTCAGCTTAGGAGATGTGGATGTTTTGGAGAGAAGGCCAAATATAGGAAGAGGACAGTTACCCAGGCCATGGTGAGGATGGCAGAAATAAAGTCCTGATTGGAATTCAGATTTTCTGGCCTACTCAAGTTTATATAGGGATAGTGTTTCTAATAGCAAGATAGCTAAACCACCAGCATCAGAATCACCTGGGTCCACCCACACCTATAATATTAGGGACTCTGGGAACACAACTTAGAAAGGTGGGTTTTAAATAATTCTGCAGGTGCTTTTTATGTACATCAATGATTGAGACCCTCTAACATAGGTAATGAGGGTGCCATAAACTAAAATTCGTAACCCCACTACTGCATGTTGGAAAGGAAAATAATGAAGAAAAAAAGTAGTCCCATTTAGATTGTATCTTTCCCTTGTCCTCTTTATTATGACTATGGTATCATACATTTCTCGGGAAATATTTCTTAAATGATATATAGAATAAAATTTCTTAAATTACACTCCTTTGCCTGACACACTGTAGAGGGGAAAGAGAGTCTTAGACTCTAGCTTCCAAAATAGGAATCTAAAAATCATAAAATCAGAGACATCTGGGGACCCTTGACTTGAGAATCCAAGCAACTTTGGAAGGGCATCAGAGAAGCTTCTTGGTCTCCTTGATTTCCTTTTCACTTTCCCTTGGTTGATCTCAAAACTAACAGAGCACAGTCATTTAGGTGGGCTAATGATTGTGTTACTGGAAGAGACCTGTTTCTTCTTGCCGATGACATAAAGAATTACAGATCAGCAAATCTATTAGTGTGCAAGCAGGTTTTATTGGTGATATGTTCTCATGGAAGAAGACAGGCCTTGTTGAGGTGTGGGGAGTGGTGGTTGGTAAGGCATAGGTTCAGGGCAAAGCAGGGTAAGTGTGGCCAGAGGCCAAGTGGCCAAAGAGAGTGAGTCCTTTGTTCTGAGTTACCTAGTTAGCAGGATGGGGGGGTCAGGGGGTTACATATTGATAGACAGGTAAAGATGGTGCCAGCTTTGAGGAACAAGAGGCATGAATACCCAAAATGTTAATGGGTTTTTTCCTTTGGGCACTGTGAGCCATTTCCAGCCTTTCAGGCCTTGGGATGAAAGCACAATTTCAAATGCCTTTCTTCCCAGATAGTGGAAATAAGACAGAATTTCAGGGGCTTCCCTCCTTCCTACCTTCATTTCCCCTCTGGCTGCTCATTCTACCATAACATTTGCACATCATTCTTTCAAGTGTTAAAAATAAAAATATTGAATACTGTCTCATATTATAATATAACAGCAATCAAAACAGGTATTTAGATTAACTTCATTGTATGCTTTATTTGATTAGAACACTAAACATAAGGCCCAAGAGATTCACAACTTTAAAAGGAAAATTAGTATGTGCCATCATAAATACAGGGCTGGGCAAAAGTAGGTTTATAGTTGTAGGTTTACAGTTGTTTGTATGGGAAAAGATATGCAGGTTATGATTATTACAATAACTTCATTAAACTCAAAAGAATATCACAATAGCACAGTAAACCCACTTTTGCCCACCTCTGTATATAAGTATCGTAAACACTGAATAACATCATAGTGGGCTCTGCTACTAACTAGATGTGTGACTTAAGCTAGTAACTAATTTCTCTGAGCCTGTAGTTTGTTGTTCTACAAAATGTGCAATTAAAATGGGAAGAATACTAAACGTAATGTAGAAAAGAAGTTCTGATTTTGCCAATGTTGGCTACAGTACTCTGATGTTCTTTTTTAAATAAGATATCAAATATCAATTTTCTCCAAACAAGTTTGAGTGCCCCAATTTTGCTGTCGCACTAAGCCCACACACTGAGTCACTAGTAATCTAGTGCTGCCTACTTCACACAATTATTTCAAAGATTAAATGGAATATGGTATATAATACAGGGCCTGTCACAGTTGAATTGGAATCTTAGAAATTTCATTTATTCAGTCAGCACATTTATGTGCCTGTTATATGCAGGTTTCTGTGCTCTCTCTGATAAGGAGTTTCAGTGCCAAAATGTAACAGCGTCCAGAACTTGGGGTGTTCCCGAATATAGGATAATAGGCCTGGCTGGGGGAAGGGACACATGGATCAGGGCCATTGAGAGTTATTTTGCAGGCCAGCTTCTCTACCTGATATGTGAAAATGGTTATTTTGTATATCCATAACAGCGACTGGTCTTCCAGCCTGAATGGAGCCAGAAGGTATGCATAACTTTGACCCATGATGTAACTGGGAGGCAGCTCCCCCTGGTTATAGCGCCTGCATGAGAACTTGGAGATGGTTTGTTCCACGCCACAGGGCCATGCCTGCCCAGACTTACTATGGCAGCCAAGAGAGGCTGAAAACTGAGGGAGTGCTAGCAGGTGTAGCCGATTTGGGGAGGATTCAGGAATGGGGTTACAGAGGAGGTACCAGACTGGGATTTAAACTAAAGGTGGGCCACCATGTGAGGCAGAGACTTTACACGAAGGACAGTGCAAGAGCACACAGGAAGGAAAGGGGTGAAAAGACTCTTGCTTGGTGGGCTGGAGGAGCCACGTGGTTTTGGATTAAGAACTGATGAACATGGCAGCAACATAGTTGATGGTGCTGGGGACTGCTGGAGGCCTGCCTAGCCAAGGACAGATTACAGGGAGGAACAGGGAATCTAGCTGAGCTGGGGACTTCTATTTCTTTTCCTTGAGATACAGTAGCCCGTAGCCCTGACTGGCCTGACTAGGGAAAGGAGGGAAGGAAGGACTGTGTGTGTTTGTGGGTGTTTTAAGGGACTTTGGGATTTTAACAGCGGCATTCTGCAATTTCTCTAAACCTGTATAACTTTTTAATAAATAGTTCCTTTCCTTTTCACCAAACTCTGGCATTGAGAGGCACAGATCATATCAGTGGCAGGCAAACACGAACCTAGAACAGAGGGACCCCAGGGAAGGGGAAATGTTTTAGTAACAGTATCTTGCCCCACCCCCCACCCCTGCCAAGGGTCCATTCTGTAACTGTTACAGAATAACAAAAGAATAACAAAATAACTGTTACAGTGTAACAAAACTTGAAGTAGTCTGATTTGAGTAGATTGATCCATTCCCTTTTTAACCACTGCAAATGTTCCACTAATAAGCCTGTTTTCTTCATTAAAAAAATTCAACATTGAAAAAAACCTACCAGTTCCAACTTTACAAATATTTATTAAGCATTCACTGTGAATCAGGCACTATGGTAGATGATAGGCACTACTGCCTTTGAAATTACCCATGATATTGTGATATAATAACAAATATATATTTGGTTTTCATCCCTGGTTCCTGACCCAGTGCTCATAAAACCCTTGTGGTTTCTTCAGTGATAGGGATAAGAGGAACATTTTTTGCTATTCATAATAAGCCCACTTGAACTGTACCTGAATTTATGCTAATAAGGTAACTTGGAGGATGGGGGCTGATTGCCAGAGGAATCAGCCATCTAATGAGAGGGTTAGAACTTTCAGCCCTATCCTGGACTTCTGGGGAGAGGCGAGGGGCTGGAAATGATCTTAATCACCAATGACTAATAATGCAATCAATCATGCCGACTTAAGCCTCCATAAAAACCTGAAATGACTGGGTGTGGGGAGCTCCTGGTTTGGTGAACACGTGGAGGTGCTGGCCACGGTGGGGTGGAGGGTGCAGGGTGCGCCCAGAGAGGGAATGGAAGCTCCAAGCCCCTCCAAACCTATGTATCTCTTCCATTTGGTTGTTTCTAAGTTGCACCCCAGCAATAGTAAGTGAAATGCTTGCTTTTCCTGAGTTCTGTGAGCCGTTCCAGCAAATTGGTGAACTAAAGGATGGGTTTGGATAACCCACGATTTATAGCTGCGTGGTCAGAAGTGCAGGTCACAGCCTAGGACTTGTGATTGGCTTCCGAAGTTGGGGGCAGCCTTGTGGGACTGAGCCTTCATACTTGTGGGGGCTGTGCTAACTCCAGGCAGTGTCCCAATTGTTTAATGCGAGGAAAACAACCCACAGATTTTTTTTTTAGAAGTGTTATGAACATAGTGGGAAACAAGTTTTCCCTTTTATTGACCATTACTACTTTCTTAGAAATGATCAACACTGACTTTCATGAAACCACACATAGTTTCTCTTAAAAGAGTTTCTCAAACATTTCTGGAGGAGGTCTCCCTTAGCACTGAGGCCCTTTCATCCCTAGGTGCCTGGGGATTTAGTAAGAATTAGGCCACGTGTGCTAAAAATTATCTTTAAAATCCATAAGCATTTTGCTCTCTGCTCCATTTTAAATACTCATGTCAACATTTAAATATTGTTCAAAATTCTTATCACCATGAGGGGGAAAGTCTTTTGTAAAAAACCATGTCATATGATTTACAAATATATTTGGCCACAACTCACAGTAAACCTAAATGTTGGCTTAAATAATTGGAGGGTGTAAGATGGCATTTTCTTACATAAGTAAGACGTTTGGAGGCCAACAGTGATGTCAGGGTCAGTGTTTTCACAATTATCTTGTTGCCCAAAGACTGCAGGATGTTTACTGCAGCTTCAGATAAAATGTCCAAGTTGAAAGCAGTAAGGTGTGAGGGAATCATATGAGCACCCCTAGTGCAAGAGAGGCCAGAAAATTAGGGAACTGTGATAGTGTGAGTTGTTAACAGTAAAACTTCTTGAACTACCAAGCTATCAGAATCCTCTGGAGGGCTTGTTAAACACAGACTGCTAGGACCCACCCCCAGAGTTTCTGATTCAGTAGGTCTCAGGTGGGCCCTGGGCCCTTGCATTTCTAACAAATGCTACTACTGCATCTGGTAGTAGCTGCTGCTGGTCCAGGGACCACACTCTGAGAACCAGTGACTTGGACCAATCATGATTTACTTGCCTGGCACTGGCACTCTTCTGCCCAGAAAAATGGCCACATTAGCATTTATAAATACTTTTACAGCTATATTTCTGTTTTATTTATGCATAGATGAAAATAAATTCAAGCAATGGCAAAAACAAGAAGTCTTTGCAGACACGAGTAGGTCTTCTATACACCCAGCTCTCTTTTTCCAGAGCCATAAAGACCTCAGACTCTGGGACACCAGGGCTTTCGAGCTTTCTAACTTCCATTAAAATCAAGTAGATCTGATGCCATAGAGGATACTTTAACTGAAGTTTATCCTTAACGTCATATAACTCTTACAGCCTGCATTAGTCAGAGTCAGCAAGGAACAAATGATGCACTGGAATTAGGAATTTTGAAAACAGTGTAATAAAGGGACTATTTCCAAAGGTGCAGACAGGGTAGAGATAAGTCATAAGGTCTAATCCCTTTAGATTAGTAAAAGGGAGATATATTATCACCCCTATGGCTAAAGGGATGAGGACTCTGGGTTTGCAGAAATCTAGATGGAGAGGTTATGTGCAGAGGGTCTCATTACCCTGACCCTTGGTGAAGGACATATAGGGATCCCTCACCAAGTAGGGAATAAATACCCAAACCTGCAAACCCCACTCTGCTGTCTCCCTTTGATCTCCTGTGAGTGCTTCTCATGGGCCAAACCCTACTGGGGCCTGTTGGTGTTGTTCACATAGGCCATATATTATCCATAGCCATGAAGGGACAGCCAGAGGAACAGAAAGAGCTGTCCAGCACACACATATTTGAATTTTTATACCACTTACTTCTGGTAATACAATTATTCTTTTTCTGTCATTGAAAATTCAAATCATAAAACAAAGAAGAGAGATAGTAGAGGAAATTCGCAAATCAACAGTTCTCAAAGTATGGTCTAAAGAGGAGGTGCACAAGTTCAAAACTAGTTTCACAATGATACCAAGACATTATTAGCCTATTTTGCTCTCATTCTTTGTGAGGAAAACAGTGGAGTTTTCCAGAAGCAATATAGCACATTGCAAAATCAGGTACAGATTCCAATTTTTCCATTGAGCTAGAGATTAAAGAGTTTGCAAAAATATAGACAGTGTCCTGCACTACTAATTTTTTAAAAGATTTTATTTACTTATTTTTAGAGAGAGAGAGGAAGGGAGGGAGAAGGACAGGGGGCAAAACATCAAAGACAGACAGAAACATCAATCAGTTGCCTCTTGTACTTACTCCAACTGGGGACTGAACCCGCAACCCAGGAATATGTCCCTGACCGGGAATCGAACCAGTGACACTTCATTTTGTGGGATGATGCCCACCCAACTCAGCGACACCAGTCAGGGCCATCATTAATTTTTGTTGTTTCAGAAAATGTAGTTATGTTTTACCAAAAAATGCTATTTATATGGACACCTACTGTGTTTTTATTTAATGAATTAATATATGTTTTTAGGGTTCTCAATTTTAATTTTTAGTACATGTTTATAGATATAACCCACACAAACAACAGCTCTTTAGATGCTCAAAAATTTGTAAGAGAACACAGGGATCCTGAGACCAAACCGTTTGAGGTCTGCTCTAAATCGTGCTGCACCTAAGGCTAGCTCCGAAGGTAAGCCGGGTGTCCTCAGTCTAATGAGCAGGGGAGGAGGAGGATGGGAAGAAAAGGATGACCTAGAAGAGAAAATGCCTGCTTTTCCTTACTTTCTTTTCTTCCCCTTTAACATTTTTATGCCTTTTCTGATTTCCTTTCTCTATTGAATAGTTACTGCACTTTGCTACTCCAAGTCTAGAACACTTACCCTAGTCTGCCTTATTTTTAATTATTCAGGTAATTTATTGTTCTAACATTCTACCCTCTGTGAAGGACATGTATTCGAGCATGCCTACACACACAAGCACACATGTGCACATGCATGCACACACACAGGATGAGAAGTTCTTAGCCTGGTGTCCACAGTCTAAGAGGATTGAATTCACCAGTTGATGAACTTGAATGAGGAAAAAATGACACATTCTTACTAACGTCTACTGAAATTTAGCATTTCTTTCTTACAAATATAGACAACAAACCACAGCAGCACCGTTACCAGACTAAACGATCCATTTGCCTGCATGTATCAAAGCCCAATCAAAGCCCAGTGAAGTACAAACATGAGTCTGTAGCAAAGACAGTAGAGGTTTATTTAAGGAAATGGCGCCAAGCCTGGGGTCACAGGCGAGCTAATGCTCTAAGACTGGCTCCCAGATGGTTTGCACTGGGACAGATTATATATGGGGAAAAATTATGAATCATGGTGGCTAAGGGAGTTGGGGTTGTGGGCTCAACTGATTGGTTGGGCCGGGGTAGGGAGTAGTGGATCTTTGAATCAGGTCCTGATGTCAGCCAGGGCATTGTTCTATCTGGTTTTGTGAAGATGTGTTTCTGCTTTAATGGGCCTGGGGCTGAAACAACTAAAGTGGAGATGTTATCTTCAGTTTGACCAAAACCCTGTTTCTGTGGTCAACAGACCTGAGGCTTTGTTCCTAAGACTGATGCTAACTGGGATCTCATATCCTAAAGCCATAATGATTAAGGAAGGGAGTGGATAGGCAAGGGAAAGGGAGGAAGGTGAGTCATGGTGCTGTTAGGAGAAAAGATCAGCTTTAAAGAAGTGAAGTGTTTGCACTTACAGCCCTAGCTGTACCTGACTTTATCACCAACAGAAAGTACTGATATTTTCATACATTAGAGTTGTTGCAGATCTCTCGAAATAATCATTTACACTCAACACTATTTTGAAATTACAGGAATTGTTGGACTCACTACTAGATTTTGTTAAAGTATTCATAAAGAAGCATGTTACATTACTTTATCTGACGGGTGTCCAACCTTTTGGCCACACTGGAAGAAGAAGAGTTGTCTTGGGCCACTCATTAAATAAACAAACACTAATGAAAACTGATGAACGAAAAAAAAAAAGGTTTAAGTAAATTTACAGTTTTGTGTTGGGCTGCATTCATAGCCATCCTGAGCCACACGTGGCCCACGGGCCGTGGGTTGGACACCTCCTTTATGACATATGTGCTTTTTTTTTTTAAAGTTTGATGACTATTTCAATATAATTGGTTTCATTTGAGATCTTCTGAATTTAATTTTATGTGTTGAATAGCATTATTCTGAGTAGGAATCCACAGGATTTACCAAAGGAACCCTTTGGGGGGGAAAAAAGTTACAGGTGTTACCAGACAGGGGCCTGGCCCTGAGTGGGTCCACCTCGGGCCAGCTGTAGTGTGTGGGCTCTTGACTTCGTGTAGGAAAGATTTCTCAACACAAGTCCAGGAGACTATAAGGATACATTTCTTAAAGCGGAGGACAATGAAACAAGGAAGGAATTAGCATAGAAGAAGCCACAGGAGAGCCTAGGCTGGGCTGCCTTAGCTCACAGAGAACTCAGAGAAAAGGAGGCTTAGGGACAAGTTCAGGGGATCAGCCTGGGACAAGCTATCAGCTGCCCATTGCCTTAGAGTTCAGGAGATACTTGGTCTGGGAAGAAAGAAGTGGGGGAGAAGGGAAAGGAAATGGAGCAGGTAGCACACACTGGGCCCTTTGTCTTGAGGTTTTATCTAGTTCTTGCAGGCAAGAATCTTAGGGGAGGTCTCGGGGAGGGTTTCAGCAGAATATTCATCAGTCCTCCAGGTGTGCCCTTTCAGGGTCATGATGCCCACTGACTGGTCAGTGGCAGGGCAGGGGGTCTTTAGTCATTGCAGTGGGTCTGGCAACGCCCACCTAGTTTTGTTGCTTTTCTGGGCCTGGAGCTGAAACACAACTGAGGCTTTGATGTTATCTCCAGGAAGGAAAGGCCAGGGGAGAAGTTGCCTGTGGGCGAGGTCCTTGTTTTCCCAGTTTTGCCCCCTTAGAAGCTGAGAGCTTTCCCCCTGGTGACCATCTGCATCTGGCTGCAAATTGCTAACCCACTGTGTTCAGCTGTCTGTCTTAGTTTTCCTATTCCACTCACCAAGGAATTTACCTAGCTTCTCACTGTCCCGTTTCATTGGCAATAATCTCCAAATCAGCAAGGAATTATTTCTTTGTTGTGTGTTGTACACAGTAGGCGCTCAATAAGTATTTTTTGAATTGAATTTAGAGGTACTCAAGTAGTTCACTGGATGTCTTCCCCTTCCTCAGTGCCACCCCACCAAGACTGGGTGGGCCCCCATACCCAACTTCCTCCTCAGAGAGGAAGTTGATCAAGCTGTCACCATCCTGCATGCAATCTCCAAAGCCTTGGAGACCAAAACTGGCTGCCTCAGCGCCAGATGCTTCTTTGTGCTTTAAAGTGTGTGTCACGCACATGAGATGATTGATATTATGGTTATAACACAGTGGGTGGTATCGGAGACACTTCAATTGGAGCCCAACTGTATAAATGCTGCAAAACTACAAAATGTTTAAATAGGTCTGGCTGTGGAAAACTCTAATATCAGCCATTTATGTAAGCAGTTTAGCATGTATGCCCAAGTTCATTTACATTATCCATTTGCTTTGTTATGTTTTGCTTTCTTTTTACAATAAACTATACATTTCTGCCAACTCTTCAGCTTTTGCTTCTCAGTCGCATTGCCATTTGCTTATGCAATATGGTGGTTTGCACATGCTTCAAAAACCTAAAGGAAACATTGTGCTACTTTTCCCTTATTTTCCTTCCACATCTGCAACCACTCCTTTCCTGTTTACTTGTCTGAAAGTTCTTTTTCTCCTGCAATTAAAGCTGGGCATGAGTGCTGATCTTAAGAATCTAAGCAGACTTTCAGGATGGAGCAGACATCAAAGAGATGAACACAAGAGTAAAGCCACAGGTTGATTTTTCTAAGAACACGTGTTCAGGGCCATAGCTATGAGAATATTCTCAAATGAAAAATTTATGGTGAAAGGGACATGCAGGACTTGAGTGCCATTAGTTTAAAAGGTTTCATAATAAGGCCCACATTTAAGGTCCTTTAGACAAAGGCCTTACATTTCTGGTAAATAGCAGGCATCCCAGCAGTTAGCTAACTGATCTAGAAGTAGGTATTTTATCAGACCTGGCCACAGAAAGATTGGAGACTAGGGTTGAGAAATTCAGTCTCTGAAGCCAAGTAGAAATGGTGAAGAGAGAGGAAGCCGGACACTCCTATAAGAGCCAGCACAGACCAGCAGCAGAAATGACTGAAAACTAAACCAGTGAGAAGCCAAATTTAGGCCTTTTCCATCCTTCCTGCTTGTTACCAGAACTTGTCTCAAAGTGTGGAAGTGGGTTCAGACCTTAGACAAGGGCAGAGGGGCTGGGGAAGCAAGGACAGGAAGCTCTTTGATAGAGAGTTTCCAAAGTTTTTGTGGTTGGTTTTCACTTTGTTTTTTAAAAAGTTTTATTAGGGAAATTTTCAGACTCTTGCAAAAATAGACTAATATTATATAATGAAGCCCATGTACCTATCACACAGCTGAAATAATTCTCAACCATCTGTTCCCTCAACTTTTTGAAGGTTCAGTGTCCAGCCCTCTGATTTCTATACCACCTTCTTTGGCAATGTGCCGCATTCGCATGACCACAGCCACTGCTTTAACGCCTCTGAGCCCCACGTGTGGAGCACCAGCCCCTTCCTTGGGTGGATCCTCAGCTGCCTCCTGGATCTGTCCACGCCAAGATGCCATGGTAATTCAGTCTGTAGCAGACACCATTGGTTGCCTTCCTAGGAGCCTCCCTGCTTTGACCTCGTTTCCTACTCTAGAACCTCCCTCAGCTGATACTTGGGGGTAAGTTTAGTTACCATATTTTTCAGACTATAAGATGCACTTTTCCCCCGCCCCCCAAATTTGGGGGGAATAATGGTTGTTAATGCTGCTGTTGAGTTCTGTTTACATTTACATTGGTGAAATATTATGTTATTTATGTTATTAAATATTTTACCACATTTTTTGCTCCAAATTTTTTTTTCTTATTTTCCTCCTCTAAAACCTGGGTGTGTCTTATGGCCCAAAAAATGTGATACTCTTCAGTCCCAGGCATTAATCTTGATTAGTCTAAACTATCCATAATAATTTCATTCCCCTTTTTGGGTGATAGGCTTAGGAATATGCAAGTAATACAATCAGGCTAATGATACTTGAGGGGAAATATGCAGGAAGTAGGTGTATTTAAAGAGTTTTTCTTACTCTTGTAAAGTAATGTGAGAAAGGTAGTGCCTTCCTTTCTTGGAGCCACCAGACCTGCAGTTGTATCTCAATGATGCCACTCATTGGCAAGGTGACACTAAGAAAGTTATTTAACTTCCCTGTACCTCAGTTTTCTTATCTGTAAGATAAGAAACAAAGGTGCTTCAGGACTTCTCAGAGCCTTCAATCTGCAGCTTCTATGCATTAAGCATAAAAAGGGGACTCTTCTATTCAGTGCTACTCAGGCTTAATTGCCTAGAAAGGCAATTGTTCTCCAGTCAGCATTTCCTGGCATGCCACAGAACATAACTAGAGAAATAATAAGGCAATATATTTTTCAATGAGCAAAATATCATTAGCTGACAAGTGAAATTATAGTTGAATAGAAATCAGTGTTAGTTGGAGTCTCTTAAAAATATAAGGGCAGCAATACTGAAATTGGAACTCCCTCCCACTTTTATATGGGACTGAGCCCACATTCCACAAATATCCCAAGGCCTCTGTAAGTTAACTTGAATATTATACACTCAAATGCCTACAGAAGTCAGGAAGTAAATGAGTGAAGAAGGTGAATATAAAAAAACACACAGTGTGAGCATGATATTGAACGGTAATTAATCTTCAGTATCAAAGACGGGAATAACAGGTACCCAGTTAAAGAGCCTGCTGATTCACCACTTTGTCTGAATAGGAAATATAGACCCAGTGGAGCAAAAGCATTCCTCCCCCTCCCAAAGAAACCTCAAATCTGGATTTTTACATAAATTTCCCAGCTTTTCAATATTAAGAATTAAATCAATTAATTAAAAAAAAGATGAATGGGCCAAACACACTGCTGGGTTGCCCGTTTTAGACCAACCAGGCTATCAATAGCATCTTTTAAGGTCCATCCTTATAACCACATGAGCAGTTGTAAAGTCAGATTACACAGAACAGTGAGCAATCACTCATTCTAAATTTTTGTAACCTAACCTGTCCCCTAAACAAAGAATTTTTTGGACTTTAGGTATCTTAAAATGAATAATAATAATAATAATAAAGACATTTTACCATTTTATCCATCATATGCATATAGCAAATAGTTAATATTTGTATATATTTTATATTTTCATGTAACATATGAGGTCTGTCCAGAAGGTATCCAGCCATGTACTATGAAAAATAGAGACATTTATTGAAGAAGATAGAAGATACAAGAAACATTGTACATGGGACAATGACACCTTAGTTCCCTACAAAATAGGCACCCTGGGACCTCACGCAGTTCTCCCAGTCACCATCAGCTGCCCCATCATATTTTCCTGAATCTCATCAATGGCCTGAAATCTCTTCCCTTTCAAAGGTGATTTTAGTTTTGGGAAAAGGGAGAAGCTTCAGGGTTTCAAATCTGAGTGGTAGGAGAGCTGAGTCACCTGGGTGATTTGATATTTCACCAGAAAACTCTGCACGAGACATGATGCATGAACGGGCATGTTGTTATGATGAAGCTGCTAATCACCAGTTAGTTGCCCATAGCTGCAGCCTTCTGAATCATCTGAATAGTTTCCACAGAGGAATGTTCAAGATTAACACAAAATTGGATGCAGATTCATTTCTCTACTCAGTCATTTTGAATGCAACGGCCACACAGTACACATGCTCACTCAATGGTGCCTACCACCCCCACTGACTAATACAATGAAGTCATCATTGTTCATACATATGCATTCCAGTCCACGCTCCTTGGCTGCCAGATTACATCAATGTCACACAAACCATTCCGGTTATATTAACAATGATTGGACTTTTTCTGGACAGACCTCATAAATGCAAATACAAAATTGCTATTTAACACTTTTAAACAGTCATTGCTCAGAAAAATTGAGCCATCTTTTGCACCCAAAGTATATCACATCGTCAATTCTAACCATGAGTGCAGCAAATAATTCTTATATTACTTCACTGGGTTGTTTTTTTAAATGGTTGATCATTAAAATAAACTGTTTAGAAAAATTCTGTTATCCGGGTGTCATCACTAGTTTGCTTCTCAGATAAACAATTTTATTTCTACTGAAAAAATGTAAACAGATGGATTTTTAATCGATCATAGTATCTGTCAAATTTACTCTGTTTAATTCAGACCACTATTTGGTACAAAAAAAAATAAAAGGCTTGGGACCCTGGCTGGTGTAGCTTAGTGGATTAAGCATGGGCCTGTTAACCAAGAGATCATGGTTCGATTCCCAGTCAGGGCACATGCCTGGGTTGCAGGTCAGTGGCCAGCAGGGAATGCACAGGAAGCAATCATACATTGATATTTCTTTCCCTCTCTCCTTCCCTTCCCCTTTAAAGATAAATAAATAAAATCTTTAAAAAAATAAATAAAAGGCTTGGGCTTTTATTAATGGCAGGTAATTAGAATAGAGCAGCTGGTCTCAAACTATCTTTTTGTTAATGACAGCTTTAGGCAGGAGAGAAAACTCCAGAAAAATCTACACCCCACATTTGCTTTCCTATGTACTCATTCTCATTTTCCAATGGAAAAAGAGTTGGGGATAACAATGAAATGTCAAACTTGGGGAGATTATGTATGCATCTATTTTTGCAGTTCTAGTATGGCTTATTTATTGTTTGAACAATATCTATATATCCTAATCTATAAATATGGGAAAATTCCATACTAAAACACTATTGATGCAAATATATACTACCATATATATACACAGTTAATCAAAACCCCAGAGCAAACTGATAGTCATAAAGCTTAACTGAGCATGGAATGTAAGAATAGCAACTTTAAAAAACCATAACCAACCTAAAACAATATGATAAAGTACTGTGAAATAGAAGTGTCCTTCCCGAAAATTATGGAATTTTCTACTAACCCTGTATGCACATATGCTATAGAGCTTTGCATGCACCCTGTCTTCCTAGAATACTGACTACCAGAACTTTGTTACCCTTAATAACTCAGTAGGTTTGAAGTAGATTTTAGTTTTATGTGAAAATGAGTGCCTTTGGAATTGGCTGAGATGCTTAAGAACTAAAGACTGTACTTTTGAGAATGACTTCAAAGAGGTCATGGCCTGCGTAGATTAGTACAATGTACAAAGGGATCATTTGCTTATCTCCCTCATATACTGGAGACCCTCATAGAGGGGCCCAGCTTAGCCTTCACATCAGGACTATTTTATTAGCTGTCACTAGTGACTTTCTACCATATTAGTCTAGACCATCATCTCCTCACACCTAAAGGACCTAATACCCACTACCAATAAACGTTACCACCCTTATATTAGTAGCTAGCAGTTTAAGGTCTTTTCACCTGTAATGGGGCCTCAAAGTAATCAAGGGAACCTGAGAGTTATTTCCAATACTTCAAAAACCTAAAGGATGTCACGCATTCACTTGTAATACAGTTGCATCGAACACTTCTTACTTTCAGTCTGGATTTATACCAACTCAGTGAAGAAATACCAGTTATCTCTTTGTGATCTGAAGTTTAGAATGACAGTTTTATCAGTTTGATTTACAAAACTTACTAAAGTCGTCCTCACTTCCATGTCTTTGCTCAGTTTGATCCTTTCAACAGAATTTTTTTTATTCCTGTTCAAATTCTCCCCATTTTTAAAGGACAGACTCAAGACCTCACTTACTATACTCCTCAGAGATCTCCCATTAGTCAAATTCCCCACCACTTGTTGATTATTTTATTATTCTAATTTTTCAACATATGCTAATCCTTACTGCAAACACTGGATCCTTATCTTCTACATCACTTTTGAGTCAGCATTGCACAAACAGAATGTTCTCAACTGGGTAGGCACTCAACAAATGAATGAAACTCACCTTTTGAAAGTAACTGATGTGAATTTGTAGGACAGTTGATAGAAGTTTGTCTATTTAATTTATATATTTGTAGTATCCTTAAAAAAACTGAGGATAAGTGAAGTTTACAGACTAGGTTTTTATCTCCCCAAACTACTATGAACATATTTATATATGGAAAGAAATTGAAAGAAAATTACAATGAAGATCTGTATACTTTCCACCTAGATCTAACAATTGTTATCATTTTACTGCGTTTATTTCATCACTCTCCAATGATCTATCTATATATATTTTATATAGTTAATGAATCATTTAAAAACAAGTTGCAGATATCATAACACTTAACCCTTAAATACTTCAGTAGACATGCCGAAGGAAAGGAAGCTTCTCCTACATAACTATAATACTTATATCAAATAAAATCAATAATTAATTCAAAAACATCATCAAATATCCAATTCTTATTCAATTTCCCCCAAATTTCCCAAGAATATCTCTTATATCTATCTTTTTCCTAACCAGGATCCAAAAAAGTTTTACACATCTCATTTGGTTGTTTTATTTTATAGGAAAAAGTTTTCCATATTTGAAGGTACCATGTCTTGGACTTCATCAATCTATTTAGATGATTTTAATCTAAAATAGTCTCTCTTCTTTTTTTGAGATTGATTTTTCAAAGAGATAGGCAGGTGAGCAAATAGTTTTAATAATGTTAAATAACTCTACAGGAAAAATATTTTTCAGTTTTCTTTGCTTACGAGAAAAGAAGCTCCTGTTCTGGGATTTCAAAATTTTGAAATTTAACCCAATCACTAGTTGATATAGTTCCAAATAAGATAGCCACTGAAAGGAGAAGAGAAAAGTGTGAATTTCCAAGATAATAAATGGGGTCCAACAATCACTAGCTAGGACGCCTTGTGCAAGTTATTTAGCTGCTGTGAGGTTGATTTTCTGCTGCAAAAGATCATACCTACTTTGTACAGTAAGGATTACTGTGAGATAGGTATGTGATTGCTTACATAGCACAAAAGCTTAATAAATGCTGTTTTTCCCCCCAAACCCCTAATTTTTGTCTAAGAATGGGGTATTTACAGATTGATATATTTCCCAAGCATTCTTTTTCCCCAAAAAATTCTTTTTTTGCCAAGTGAATAAAAAGCAAAACAAAGTACAAACTGAAGTTTTACAATACATTTTAGCTTGCTTTGCTTTTGGATTGTGTTTTGAAAGTACACCTGTGAGCCTTCATTTTGAGTTTATTATGTAAAATGATTTCTAAAAGCAC
The DNA here is from genome assembly GCA_028533065.1 of Trachops cirrhosus. Lineage (NCBI taxonomy): Eukaryota > Metazoa > Chordata > Mammalia > Chiroptera > Phyllostomidae > Trachops > Trachops cirrhosus. The sequence goes on from CM052543.1 coordinate 123,009,838, forward strand.
CTCTAAAAGTACTTTAAGACAAAATCTAAAGAACTTATAAGTCTGACACATGGACGTGAACTAAAGGGGGAGAATGTGGGTGGGAGGTGGTGTGCAGGGTGGAGGGGAGTGAAGGGGGAAAATAAGACAACTGTAATTGCATAATTAATAAAATATATTAAAAATTAAAAAAATAAAGTATTTTTGCCAATCTGAAACAAAAAGACAAAATCATTACTATTTTAAATTAACATTTTCATCTAAATGTGTTTTTAGTTTTCTTTAGGTTATATATCTGCCAACATTATATCTCTAAAATATAACATCTAAAAAAATAGAATATAATTTCAAATTACTTGGATGAGGAATGGACACAGCTCTAACAGAACTACTTTTAAAATTAAAGAGATACAATTTGAACAAGGCTTTACCATCTTACTGGCTTTCTTATTAATGAATTAATAAATCTTTGATATGTGTTCATTCAAAAACTATAGTACATAAAATTATAAATTTTCTTAAAAAAATTAAAAGAAAAGCTAATTATCTTTGAAGTAAAAGATCAAATAAGTCACCAAAGATTAAAAGATACTTATCCTTACAGACCACATGTTAGAACACAAAACAAGTCTCAATAAATTTTAGGCTGTAACCACATCAAGCATCTTATGACCATAATGGTAAGAAACTAGAAATCAATCACAAGACAAAATCTAAAAAACACACAAAGACATTGAGGCTAAATAAAATGTTACTAAACCATGAATGGGTTAACAATGAGATCACGAAAGAAATCAAAAGATACCTTGAAATAAATGAAAATGAGAACACAACAACCCCAAATCTCTGGGGCACAGAGAAAGCAGTTCTAAAAGTGAAATTCTTGGCATTACAGGCCTATCTCAAGAAACAAGAAAAATCTCAAATAAATAATATAACTTTAAAATAAAAGAACTAAAAAAAGAATTACAAAGCCCAAATGAGTAGAAGAAAGGAAATAATAAATATTAAAGCAGAAATAAATGAAATAGTGTGTAAAAAAATACAAAAGATCAATGAAGCTAAGAGCTTGTTCTTTGAAAAGATAAACAAGATCGAAAAACCTTTAACTAGACTCATCAAGAAAAAAGAAAGAGGACCCAAACAAAAAAAAATCAGAAATGAAAGAGTAGAAGTAAAAACTGGCACCAAAGAAATACAAAGGATTGTAAGACAATATTATCAACAACTACATGCCAACAAATGGGACATCTGGATAAAATGGATAAATGCCTAAAACCATATATCTTCTAAAACTGAATCAGAAAGAGTCAGAGAATGTGGACAGACAGATTACAACTAGTAAAATTGAAACAATAATTTTTAAAAAAATTCCCAAAGAAACAAAAGTCTTGAACCAAATGGCTTCACAGGTGAATTTTAACAAAAATTCAGAGAACACCTATCCTCAAAAATTCCAAAAAGTTCAAAAAGATACCAATGGCATAACTCATATAATTAGAACAAATATTCCAAAAGTTTATGAAAGCACAGAAGACCCTGCATAGCCACAGCAATCTTGAGAAAGAAACAAAGGTAGAAGAATCATGCTGCCTAATGTCAAAATATACCACAAGGCCATAGTAATCAAAACATCATGGTATTGGCATTAAAAATAGACACATAATCAATGGAATGAAATAAAGAGCCCAGAAATAAACCCATGGCTTTATGATCAATTAGTATTTGACAAAGAAGGCAAAAACATAAGTGGGGTCAAGATAGCCTATTCTGACACATGGGCCAACAACAAGCAACAATGTTGGGAAAAATGGGACAGATACATGCAAAAAAATGAAACTAGACCACCTTCTTACACCATACACAAGAATAAACTCAAAGTGGATTAAAGAGTTAAATGTAAGATTCAAAACCAGAAAAATACTAGAAGAAAACATTGGCAGTAAAACCTCATGTATTTCTATAGCAATATTTTTTCCTAATATATCGCCTTGGGCAAGGGAAACAAAAGAAAAAATAAATAATTGGGACTACATTAAACTAAAAAGTTTTTGCACTGAAAAGGAAATCATCAACAAAATGAAAAGACAACTCACTGAATGGAAGAATATATTTCCCAATGACACATCTGCTAAGGGATTAATATGCAAAATTCATAAAGAACTCATATAACCCAACACCAAAAAACAAGCAATCCAATTGAAAAATGGGCACAAGACTTCAATAGACACTTATCCGAAAAGGATGAGCAGATGGCCAAAGGACATATGAAAAGATGCTCAATGTCACCTGTCATCAGAGAAGTGCAAATTAAAACCACAATGAGATGCCACCTCACACCTGCATCATCAATAAATCAACAAGCAACAAGTGTTGGTGAGGATGTGGAGAAAAGGGAACCCTTGTGCACTATTGGTGGCAATGCAGATTGGTGCAGCCACTGTGGAAAGCAGGATGGAACTACCTCAAAAAATTAAAAAGGGAACCACCTTATGACCCATTGATTCCACTTTTGGGAATACATTTGAAGAAATCTGAAACTAATTTAAAAGAATATATCACCCCTATGTTCACTGCAGCATTATTTACAATCACTAAGATTTGGTAGCAGCCTGAGTGTCCATTAGCAAATGAGTGGATAAAAAAGCAGTGGTACATTTACACAGTGGAATACTACTTGGCCCTAAAAAAGAAGAAAATCTCACCCTTTGCAATGGCATGGATGGACCTAGAGAGCATTATGCTAAGTGAAATAAGTCAGTCAGAGAAAGATAAGAACCATGTTATTTCACTTATATGTGAAATCTAATGAACAAAATAAACTCACAAAATAGAAACAGATTTGCCCTGGTCAGTGTGGTTTAGTTCTGGCCTGGGAACCAAAAGGTTGCCAGTTTGATTCCTTGTCAAAACCCATGCCTGGTCTGCAGGCAAAACCCCTACATGGGGGCGTGCAAGAGGCAGCCAACTGATGTTTCTCTTGCACATCAATGTTTCTCTCCCTCCCTTCCCCTCTCTCTAAAAATAAGTGAAATCTTTTTAAAAAATTGAAACAGACTCATAAATAGAGAACAGATTGACAGCTATCAGTAGGGAAGGGGGTTGTGGGGCTGGGTGAAAAAGGTGAAAGGATTAAGCAAAAAAAAAAAAGAAAGAAAAACTCATAGACACAGGCAACAGTATGGTGATTACCATAAGGAAAAGGAGTTAGGAGGAGGTAGAAGAGGGTATGGGGGGATAAATGGTGATGGGAGGAGACTTGCCTTGATGTGATAAACACACAATATGACATAACAGATGATGTGTTATAGTATCATATACCTGAGACCTATATAATGTTATTAATCAATGTCACCACAATAAATTCAATAACATAGTAAAAAATAAGGTAAAACTAACTTTTTCAGAGAACTAGTCTTAAAAAGATATAGAATGGATAGAATGCATTATGAAAATTCTCTACTTATATTATATTTGTCACTATACTTGAAGGTTAAATTTGATGCAGTAAATAGCTATAGAGTAAAACAAATAGCCATCTTTTAAAGCATAGTTTTCATTGTCTTATTTTGGTACACAATTGGTCATCAATAAAAAATTAAATATAGTTTTTAAACTATGTCATGGTAGTTACCTACCCATATAGAACAACTACTTTAGTGGTTTTGTTATCACAAAGTTCATAAAATCAATGACAAGGTAACACCAAATAAAGGTCACTATTTATTAATTATATAGGTCAGCTCTAGAATTATAATAATTTCATAATAATATCATATAGAATATATGTATATTTTTGTTTCTTTCTCCTGGCTATTTTTTTGTGTTTCAGAAGACTATACATAAGTACAGTAACAATTTTCTTTTACTGTAACTTCCTAGTATTACTTCTATTTACTTACTGTAGGGTGATTATATTATAAAGTAAAGCATTTTGTGAATTTCTATTGCTACATGAATATGCATATTTGTTCACATTTAGATGACTGTATTGTGGTTTGTTTGCTATTAATCACCATTACACAGGCCAACACACAATAACCAATTTGAGGTTTCAGACATAATTGTTAATGTTTATTGAGAAATACTTCATCGAGTAGGGCAAACAGCTGATTGGCTCTAGGGACTCTAATCTCATTATATCAAGCTGAAGTTAGTGAAAGTGGACTGTGCATTGAAAATGCTACAAGATTACAGAGCAGGCAACTTCAATTAAAGCAGTGTGCATTTATAATTTCCCAACATTACAAGAGAACTCACCATCAACTAGAAGCTAGTAATCAGAAATAAGAGAGCTATTTTTAGGCAAATTTCCTACCAATTAGAGATGTGAACCCTTTTCTCCTGTCCTGCTGGTTTGCTCATTATGGAAGGCTCTACCCTCCTCTCTCATCTCTGTCCATTACAGACTCAAGGATCTTGCTCTGTCTCTTTCCTGTACGGTAGAAATGTTTCTGTACTGTGCAATTTAATACTTAATGATACACTGCTTTGTGCTAATCTCTGATTGGTTTAGGTGTGCTATGTACTCTCTTCTCAACCAGATTGTAGTCCCTGAGGACAGGACCATGTGTCATATTTCTTTGTTAATGTTTTTTTGTGCCAAACATGGTGGCTCTAAGTAATGTCTTACAGGAAAATCTAAAAATAGCTGTTGGTTCCTACAACTGTGACCAGAGCTCCAAGTAAAATCATTTCATGTCTGTGTGGCGTAGAAGGAACAGTCACTGGGTGCTAATGTTTTCAGATTTATTCAGGTCCTCTGATTAGAATGGACATAGATCTACTCAAGCTGGCTTAGCTTAGATAGGTATCTATGATAAGCAGACAGGATGATTTCACGGAACCCAGCAGCAGACTGGTAATTAAGATGCTGCGGGACTGAACCTGGGAACTGGAATGTCAGAAACCAGTCAGAGTCTTTTCCTAAAAGCCAGCACGGTCTCTCTTTTTCCCATTTCTCCATCCATCTGCTTGTATTTCACTGTGTAAGTATAGTCATGGCCACTCCAGCATCAAACTCCCAAGGTCTTACAAGATCAGTGCCCATGAGTAATTGACCCAGTCTTCACATATCATTTCCAAATTTCTGACAGAAAAATACAATTGGCCTGTAATGGACCAGATAGTAATCCCTGGCCCAATCAGCTGTCCTGGATAACAAGGGCCATGTGTTCTAATATCCATTCTCAGCAGGGTTGGGGAACAGCTCTCAAAGAAGAGGAAAGACAGAAGGCAGGCGACCTGATTGATGCAACAACCACAGTTAAAATCTTTCGGAAATTGCAACACAAACTTTCATGGGTGTCTTCCCATCTCATAAACCCTTTCCTCTGAGAATTTTACCCCCAATCCAGTGAGGTGGGTCCTAAAAAACACATTTGTACCAAATGACACTGTATCACCGGCCAGCTAATCAAACCAGGGTGTTAATTCTTTCCAAGGCAAGATAAACTGGTTTTCTCCTGGAAAATTTGATCTGAGGCCAAGAAACTGCCCTAGTCGGGTCTGTAGAGAGGAAAGGCTGTCAACTCAGAGCTGTTTCAGGACCGTCGTCCTTACTCTCTTCCCGGGCAGTAAAGAGAGCTAGTCTGCTGTGAGAGAAGAATGAAGCGGGTGCCCTTGGAGAAGCGGGGCCCTTAAAGAAACAAGGGAGCAAGCTCCGCCTGGTTCATCAGGACCAGATACCTTCTGCTTTTAGAAGCCCAGCTACTTCGCTGTCCTTGAATTCCGTGAGACATCTCTACATTCTTTTTTGCTTAGGTTAGCTTGAGTTGGTATCTGTTATTTGCAACCTAAATAGCTGTAACTGAGACATCCAGATTAAAAGTACTACAAAAGAGTCTTTCCTATACTTGTCCATTGAGACAAGTAAATCATATTGAGGCCAATATTTTGTTGCCATGAAAAGCTTCTAAATTTATCTTGTTAGACTCACATATCTGTGTGGCTATACAGTACATCTGTTAGTGACTCACGAGGATTAAACTGTATGGGAGGCCTGTTACCTGATTCTCAGTTGGGTGTTATGATTTCTTAAAAGAACAATTTATGAAGAAACATTGACCTTGACATTTTTTATCATTCAATGTGTCTCTTATTGTAATGATGCTTGTTACTATTTTCAAAGCATATTTTACATAATTCTCTCATTCAACATTCATAAGAATCCTCTGAGGAAGTATTATGATGTCATTCTTATTTCCCATATGGAGAAACTGAGGCTCAAAGAAACTAGGTGATTTGTTCAGTATCACTGATCTAGTGAGGATACAATATAAGCTCAAAATCAGTGTTCTTTATATACTCTGACCCACATTTGGTCTTTGTCTTCTTTTAGCTGTTTTTTTTTAAATTTTTGTTTTGTTTTGTTTTCCCTTTAAAAACTCCCTTTTCTATCGAAGTACGAAATGGGCACAGAAAAGTGCACAGATCGAAAGTGTACAGCTCACTGAGTTACCACAAAGTGAGCACACCACGCGCCTTCCGCGGAGTGAAACTAGGTATGACCTCTGCGCCCCAACACAGCCCTTCTCCCTCGTCACTATCCTCTCCCTCTCCCGCTCCCAGTGACTCTGCTGGCTTTTAGCACCACAGATTTGCCTGTTTTCAAGCTTTACATAAATAGAATTGTGCAGTATAAATACTTTTGTGTTCAACTCCTTCTGCCTGTGTGAGATTTATCAACTTTGTTGTAATAGTAGTTCATTCATTTCTATTCCTGCATAGTATTCCATTTTATGAATATACCACAGCTTATGCATCTGTTCTATTATCTACAGATGTCCAGATTGTTTATAGCCTGAGGCTGTAATGAATGATGCTGCTGTGAGCACTAATTAACACATCTTCTACTTTACTACATGTATGTTCTATTTGGTAAACACCTGGGAATGAAATTGCTAGGGCAAGTGTTCTGATTTAATAGCTACTGTAAGGCAGTTTTCCATGCGTATGTATCAATTTACTCTCCCACACAACTGGTATTAGAAAATGTTGCCCTCTTCATATTCTCATTAACCCTTGTTATTTTCTGTTTTTAATTTTGATGATTCTGGTGAGTATATGAAGGCATATAGATTGTTGTGATTTTAATTTGCTTTTCCCTGATAACTAATGAGTTGAGCACATTTTTGTGTTTACTGGCTATTTGGATATCCTCTTTTGTAAAGAGCCTGTTCGAGTATGTTTCCATTTTTTTTACTGATTTGAACAAATTCCTTATGTATCCTGAGAAATGTGCATTACCTTTTGTAATATGCATTGTGAGTATCTTCCCTCCGTGGTTTGCATTTTCAGCCTTGAACTTTTGACATGAGAAAAATCATAGTATCTTATTTGCATTTTTTCTGTTTCATTTAAAAATATAATTTCAACTATTTGGGATAAAATCCAATGAAATAGGATGCTCAAATGGCACTTTCCCCTCCATTTTGAACAAGCTCCCCGAGCTGAAACTAACACTATGGTTGACCAGTACTCCCAAGTCATTCTGGATCTGCTAAGAATATACAAACATTTTGGCTTTCATGAACCCACTGTTTACCTTGAAAGTATACAGAAGCTGAGATAGAAAAGATTTGGGGAGAGGAGAGGATTTCTTTGGAAAATGCTTTATCCTCCACCCACTTCACAGAGGGACAGAGAGGAGTGTGTGCTCCTTGTCACCTCAAGCCAAATGAGAGGCACCTTCAGAAGACCTTCCAGAACCTGTCCCCTGGGGTTCAGGAAGAAGGACATGGGTTTTATCCTCTCCAGGTATGGAGGCTGGAGAGTTTGGCTGAAGATTGCCCTGCTTGCAGGGCCATATTGGGTATAAACTTGATTTTCACTTACAGGCAGCAAAGGGGATAATGTCCTAGGGAACAAAGTGGAATCCAGAAAAAGCATTGGCCTGGGATCATCTGAAAGGGAATCTTGCCTCCTACCTCCCAAGAGGTGAAGGAAACACCAGAAGCCCAGGTCTGAAGGAGTTTTCAGAAGCTAACAGCCAGAGAAGTATTGTCTACCTCAGGGAGGTAGAGTTCGGGTATGTGGAAGAAGAGGGGGCACCTCTGAGAAAAAAATCTAGAAAGGGTCATCTTTGGACAGTCTCCATACCCAGAGGGCACCGACGCAGGATGACATAGTACCAGGCCCACAGGACTGGTTCCTTTTCCCCTAATTCTTTTTCCACCGGCCCAGGGTACAGAGGTCGGAAACAGCCCTAAGAAGTGGGAGAGGCCGTGTGAGAGGAGGGAAGCAGCTGACAAGGCGATCCTCCCCCACCCCACCCCCTCCAGCTCTGGCTTGGAAGCCTGAAGCAGGCCTGAGCTGGGGAAGTGGAGAAGGTTTAGCTTTGAACACGTCTGGAATTTTGAAATTGTCCTTGAAGAGACTGGAGTTATGTGATTATAAGCCTTGCCTGGACTCTTCTACAAATTCTCCCCTCAGCTGTTTCTGTTCTGATGCCTAATTCACCTACCGAGTTTTCAACTTCAGTTATTAAAATTGTCATCTCCAGAAATTATCTGTCCCTTTACATATCTGCTTAAGCAATTTCATAGTCTTTTGTTCTTTGCTCATATTTTCAAGCCACTCTTTTATTTCTTTAAACATTTTAAACACATATTACTTTTGGGCCTGACTATTGCAATCTCTGCTATCTTTTTAGATCTGATTCCTCTGGTTGTTTCTGCTAGTTCTTGCTTCAAGTGCCTTATTTCCTTGAGTTTTAGATCTTTTATTATGAGCTGAATCATTGGCCGTGGCATTTTATCTGTGGGATTTCTTTGAGGTCCAGGTTGAAACTGCAGTCCTCCTGCCTGTTGCCTGGGAGAACCACCAACCTGAGACCACTTCAAGTTCAATGATCATTTGAGGTTTTCAAATATCACAGGGGAAATGCTCTTGGACTGAAAATCCATTTCGAGCCCAGCTTGTGTTATAAATGCTCAGGGGAGATTTTTGGTCTTATTGTCCTTACCCAGGGCCAAGTTTAAGAGAGATGAGTTTTCTTGCTGTCCACTTCTGAGTGATGTGTATTTCTCTTTCGGATCTTTGGGGTCCCAGTTTTATGGAGATCTCTCATAGACTCTCTTTACTTGGGTAGGCCCTAGGCATTATCATCTGTCCCCCAAACTGTGCAGACATCAAAGTGGAAGCTCAAGGTCACCAGAGTCCTGTAGAAACACTGGGGCTAAGCCAGCTTTGGTGCCCACTTTATCTCTTGGAATTTTTGCTTTCACTTCATTTTAGGCCTTGTAGGTTTCCTTGTAACATGCCAGTGAGTAACACACTTAAATACATATTTTTTCATTAATTCATTCAAGGTGAAACTCCAAGTGGGGGTTCACCAAACCTCTGATAGCTTTTGTCTGCTCACAAACCTGTGTCACTTTCCTCCTGGGCACACACACTTCTAAAATTCTAGACAAGACTCCTTTACATTTGAAGGAAACCAAAGGCCTTTGTTGTCTGGGAGTAACTGGATATAATGCCTGAGATTTCACCCAGGTAGGGACATTTGCCTAGAACTGCTGCTGATGAATGGGGTCACTTTCCTACTTGTACATTGCTGAGCTCAGCTCCTTCATAAAACTGATCATACACTGTTCCCAATTAAGTAACTAGCTATATACACCTTTAACGTTTCTAAATAAATGTTAAGAAAGTAGAGGTAGTGCTTCTTAGCTATTGAAGTATTCTGGCAGCGGAGTGTGAGTTTGAGGCTGCAATGAAATATAGCACTCATCAACATATATTTAATACAAGTTAAAGTTTGTAGCAGTGCGGCCAAACCAGCCCCCCAAAACAGAACCATCAAGCTGGGGGTGTTTCCTGACTGAGCTTCTCTGTTATCTACAGTCCCTTTCGGTTTCACAGGTGGCCCCAGGATTGGGGGTTTACCAAGCCTTTTATAGCCTCCGTGGGGGAGAACGATGGTCTGCCCAGCAGCTCTTTGTCATTTTGCTCCCACACCGTCTATCCTAGCCTTCCTTACAGATAAGTGTGTCTGAGTCCTGGTCAATGGAATTCGGGCAAAAGTGATAATGTAGCTGTTTGAGCCTGGCCAATGAAACTGTCCTGCTTAGCTATTGGCCCGCTCTGCCTGCCCCTGCTTCTCTCCAACAGATGTAGCGTGAGTTGACTCCGTCTGCTGAGTCTCTTTGCTCATTCAGACCATCAGCAGGGTGGGCTGAGGTGGCAGAAAGATACAGGATACACGAACATCGCATGATACAGAATTCAGGTGGTCTCTCTGCTGCGCTGGCACCTTATTTTAACTCTAGTTACCCGCCTCATTCTCTTTTTTCTTGCTACTTGCTGTGTGTTTAAAATTGATCCAATAAACCATGTAATTCGAAAACTGAAACCAAAACCCTGAGTAATTTTTTTCTTCTGCCACTGAAACAAAGGACTCCAAAGCCCCAGAAGATGGCAGACCTTGAGATGGAAGAAATCTGGAAACCTGAGTTACTCAATGGAAGGCCATTTGCCAAACACCAACTAGAACTGCAATACACTTATAGAGATTCTAGAATTTTTTTGTTACTGTAACTATTATATTAACAAATACAGCCCAAGGCACCCTGAAATTCCAGCAGAATGACCTAATGTTGTTGTAAAATCTAGGTCACCTGGATCCAGCAGGTAGGATTTAGATACACTGTTTTCTTCTCTCACTAGTTCCATATTGCTGCATTGTCCACAGGTTGTCACAATGACTAAGCTAAGCATCACAATTAGCATATTCTCATTGCAACTAGGGAGCAATGATTAGCTCCTGGCTGGGTATAGGGTCTATCTGTGAGGCCTAGGAGGGGATGAGCTAAACAAGCCTCGCCAGGGCCCACCAGTTACACATGTTGATAAGCAATGTTTTTTACATGTAACCCATAACTCTGGAGGTCCCATAGCTATATGGCTTTTATGTGGTGTACTACAGTCAGTAAAACAATACCCTGACTTAGGAAACCCTCAAGATAATGCCAGCCTTTACCCTGGTGAGGCAGGAATTTTACACAATGTTTTCTCACATTTTTTCTCAGGGTGCTTGGAAAACAACAGAAGCCATTTCTGGCTAATTCAAGAAAAAAAAACAAAAAACCTAAATTATAAAGTATAGATTACATACTCAAAAAGAAAAAAATTCTGATGAACCATAGTCAATAAACTGGCAAGAATTCCAGAAGGGTAGGCCAGGTAAGGACCCCAAGACCACAACAGAGGCTAGGTGCTCATCTTCAAAGTACCACCCTGTGGGTTACTAAGAAGAGGAAAAGCCACTTTCACAAAGGAGGAGTCTGGCAAACACCACCTTAATTAAGTGATGGATTTAATATCACCAATAACGTCACAGACTGATATAATATGTCTTTGGAAGTGATACCAGAAGGACACAGCATCATCTGTGTAGTTTATTTGTGAAAATACTTAACCCAAAATTAATCAGGGGAAACAATCAGGCAATTCCAGATTGCGAGACTTCTACAAAACAACTTGCTGGCAATCTTCAAAATTATCATAAAAGACCAAAGAATGCAAAGGACTTTCCTAAATTAAAGTAGACTAAAAAGACATGAACCTTGATTAAATCCTAGCTTGGAAAAGAAAACTTATAAAAAGCACTTGGAAAACAATTTAAAATTTTTGAATATGTATTAGATAATACACTGTAGCGATGTTAAATTTCTGGAGTGAGACATTATTGTGGTTATATATCAGAATGTTCTTAGGAGATACACACTATTTAGAGATAAAGTTTCATGATATCTATAACGTACTTTCAAGGTTCAGGAAAAAAGAGAAATGAAGATAAGTAGATAGGCAGATAGATAGACACAGATAAAGCAAGCAAATGTCACAAAAGTTAACAGTGAGTGAATCTAGGTGAAACTATATGGATGCTCATTGTACTATTTTTTCAACTTTTTTAGGTTTGACATTTTCAGAATGAAAACTTTGGAAAGTTTTTTTTTAAAAAATCTGTAGTGCTTCTAAATTGTGCCTAGGAATTTACCCTAAAGGTGTGGGCAATAAAGTACACCAGAAAGATCTGTGGGCAACCACTATGTTAAATGTTAAACATGAGCCTCTGACAGAACGTGTAGCTTTTTGTAGGTATGGTATAATTCAGTAAAATGTCTTTAAAATAAAAGAGAAAGAAAATTACCAAAGGTCATGTGGCTTACTAGTGGCCGAGCTGGGAGACCTACTCCTACTCACACTTTTTTCCTGTATGGACAGCAAAAGAGCCAGAAGCTTGCTGTGCTCTGAAATCAAATAACCTATTTCTCAATTTTGCAGACGGCCAATATTGAAAATAATTTCTAAATAATTCTTAAATGCTAAAGATGGTTGGTTACAAAATAAAAGGAAAAAGGATGCTTTAAAAATACTGTCTTATTAAGCCAAGCTACAGAGTATGTCTGGGATTTATGAGGATTTGAGAAATTTAATACAACAGTTATTTAAAAACAAGAGAACAAGAGGCTCTTTGATATGGATTTAACAAGAGTTTAGAAACAGTTAGGAAAGCCTCACTTCCAGGTGCTTTATTAATGTGTTGGATTTGTCAGAGGAAATTAATTGAAGTGGAGAAATATACTGAAAAATAACATGATTTTATGAAAGTTACTAAGTCTTATAACAATTGATCGTAGCATTTTTCTCCCAGTCTTTCTTCCCCGCCCCCCCCCGCCCCCCGCCGCCAGTCTTTCAAAAGGCTTGGATCTCTTTCTCCTCTTTGCTCTTTTTCAGAAAACTCATCTGCTTGCCTCCCTTTAACCAATAACTCAAAGCAAGTGTCTCCTGAAACCTATGTCTCTGGCCTCAGCCTCCTGCTACGCTTCATAGGTACTTTTTCAACTGCCTCTGGAATTGTGCTAAGGTATCCAGTTAACGTCTCATACACAAAACAAATTCGGCATTTCCTCTTAAACTTTCTTACTTCTTCTGCCCTCCTTACGTCTCTGTTCCTGATATCATCATTTGCCTAGTTATCTGCTTTAAATCTTGGAATTTTTTAAAAATCCGGCTTCCTCCTCTGCCTTACAGATTCAGTCACTTACAAAATTCTGTGTATTCTATTTCCACAGTGCCACCCATGTCTGCCCCACTCTTTTCCTTCTTTGTATCTATTCTAATCACCGCTAACCCAGAGTCTCTCAAGCAGGATACTATGGACATTTTGGACATAATAATTCTTTGCTGTAGGGGCTGTCCTGTGCATTGTAGGATGTTTAGCAGTATCCCTGGCCTCTACCCACTGATTCCAATAATACCCCCTCATTTATGAAAATCAAAAATATTTCTAGACATTGCCCTGACTGGTGTGGCTCAGTGGTTAGGCGTCATTCTGCAAACTAAAAGGTCACCAGTTCGATTCCCAGTCAGGGCACATGCCTGGGTTGTAGGCCAGGTCTTTGGTTGGGGGTATGTGAGAGGCGGCCGACTGATGTTTCTCTTGCACATCAATGTTTTTCTTACTCCCTTTCTCCCTCCTTTACCCTCTTTCTAAAAATAAACAAATAAAATCTTTAAAAAAGAATGTTTCCAGACATTGCCAAATGTCCCCGGAGGGGCAAAATCATCTTCAGTTGAGAACCACAGCTCTAATCTAAATGATGTCATCACCTTCTTTTAGAAACATCTTCCCGCCCACTAGGAGTCCCACAGCTGATTCAGTCTAGACATAGGTACTTATTTACTCTTCTTAAGGTTTAGCTATGATCATATTATTCCCCTGCCCGTAAACTTTTAGTGGTTCCCTACTGCCTAGAGAGTAATGCTGATATTCATCAGCTTGGCATCTAAGCCTGCCTACTTTATGGCTCTAACTTACATCTCAATTATATTTCCCACTATTATTCCCTACATTCCTTGTTTCAGCTTTGTGACCTCTGAAACTTTGCTTATAAGATTTATTCATTCATTGTTTTTTCATTCAGCAAACATCTATTGGGAAACTGTTAAGTATGAGGTACTGTGTTGGGCACTGAAGCCATAAAGTGAGACACCGCCTCATCCCTCAGGGAGTTTAGCATCCAGGGGTAGATTAACCCTGGTCGGGACAGCAGTTGTTACGGCCCGCCTAGCATGCCCTTCTACTTCCAGCAACATTCTGTCTTTGTTGATTCACAATTCTAGAGATGAGGAAACAGAGGCTTGCAAAAGTTGGTAAGGAAATTTAGACTTGAAAGAAGTTCAAAGTACTTTCCAAATGTACTTTAACATTTTAACTTCAGCGTCTACATCCTTGACCACTACGCTGCCCTGGTTTTCCATTACTTAAAGAAAACAGAGGATTAATGTCATGATGGTAACTTACTGGGTATCAATGTAAGAAATGTCCAAACGTGTAGAGAATTTCTTAAAAATTTATTTGAGCCAAACTGACAACACACACTGGGAAACAAGATCTAAAATTCTCCAGATATTAAGTTTTTCAGCTCCTTTTATGCATTTGAAATCAAGGAGAAACAAAATGGAGGTGAGGACCAACAAGGTGGGATGGGAGTACAGGGGAGTTAACAGAATTATGTGCTCTCTTGAGGACTGATACATTGAGGGGTATTACTTCTGGGGTTTCAAAAGTGTATTGTCCTAGATGCACAAGAACAATGGACAGGGCTTCTTCTTTTCAGTAGAGAAGTTATGGGCCTGGGTGTAACCAGCCACCATGACCTGCCCAGTTAGGAATTTATGATCAGATCACATCATGAGCTTACTGCCCAAAGAACCCCCTTTTTCATCCACATGGGCACCAACCCCTGAGCTGCCAGGAAGCTCAGATCATGCTTGTGCTGAGAAAGCATAATTACGAAGGAAATCACCTCTCAACCCAGAAAAGTTATCCACACTAGTAGAAAAGTGGAAATGTTTAAATTTGAATAAGCATTAAACCTGAATATAATGCTCGGCACAGGTAACCCTCCACGGGAAATGCATGGACAGAAATGAATCTCCCTCTTTTATATAGCTACCTGGATACAACCCATTCAATCCATTATATAGGTTTTGCAATTTAGAATCAGGTGACAATTTAGACCTAACTCCTCCCAGGAAACTGGGAGATTGGGTTTGATCTTCCTCGCTGATTACACTTCAAAGAGATGGCTCCCAGGCCCTGGAGGAGGAAACATTCCTGAGTTATGAGACAGGCCAGAAGCTTATTTAGCCATTAAGAAGACTTACATACATTTGAAAAGGTCAGAGAAAGAAATTCAGAAAGAGGAGGGAGAAGAGTCAAGTCTTGTGGCTCATTTTTAGCTGGGAGAAAATTTGGATTTGCCTTCACATTGTTCAAGCATTTAAGAAAACCAGTATATATTCTTAGACTGACTTTATACACTATAACTTTGTTCCATTTACTTATTTTTGTGTTGCTTTGTAAATTTTTCAAGTCCTTTTCTTGGGTTGATATAAACTCAGTTTATAGAAATTCACAATTCCTTTGCCAAGAAGGATTCAGTAAATGTGAAATGATTGACAACTTTCTGTTTCAAGAACTTGGAAGCAACTCACTGTTAAGCTGTTGAGGTTCAGTCCATTGACAACCAGACCAGTGTCAGGCGGGAGCCACGTCCTGGGGCCCAGAGACAGCAGGTGAGTCTCTGCCTCTTGGAGGTTGTGAACAGTAATGTTCCAAGCAGGGTTGTGAGTAAAGGATATCCTCAAGTCTGCCTTAGTACTGGCTTCCAAGAAAACTAGACAAATCTTGAAAAATACTTAGAAAATCATCAATCTCCCCTCCACAACTTTTTTTTCCAGTGAGGTCTACTCTCAGGGGAAGTATAACTATTTTTTAAAATGCTCTGATTCGGATAAATAATTGACAACCCCTCCCTCCTCAAATAGCATTCATTCTGAACAAATGAGTGGAAAGCCACTTACATGGGTAAATAGCACACAGTACAAAAGGTAAAATTTTGAGGTCTCCTTAGAGACCTGAGAATCTGAGTAAGGTTAACCTTTGTTAAAAAACAAACAGGCATATTAAAACTTTAAGAGTTTATTTGAGAAAAAAAAAAGTGATTGGAATCAGGCAGCACCAAACTGGAAGTGGTTAGGAATACCACTGAAGGAGAAACTTTGACAGAGAAAAGGAGGAAGCAAAGTAAATTATTAATTGACTATATAAGGTCATTTTTGTCATTGGTGGTCCTTGAGTTTCAATTTTGCAACCTGCAGGTACTTACAGGCTTAGATCTTGGTTTGCTTCTGTAGCCCACCACAGCACTGGAGCCACCTCAGTCTAACGGCCTCTTGTCTAATTAATGTCACATCTTTTACGTTAACCTTAGAGGTTGGCATAAGATTGCAGTTTAGTGGTTTGATTTGAATAGTCTTAAGAACTTCCCAGACTCCTGTGCTAAAATGTAAATATTATTAGCAGGGATCTCACGTTAAACCTTTATCAATGAAGCCTTCCTTAACTTTTTACTCTCAATTAAAGCTTTACTGAAGGGATGAAATGTCCCCACGTCACTGGGAGTGTGGGGAGGCTACAATAAATCTGGTGATTCTGGGGGAAAAACAACCACTCAGAAGGAAACCTGACTGCCTGCCAAAGACAAATTTCAGCTACCTCTGTTTTGTTGAGGGACCTACCTAAGGTCTGAATGGGCTGAACCAGACAGAAGTTCCAAGGTTACCTGTAGGTTAAATTTCTATGAAAATGAAACTTGTTTTCTGTACCTCTCAGAGCCTCTGTGTTGATTTCTCCCCCTTCCTTCAAAGTCCCTAGGCCCCTTAAGCTGCTCCTTCTCCCTGACTTGCTACCCTGGCTGACTCTCCAGTGCAAGACCATGCAAGACCTGATCCTTCCACTTCCTACCTTTCTACTTTTCTTTTCTCCTACATTATAAATTACCTATTTATTTATTCAAGGATCTAATAAGTCAGGAGCTAAATGAAGCCCTTAGGAGGGTCAAGACCTAGTTTTACTGATTGTTCCTCCAGTACCCTAATATATTGGGACTATACAATGGTGATTTTCAAGTAGATGGATGCCAGATATATTAATATATGTTAATGGAAGGTACTAGCTTAAAGTTATTTCCCTATTGGTAGCCAGTAATTTGGAGGGAAATATTTGGGGGAAGGTAAGCCTTCTATTTCTCATGTCTCCTTTCAGAAGAACTACAACTCCACTTGTAAGACCATCCCTGATTGTCCCAGGGCTGAAAGTGACTTGGCCACTGTCTGAAAGTGAATAAAAAAGGAAAAACATTCAAGGCCTCCTGAGGTTTCCCATTAGACAGGGGGAAGGGAAGTCAGGTAGGAGGGCCCACAGAAAAATGAAAGAGGCATTGCTCCAAAAATCAGTCCAGTCAAGTACTTTTGGTAACCTGATTCCACCACACACTTTCAGTTTAGCTGTGTTACTGAAAATATATTAAAAGGAACATAAATCTTCAAATATGTGCTTACTTACACTTAACCATAATTTGTCCCGTGATACTCTCATCACAAGAAATGTAAATGGTTATGCTGAATATGTGCTTACATATACTTAAACAGAATTTGGCCCATAATACTCCTAGGGCCCTGTATCTCACAGAATGTCCTAGATATACTGTGATCTTATTTCTAATAGCTGAACGAGCTAATCCCCATAAAGCCACATGGATACTTCACTGAGATGTAGTACAAGGAAGAATTAGGATGTTCTCCTGGGCAACTGCAATAAGCTACCTGCTGAGTCACTGAGCTGATCTATTTTTAATCCAGTGAGCAAAACTTCTATTTGGTGTGACCTTATGTGAATGATAGCTTCTGCAGAGCTGGTTAAAACTATCCCCTCCAAGAAATTGAGGGAATGTTCATTTTCATTACTCCATGACAAAATAATTACGCTGCTTATTCAGCTAGACATGAATCTTTTATTGTAACTACAAATCCAGTAAGTATTACCTTAATAAAGACAGGCAGCCAAGTTGTAAAAACAAAACAAAATGAAAAAGCTTGGTAAAACTAAGTTTCTATTTTTCTTTGAGCATTCATCTTTGTAGTCATAATTACTAGAAATGCATTAGTCATGGTGAAAATATTTCTGTACGGGTACAGAAAAATGAAACTGACTAAGGTCACCATGTGATGCTGTCTTAGATAGTTCCAAATTAGATAAACAACTGGTTTTGTTATTGACAGAAAATGTCCCATCTCAACCCTGACTGGTGTGGCTCAATTGGTTGGGCGCTGTCTCATGAAGCAAAGGGCTGCCAGTTCAACTCCCAGTCAGGCATGTGCCTGGGTTGCAGGCCTGGTCCCCAGTTGGGGCATGTGCAAGAGGCAACCGATCGATGTTTCTCTATTACATCGTTGTTTCTTTCCTTCTCTTTCTCCCTCTATTGCCCTCTAAAAATCAATCATTTTTTAACAGAAATTCAAATTTAACTGATGCCCTGTATTTTTATTTGCTAAAACCAGCAACCCTATCTGCTTCTAGACTTCTTGCTATGTGAAAACATTAAAATCTTATTTGGATAAGATACTACTGTAGTAAGGTTTCTATTATAGGCAGCTGAAGTCAAGCCTTAACTGATATACATTTTTAAAACATTTATTTGTTTTAATTTAGATTTTTTTCTAAAGCCCTGACTTTTAGGTTGACTATTTGGAATGATGAGCCACATAATACCTTAATTCTCAGAAAATGCAATCCAGAAATAGCAATTGTTAAATTAATTAAACAAGGAGGCCCTTAGACTGAGGGGGTTCTAGTGCCTTAGTAGGCATTACGCGAGCAAACTAAAACCCAAGCTGGTAAATGCTTCATGGTTAAGAAATCAAAACCTAAGACAACCAATCACAAACAGCCACCTAGGCTTTCTGAAATAAACCAATTGTTTATTTAAGCTGTAGCCAATCAAATAATTTTCTTGCTTTGCTTCTGCCTTTTCTCTATAAAATCTTTTTCCAGCTCCTGGAGGTGGAGCACTGGCCCGTTTGGTGCTTCTGATCTGAATAGACTTTTTGCTCAAATAAACTCTTAAGATTTTTGATAAGCTTCAATTTATCTTTTAGCAGTTCAAATAATTGCTCATTTCTTCTACCAGCAGTTGGCTCTTAAAATTTAATAGCATTAGTAAACAGAATTCAAATATGTGTACATGATTCACAAAGTAGAGGCATAAAGATTAAAGGCATTACCTCAATATCAAAAAAACTACATATATGAAATATGTTAGTAAACTGAAAGAAAACCACTAGTTATGGAATTACTAATATATTTCTAGATTTACTTATATTATTTTACTATACTTATAATACCAAATAACTGAAATTATTAAAGGCAAACTGACTAGTTCAATTAAATTATTGACTACTGTATTACTATGCACAAGAAAGTTTGGAGCATAAAGAAGTGGAAAATAGTAAAAAAGAATAACAGTCTTTTGAAGGAGATAAAACTTAGACAAGTCAGATATCTAAGGATGAAACATGGAAGAATAATACAGGATGAGAGAAAAGTAGGTTTACAGTTTGTATGGAAAATAATACAATAATTAATAAATAATAATACTATAATAAATTTTGTTTTGTATACTCACAACTGTGAAACTATTTTTGCCCCACCCTCTATAAAAAGATAAATTACAGTTAAAATGAAATACAAAAAATTACCAAAACGTGCAATGAATATAATGGACTGTTAGGACAGAAGTTATTTGGGAAGATTTCATGGAGGAGGTGGGATTTGAGATGGGCCTTAGATTTGCCTCATTCATGTCTATGATATCTTCATAACATTTGATAAAAGCCTATACAACTGGTGTGACCTCTTCAGAGTCTGCCCATAAAAGGTTTAGTGTTTAGAGTGAGAAAGTGAATTCTATTTCTCCTCTCTTATTCTGCTCAGTTTCCCATTTCTTTCCACAAAGAGTGACATTGTTCAGAGCAGAATTGTAGATAGAGTACTTTTCTTTTCACCTCTTAAGCTGACGCTAGTTTGAAAGCATTTGGTATGATCACTGGAATTTGTTCTCAGAAGTAAAAGGGGTCTTGTATCACTATTCTTGGGGGATGAAATGCACTCTACTGCAGGAACCAGAAACCTGGGTTCCTGTCCCAGCTTTTGTGTGACTTTAGGTCAGTTACCTCTCTCTGGGGCTTCAGTCTCCCCTTCTATAAAAGTCTCTCTCTAAAACGGTTTTTCTCCTGGTTAATTTTTGGGGAAAACAACTTTATTGAGCTATAATTCACATTCCATACAATTCATCAACTTAAAGGGCACTATTATTCAATTGTTTTTTAGTATATTCAGTCATGCAACCATCATTTTAGAAGAAAAAAACAGTCATTTTAGAACATTTTCAACATCTCAGGAAGAAACCTCTTATCTTTTAACTATCATCCCCTTATACCTGCATACTCCTCATCCCCCAGCCCCCCAACCAGGCATTAACATATGAGTGAACCATATAATGTGTGATCTTTCGTGATTGACTTCTTTCAGTTAACCTTATGTTTTCAAGGTTCATCCATGTTGTTGAAGGTTCATTCATTCCCTTTTTGTACTTCATTCCTTTTTTTTGTTTTTAGATTTTATTTATTTGTTTTTAGGGAGGCAGAAAGGGAGGGAGAATGGGAGCGAGGACGAGAGGCAGAGAAACATACATGTGCGAGAGATACATTGATCGGTTGCCTCTCACACACTCGCAAACCAGGGATTCAGCCTACAAGCCAGGCGTGTGCGCCCTGACTGGGGATTGAATGGGTGACCTTCTGTTTTGCAGGCAGGTGCTTAGCCCATTGAGTCACACCAGCCAGGGCCTTCATTCCTTTTTTTTATAGCCAAATAATTTTCCATTGTATGGATATACTACATTTTTTAAAAGTCTCATCTGAGGGTTTTTTTTCCATTGCTTTTAGAGAGAGGAGAAAGGAGAGAGGAAGGGAGAGAGAGAAACATCAATGTGAGAGAGAAGCATCAATCACTTTGCTTCTGCATTCACCCTGACTGGGGATTGAACCTGGAACCAGCTATGTGCTCTGACTGGGAATCAAACCTGCACATTTTCAACTGTGGAACAATGCTCCAACCAATTAAGCCACACCAGCCAGGGTTGGATATATCACTTTTGTGCATCTATTGTCTACCTGTTGGTGAACATTTGGATCATTTTCATTTTTTTGCTGTTATGAATAATGCTCTATAAACATTCATACACAAGTTTCTGTGTAGACATATATTTTCATTTGGGGAGGTATATACCTAGAAGGGGAATTGCTGGATCATACATTAACTCTATGTTTAATTGTTTGAGGAACTGCCAGACTTTTCCAAAGTACCTGGACATTTTGCAGACCTACCAGCAGTGTATGAAGGTTCTGATTTCTCTTCATCCCCACCAATACTTGCTATTTTCTGACTTTTAAAAAGATTTTATTTTTATTTACTTATTTATTTTTAGACAGTGGGGAAAGGAGAGAGAAAGAGAGGGAGAGAAACACTGATGTGAGAGAGAAACATTGATTGGTTGCCTCTCACACGCCCCCATCCAGGGACCTGGCCCACAACCCAGGCATGTGCTTTGATTGGGAATGGGGAATCAAACTGGCAACCTTTTGGTTTGCAGGCTGATACCCAACCCACTGAGTCACACAAATCAGGGCTATTTTATGACTTTTAGATTTCTAGCCATACTACTGAGTGTGAAGTGGCATCTTATTGTAGTTTTGATTTATATTTTCCTGGTCACTAATGATGTTGGACATCTTTTCATATTCTTATTGGCCATTTGTATATCTTCTTTGGAGAAATGTCTATTCATATCCTTTCATATTAATGAAATTTTAGATAATAAGTAGCAAAAGAGAAAGCTATTGTACTAATAGAACTGCTAATACTTAAAAACAAAAATATAAATAATCTAACTTTGAAGTCTCTAAACTTTTGACCCTAAGTTTTATTTTAAGCACATTTATTAGAAAAGCTAAATTAGTACTGAATCCTTTGTTTACTCATTCTATGACTTTTATAGTAGTTAGCCTCTTAAATGGGTATATATCTAGGGATCAAAGATGACAGCAAAGTAGATGGAAGTTACACTCACCTCCTCCTAGGACCAAACTGGAATTACAACTAAATTATGGAAAAATAAATCTGAATAACCAAATGAAGGCTAGCTGAACAGAAGTCTTATAACCAAGGATTTATAGAAGGAGACACTTTGAAACTGGTAGTTCAAAACAATGGTTATAAGGATGCTCAAGGAACTTAGTGAGAACTTCAACAACAAGACAGCAAACATAAAAATGACATAGAAACCATAAAAAAATTAGCCAGAAATAAAGAATACAGTATCTGAAATAAAGAATACACTAGAAGGAATCAATAGCCAACTTCATGAAGCAGAGGATTGAATCAGTGATTTTAGAAGACAAGGTAGCAGGAAACACCCAATCAGAACAGTAAGAAGAAAAAGAATTCTAAAAAATGAGAATAATTTAAGGGACCTCTGGGACAACATGACGTGTAACAACATTTGTGTCATAGGGGTACCAGAAGAAGAAGAGAAAAAAGGGATTGAGAACTCATTTGAGGAAATAATGGCTGAAAACTTCCCTAACCTGGTGAAGGAAAAAGACAAACAAGTCTAGGAAGCACAGAGAGTCCCAAACAAGATGAATCCAAAGAGGCCCACACCAAGACACATCATAATTTAAATGGCAAAGATTACAGACAAATAGAGAGTCTTAAAAGCAGTAAAAGAGAGACAGTTAGTTACCTAAATGGGAGTTCCCATTAGACTGTCAGCTGATTACTCGACAAGAATACTTCAGACCAGAAGGGATTGATGCAAAATAGTCAAAGTGATGCAAAACAAGGACCTACAACCAATACTAATTTACTCTGCAAGGCTATCATTTAAAAATGCAGGAGAAATAAAGTTTCCAAGAGAAGAAAAAGCTCAAGGAGTTCATCATCACCAAACCAGCACTACAAAAAATATTAGAGACTTCTTTAAGAAGAAAAAAGGAAAAATTAAAAAGACGAAGATAGTTATAAGAATAAAATGGCAACAAATACGTATGTATCAATAATCACTTTAAATGTAAATAGACTAAATGTTCCAATCAAAAGACATGCAGTAGATGAATGGATAAGACAATAAGACCTATATACACGCTGTCTACTAGAGACCCACCCAGAATGAAAGACAAAGACTAAAAGTAAAGGGATGGAAAAATACATTTCATGCAAATTGAAACAAAAAATATTCTAGGGTAGCAATACTTATATCAGACAAAATAGATTTTAAAACAAAGGTTATAATAACAGACAAAGAAGGACTGTTAATGATAAATTATCAATCCAACAAGAAGATGCAACCGTTGTTAACATTTATACACCCAACAGAGGAGTACCTAATTATATAAAGCAAATCTTGATGGACATAAACAGAGAGTTCGACAGTAATATGATCATGGTAGAGGAGTTTAATGGCCAACTAACATCAATGGATAGATCTCCCAGACAGAAAATCAACAAGGAAACAGTGACCTTAAATGACAATTAGACCAGATGGATTTTATTGATATTTTCAGAGCATTTTACCCCAACAACACAGCAGGATGTACATTCTCTTCAAGTGCACATGACACATTTTCTAAGATAGACCAAATATTAGGATGCAAAAGAAGCCTCAATAAATTTAAGGTTGAAGTCATATAAAGCATCTTTTACTGACCACAATGATATGAAACTAAAAATCCAATTGCAGGAAAAAAAAAACACAGAAAAACATTGAAGTTAAATAACATGTTACTAAACAATGATAGGGTTAACAATGAGATCAAGGACAAAAACATCACAAATTATTTGGACACAAATGAAAATGAATACACAACAACAAAAAAGTCTATGGGACACAGTGAAAGTAGTCCTAAGAGGGAAATTCATAGTATTACAGGCCTACCTGAAGAAAAAAGAAAAAAAACAAATAAATAATCTAACCTTAGACCTAAAGAAAATAGAAAAAGAACAACACACAGTTGAGTAGAAGAAAGAAAATAATAAAGATCATAGCAGAAATAAATGAAATAGGATGTAGAAAAACAACTCACTCATATCAACAAAAACAAGAGCTGGTTCTTTGAAAAATTATACAAGATTGATAAAATTTTCACCAGTCATAAAGAAAGAAAAAGAGGACCCAAATAAATAAAATCAGAAGTGAAAGAGTAGAAGTAAAAACTGACACCACAGAAATACAAAGGATTATAAAAAATATTGTCAACTACTATATGCCAACAAATTGGACAATGTGGAAGAAATGGATTCATTCCTAGAAACATACAATCTTCCAAAGTGAATAAAGAGGAAACAGAAAATCTGACCTGATCAATTACAACAAATGAAATTGAAGCAGGAAAAAAACCCCTCCCAACAAACAAAAGCCCTGGACTGAATGGCTTCACAGGCGAATTTACCAAATGTTCAAAGAAGAACTAACACCTGTCCTTTTCAAACTATCCCAGAAAATTCAAGTGGAGATAAGCTATCCAAGTTCATTTTAGGAGGCCAGTATTACCCTAATTCCAAAACTAGATAGACACTACAAAGAAAGAAAATTATAGACCAATATCTCTGATGAACACAGATGCTAAAATCCTCAACAAAGTATTAGCAAAGCAGATCCAGCAATACATTAAAAAGATCATACACCATGATCAAGTGGTATTTATGCCAGGGATGCAAGTTTGGTACAATATCTGCAAATCTGTAAAGGTGACACACCACTTAAACAAAATGAAAGGTTAAAAACACATGCTTATATCAATGAATGCCCAAAAAGCACTAGGTAAAATCCAGCACCTATTTATGATAAAAACTCTCAGTAAAATGGGACTAGAGGGAACATATCTCAGTGTAATAAAGGCAATATGTGACAAACCCACATCATACTCAATGGGCAAAAACCAGAAACATTTTCCTTAAGATCAGGAACAAGACAGGGATATCTACTTTTACCACTCTTATTCATCATAGTACTGGAGGTCCTAGCCATGGCAATCAGACAATAAGAAGAAATAAAAGGCATCCAAATTGGAAATGAAGAAGTAAAACTGTCACTATTTGCAGATGACATGATACTGTGTAAAGAGAACCCTAAAGATTCCACCAAAAAACTACCAGTGAGATACCACTCATACTTGTCAGAATGGCTATCATCAATAAATCAACAAACAAATATTGGTGAGGATGTGGAGCAAAGGGAACCTTCATGCACTGTTGGTAGGAATGCACATTGGTGCAGCCACTGTGGAAAACAGTATGGAGGGTGCTCAAAAAATTAAAATTGGAACTGCCTTATGACCCAGTGATTCTATGATTCTACTTCTAGGTGTATATCTGAAGAGACCCAAAACACTAATTTGAAAGTATTTACGCACCTCTATGTTCATTGCAGTGTTATTTACAATAACCAAGAAATGGAAGTAACCCAAGTGCCCATCTATAGATGAGTGGTACGTGTATGAAGGGGTACCTCCCCAAATGGAATTA
This sequence comes from Trachops cirrhosus, assembly GCA_028533065.1. Lineage (NCBI taxonomy): Eukaryota > Metazoa > Chordata > Mammalia > Chiroptera > Phyllostomidae > Trachops > Trachops cirrhosus. Next base: position 123,035,315 of record CM052543.1, read on the forward strand.
TCTTCTTAAAGGTGGACCCCTTGTAGTATAGGCTTCTCCCACTAGGTTAATGTTCTAGGAATCCACCTGTATCAATGTGCCAGCTGGTGTTGTTGTGAGAAGCTGCATTCAGCTTCAGTGAATTTTTTTGAAGATTCTTTCAACACATTTGTGCCCATTTCATGATGGGTGATTTACAAGTGCATCTGCCATGTGGTGCTGAGTCTTCACCAGTTTTTGACCAAAAATGGCATAACCTCCATGCCTCACCCTCCCTATTCGCCCGGTCTCACCCCAAGTAACTTGTTTTTGTTTCCCAGGATGAAAAAAGTTCTCCAAGAGAAATATTTTGCTGATGTGGAAGAGGTGAAACAAAAAACAGCAGAAACACTAAAAGGCATCAGTATTGATGAGTTCAAAAACTGTTTTGAGAGGTGGAAAAAATGCCCAATAGCTACATTGCATCAAATGGAGAATACTTAGAAGATAACTGAAGTTTAAACATGTAAGAATAAATATCCTATTTTTAATAAATAAATGATGGCTTTTGGGGTCCCCCCCTTATATACAATGGAATATTACTTAGCCATAGAAAAGAAGGAAATCTTGCCCTGGCTGGGGTAGCTCAGTGGATTGAGCGCTGGCCTGTTAACCAAAGGGTCACTGGTTGGATTCCCAGTCAGGGCACATGCCTGGGTTGTGGGCTAGGTCCCCAGGTGGGGGCATGCTAGAGGCAACCACACACTGAGGTTTCTCTCCCTCTCTTTCTCCCTCCCTTTCCCTCTCTCTAAAAATAAATAAATAAAATCTTTTTTTTAAAGAAGGAAATCTTACCATTTGCACAGCATGGATGGATCTAGAGGGTATAATGCTAAGTGAAATAAGTCAGTCAGAGAAAGACAAATACCATACAATTTCACTTATATGAGAAAGCTCAAGAACAAAATCAACAAAGAAACAAAATTAAAACAGACTCATAGGTACAGAGAGCAGCCTGATGGTTGCCAGAACCGAGGGGGTTGGGGGCCGGGTGAAAAAGGTGAAGGGATAAGAACAAATTGGTAGTTACAAAATCATCATGGGTAGTAAAGTACAGCATGGGGAATATAGTCGATAATATTGTAATAACTGTGTATGGTGCCAGGTGGGTACTGGAAATACTGGGGGAAACACTGTGAAGTATATGATTGTCTAAGCACCATACTGTGCACTCAAAACTAATACAAAACAATACTGAATGTAAAGTGTCACTGAAAAATAAAAATTTTTAAAAAGGGTGTATATCCATAATCAGTGATCTACTCCAGCATTCTGTTTCATATATTAAAACGTGTTTGTCAGGAAACATGGTTATTTTCTTTCTTTTTAAAAAAATTTTTGGCTGTCAAATGTTCTTTAATTGAAATATTTTCCTTTGTTGTGATTTTATTTTATTGATTTGTGGGCGGGAGAGAGAGAGAGAGAAACATTGATTTGTTGTTCCACTTATTGATGCAATCATTGGTTGATTCTTGTATGAGTATGTGCCCGGACTGGGGATCGAACCTGCAATCTTGGCATATTGGGATGATGCTGTAACCAACAGAGCTACCCAGCCAGGGACTATGGTTATTTTCTGTGATGGTGGATCTCAAAGTGTGGTGTTCCTTCTTCTGGACTCACCAAAAAACAATCTCAGGAGGTCCAATGAGGTCAAAACTATTTTCCTAATAATACTATGCCATTACCTGCTTTTTTTTACTATGTTGACATTTGTACTGATTGGTAGTTGCAGTGAGGGGTAAAACTGCTGGTGCTTTAGTATAAATGTAAGTCATTACACCAAATTGTAAAAATAGCCATTATATTGTTCACTGCCAAGGACTGCCTGTAAAAAAATAAGTAAATAAATTGATAAATAAATAAATAAATTTTAAGATGTCCATTTCACTTAAAAGTCTTCTTGGTAAAAACAACACAAATTCTTAATGTTGTTCAGTCTCAGCCCTTGAGTACGCCTCTTTAATATCTGTGTGGCGAGATGAGCTGTGTGCACAAAGCCCCCGCACCGTGTGCTGAAATAGGGGCTATCTTGAGGAAAAGCATTTGTTCTTTGGGTTGCGAGCTGAACTACCTCCCTCTTTTCATGGAATACCGTTTTGACTTAAAAGAATGACAGGTAGACAAATTATAGTTATTGAAACTTGGGTATTTAGGAAACATTTTTTAAAAGATGAGCAAAGTGGGCCTGTCACTTCAGTGAAAACAATTGACAGTGTTTGTTGCCAGTGATAAAATGTGGGCTTTCATGTGAAAATTAGAATTTTATAAACCTTGCATCTGCCACTGTGAACCTGACAGCTTCCCAGTATTTAAAGACCTTTCCAAAGGGACAGGGGATGTTATTAATGAATGTGATTTTTGTTTAGGTTTGTATGATGACATGTGATCTGCATGTCACAAGGAACCAACATACTCTGCATGGAAATGCATGATGTTATAAAATCATACATGGGTAAAATATTTGAGGGGGAGCAGAGTTTGTCACCCCCAAATATGACTTTTGGGACATTATTTTAAGCAGGTTATTTCTAAGAAGTGAAAGACTCAGGGAAAGCGTTTGACTTTCCCTCTAACTGCCTTACAGAGGTTAGATAGGATCTGCTCCAGGAAGAAAGCTATTATCATCATAACTATAGTTTAATGTGAACTAAGTGTGATAGGGAGGAAGCCTGCAAAGCTTGTTTGATCAAAGTCCTCAGGTGGCCTAGCAAACATTTATTTACCAAACATTTGCTTTTCTTGTGAATTGCCTTCCTGACCTTTGAAGTGCCGAACTACAATATCCCCCACAATTTTCTGTAGCTCTAAATGGCACATGAGTCTTAACTGCCCATCATCTGTCCTCGGTTCTCACGGAGTCTCCATTTGTAAGGGTATGTGTTAAGTTTGGTCATTTTCTCCAGCTAATCTGTCTCACTTTAATTTGAGTATTCATCTAGCCAGAAGAATTTAGAAGGGTAGAAGGAAAATTTACTTTATCCTTCCGTATATATTCATTCAAAGTGAGAAACAGATATATTGATTTTAACATGATAGGATTTGGAAAGGTCAGCTCTCAGATGGCAACCAGTCTTTAAGACATTGCAACTTGTCAAGTTTTGGTGAAATATCAAAGAATATCCATAATCATCCTGCAAAGAATGTTAAAATCCTCCTCCTTTTCAAATTTGGTCTTGATTTCTAAGTTTCTCTTCAGTAGCTCAATATAGATCTACATCACCATGGTTCTTAATTTTTTTTGTTAACTAACATATCTGAGAAAATACCATAAACACCTCTGAAATGTGGTTTGGTCCTACTGGGCAAGAAATAGCATCACCTTAGTGTCTACTGTATTCCCAGCACACAGTTTAGAGCCCAGCATGTAGTAGTTACCTAACAAGTACTTTACTGTTTCGAATTAACTGGAATCCTGGCATTGATCTTCATCTCACACTGTGCTTACTCACGTTTTGGAGCACGCCATTTCTCAGAGCAAGAATTTTATTTTGTTCCAAACCAAAACAATCACTCTTCATAGGCATTAAAGAAGAAACTTGGTTCGACCACTGTATCCTAGACATAAGGGAAAAAGGCAAATCACAAAATCCTACTAAAAAATTCATTCATTAAACTTTTTTTTTTTTTTTTTTTTTTGCTTAAAATTGGCAATGTCTATAAGTGCCCCTCCGGAATACTAGAGTCAGGCTGCCTAGGTTCAAAATTCTGGCTCTACTATTCACCACCTGTGTAACTTCGGCTAAGTGTTTAACAACCCATCTGTGCCTCAGTCTCCTCATCTGTAAGATGGGATATTAATAGTGCCCATTTTTAGGGATATTTTGAGAATATAATCAGCTAACATGTATAATTCATTTATAGTTTTATGCATTAGAATAGTGAACTTAGAACAGTGCATTGCACTTGTTATCAATAAATTTTCCCAATATTCCATAAGAGGGGGGAATACATAAAATATATGAGCATATGTTATATGATATATAATTGTTCATAGTGAATAAAAGTACTTTTGAATATTTTTATTTTTTTAATTGTTGTTCAAGTACAGTTGTCTCCATTCTCTTCCCCTACCACTCTCCCCGCCCCCTTTGAACCTTTTTAAAACCACTGCGTCCATAGAAGACAATATCTGTATGGTACACTGGGTGAACAGAGAGGGCTGCTCATGACTTAGTTGAATAGTCTAGGGACTCCCACCCCCAGAACCTGCTTGGCTAGCCCATGGGTGAGGGGAACAATATCTTGGTATCTTGTAACGCAGACATACACAGACATACCTCTAACCAATTGTCTTTCCTGAAAACAGATGAGGTATTTTTGCTCCCTCCCAAGACTATTTTCAGTT
>CM052543.1:123040180-123148342 GCA_028533065.1 Trachops cirrhosus
TGAACAGAGAGGGCTGCTCATGACTTAGTTGAATAGTCTAGGGACTCCCACCCCCAGAACCTGCTTGGCTAGCCCATGGGTGAGGGGAACAATATCTTGGTATCTTGTAACGCAGACATACACAGACATACCTCTAACCAATTGTCTTTCCTGAAAACAGATGAGGTATTTTTGCTCCCTCCCAAGACTATTTTCAGTTTAAAAGAAATTACTAACCCGTTATCAGGACACCATGCCATTTGTTTTTAACCACTTGACAAATGGTCGGAAATGATAACGTTCCAGATTCTCTGAAACAGTCCTCATTTTACATGCTGTAGTTTTCTTACTTTTTGATTCTACAGACCTCAGACAGGATTCAGGAATCTGTAACTTTAATGAGTGGTGATTTTCTTGGGGGCTATACTTTGAGAACTACCGAAAAAGTAAAAGAAGTGGGTGAAGACCGAGGTTAAGGTTGGAGAAATAGACAAAGGTATAACCCGTCTGGCTTGGGAGTCTGACATGTGTCCTGGTGGCAATGGGACAGAGGACTTTAAGCAAAACAGCGAGTGTCATGACTAGACTGATGTTTTAGAAAGGTCATTCGAGGTCTATTTTGCAGGAGACAGAGGTTGGGAGGGAGACTGGGGAACTCAGTGAGGCGGTGAGGATAACGAGAGAGAAATGAGAATGGTTTTAGAAGATATTTTCGAGGTTGAATGTCCTGGACTTGGACATGAATGTAGTGTGTTGGGGTTTGGTGGGGGTAGGCGGAGTAGGAGGAATTCAAGATGCTTTCTGAATTACTGCAAACCTGGAAAGGGGGCAGACAGGTCAGCCTACAAATAAAAGGACAAATGCAGCATAAGTAAGGCCAAGGAAATCCAGGGGAAATATTGCTAGTAAATTTTTAAAACTTTTTTATCTGAAAATAAGAAAAAGAAAACTGCATTTGATTTAGTTTCTGAGACATCAAATAAAATCACCATTGGGTGTCATGAGAGCTTCCTAAAACCAGGCTTTCTACCTCAGGTTTAACACTGATCCCAAGCAAAAACTCTTCTATTTCAGGCACTGTCTGATCATTCCTCTGGTACTATAAAACACCCAAAAGGGGGATAATTCTTCCTTTGCTACCCATGGAGAAAGGAAGGAGAAATGAATTCACAGTCCTGGAGCAGGCCCTCAGACGCCTTCTTCCAGAACTATGTGAGCGCATTGCCAACACATTACAGAATCAGTTTGCACATGTATAAAATGTGCTGGCCCTTCTAAAATTTAAATTATTTGCATTAGTGAGACATGCCTAAAGATAAAAGAATAAAATTCACTCATATTAGAATTACATGTGCATTAAGGAGTTCCTCAGAAATAAAGGATATTTCATCTGGAGGCTGGTAAGACTGTTTTTTCACATGATTACATAAGAAAAGAACGTTGTAATTTGTAAGCCAGGTCTTTACGCCCTGCCATGGACACAGCCTCAGCAACAAACAGGGACAGGATAAAGCCGTGGTTATGGAGTAATAACTGGCACTAAGAATAAAACAGACTCACAGCTAGAAGGGTCCCAATTATACCTTTATGAGTCAGACTAGGCTTTCTGGTTTGCCCAAATGTAGCGATAGTACCCTGGTCAGACTGGCACTCATAGATCTGTAACCTTGATCTTAGCAACTGAACGTTGTCCCAGGTTCTTATTTATTGAGAGAAAACGACAGCCACCTGCTCTTTCTCACAACGTTCCATTGGCTTTTGTTGATAGAATACTCTGCTCTGCCCACCACCTCTGCTTACACTCCCAGACTCTTAGAAGTAGACACTGTAGACTTGATTCTTGCCACTAAGGAGCTTACCATCTCTGGACAAAAGAAAGTTCAAGTACACAAGTGCCATACTATATGATATCTAACTCCAGCATGATAAAACAAAGTCCTATAGGACTAGGGGGGAGAAAAGGATCACTCTGGGGTAATTAGTGAAGTTTTCATAGCTAATTAGAACTGAGGCTTAAAGTATACTGCCCTGGCTTAAGTTGAATTCGGGTATCATTTATATTTGTTTTCTATTGCTATGTAACAAATCATTGCAAACTTAGCTCAAAACAACATTTGTTTATTAGCTTATAGTTCTGTAGGCCAGAAGTCTGGGCAGATTCAACTGGACTCTCTGCCTACAAGGTCAAAATCCAAGTGTTGGTCAGACTGGGCTCTTTTCAGGAGGCTCTCAAAAAGACTCTGCTTCGAACTTCACTTGGGTTGTTGGTAGAATGTAGTGTCTCAAGGCTGAGGTCCCCAAGTCCTTGCTTTCGTCATCATGGGGCCGCTGACTACTCCTAGAGGCTACCCACCTTCCTTCTGCCATGGTCTCCTCTGTCTTTCAAGTCGGCAATGACATGTTGAGTCTTCACACTTCAGATCTGACTCCTGCTACTGGCCAGAGAAAAAGTTCTGCTTTTTATTGATTAATTTATTTTTTTTCAAAATAGAATGATTTTATTTTGCATTTCACACATAGCTATTTTATCTTTTTTGAGAATGGAAAAGTTAGGAGCTATTACTTGTGATTCAAGCTATAGCACGGGTTATTCCAGAATGAATACTCTACTAGCTTACTGGCACAAGAGGGCTTCAGACTTTGTACCATGTGAACAGATTTTATATGACGCCTTGGTCCTTCAGTGACTACAGTTTCTTGGATGGCAATTTAAGATAGACTTGTCACAGAACAAACTCCAAGTTATAGTACATTTTTTAAAAGTAAGGCTCCAGTATATTTTGGAAATGTAATAATAAGCTACAGTTATTTTTTTCATGTTTTACTGAAAAAAATTATATAAATTCTTTCTACTTTAGTCCACTGGAGATACATCTCCCCAGAAAACATCGGTTACAGACACTATTGAAAACGTAGCTTTCAGCTTTAAACAGTTATTGGGTAGTCTCACTGTTCTTTATTTTGTGGCTTTTTAAACATTAAGTTCTTAAATATTTGAAAACTACTCACTCTTTTCTGATCATTCATACACACACACACACACACACACACACAAAAGATGTGAACATCAGCTTGGAAAATTATAAAGCCTTAAAAAATCAGTTTTTTTAAAAAAAGTTATTCAATAACAGAAATTAAAAGTACAGAAGTGAAACAAACAAACAAAAACTCATTTAAAAATTCCATACACAATCCCCTTCACAAAATAAATCTATAATCTTTGTCAGGAGTCGGGGGAAAAGAAGAAAAACAGAAAAGCTCCTTTTAAGATTGGATACATTAGCAACATAATTTTAATATACGGTTTATAAAACTATATATACAGCTAATATACAAAACTAATTTGCCCAACTTTTTCCAACTTAGGGAAAAGAACTTTGGTTACACAGTCAAGGTAAATACACTAGACTCTTTTTCTGTCATAAATAAGGTTTTGTGGTTTGGTTGTTGGATGATTTGATCATTAGAAATGTCTTAAATCAGCTGACTTACTTGCTAAAACTTGTTTAGACTTTAAGCTTCCTAAAGCCTTAGATAGCCTTTATATTAATTGTAAGTAATGTTATTAAATGTATATAGTTAACTTTTTTATTTGGAAATGTACAACATTTTTCCTATAAAATCAGTCTTTAAACAAATGCTCATTTTAATTTAAGCCTATATACAGTGAGTTGGTCAAGATATTTTAAGAAGGAATTTTAATATCACATTTATTATTGTTTTTTAAACCCTGGACTTAAAAAATGGATTGTTTGAAGGGTTATTTTGAAAATGGAAAAAGCTCTGCTTTTAAAGGGCTCTCTGTATTTTAAGGTCAACTAACTTGGGACTGTAATTACATCTGTAAAATCTCTTCACAACATTACCTAGATTAGTTTTCATTGACTAACCAGAGGGCAGGAATCTTGGGAGCTATATTTAGAGTTCTTCCTGTCACAGGGATATTCTATGAACCTATCTTAAGGCGTTTGTCAATCAGTTTACCAATTCAATAATCTGTTGGTTAATTATTAAGTGCATTGTGCCATCATGGTCCTGCTAGGTGGAATCTTAATTTTAGTCTGAAAGATCTTTCAGGTGCTTCAAAACTTGAAGTCTACTCCAGGCTTTAAAAAAGTTAAATATTTTCAATAAACAATTAAATATAACATACTCAAATGGTAGTTCAAAGTGTGCCAATAAAGACACATAGCATGTAACAGCATTACTTAGGGCACAACACTACGCTCTCCCTCATTCCTACCTAGGAAGCAGGAGGTTAACTCCCCACTTCTCTGACCTCACCCCATTCACAGAGACTCACATCATAATGAGTCAGTGTTACCCACCTCTTCATCTACGAAAATCTCCCCTCTGTTCCTCACACATGCTCTGTTTTTCTTTTGCTTCTGGAACTCTCATACGTGTGATGCCTTTCCATCCATTACACCCACAAACATTTCATCCCCACTTCAAGACTTTGTTTAAACCCTTTCTCCGTGCCTTCTGATCATACCCTACTTTTTTTCTTAGGCAATCTACCTGGCAATCAATAGTATCATTGGGTTGTACATTTTTATTTCAATCTTAATTCTATATATACATACTCATATATATTTTGAAGTTTTTCTTAATGACAGTGTCTTTTTTTATATTACCCCAAAGTATTTAGCCTAGGAAAAGCCTTGAAAAATACTTATAGATGTGATTAATTGATCTGATTGGGAAAATCTGATAGTTTCCCATGATTTACTGCCATATCATCATCTACTAGTTGACAGATGTCTGAAACGTTTTTTAAAAATAATCAGGGTTTTAACAAACAAGCCATATAGAATCACCTGGTTGAGGCCTCATGCTTTCCATTTATGAACAGACTTCTAGCTGGAGCTTTTTGAGAAGTGGTCAGTGGTGTTAATATTACCAAGCAAATAACTATTTAATGCTCTAGAACTTAGAAGCATTCTTTTTTTTTTCTTTTCAGCTCTATTGAGATACAATCGACATACTGTAAGTTTAAAGTGTACAACCTGTTGATTTGTGACAGGCGTTCTTATCAATAGCTTTCTAACTTAGCTTTTTTGTGACTATGTTTTCTTTCTTGCAGTTCATATGATGAAAACACCTGCCTTCCTTGTCCATGGCAATAATGTTGTGCCTGGAAGCAGCAGCTCAGGCTGGAACTATATTTCCCAGCTGCCCCTGCATTCACATGTGGCCATGTGATTAATTTGTGCCAATAAAATATGAGGGAAAATGATATATGGTGGTCATGAATGTTGCTTTTAAAGTGTTCACAAGTTCTTTCCTCTTCCTTTAACTGGATGCAGCGAGATATCAAGACTGTAGGGGAGCACATTCTTAGATGGAGGAGCTTAGGGCCATGATTCTGCAGGTAGAATGGAGCTGCTGCTGACTGAAATATTCACCTTGTTTTATGAGTGAAAAACTTCTGCTGGATTTCGGCCATTGTCCTTTAGGGTCCATTTATTTCAGGAATTTAGCCTTGCATAACTAGTGCGGTTCATTTTTGTATGCTTTCAAGTATCCAATAGATACACAGTGCGCCTCCCATAGCATTCACTTATTCAGAAATCTAACAACGGAGGTAAGAGCCAAGTGGTCACTGAGGAAAATGCCAGTAGGCTCTGATTCCATGGAATAGCTGCTTTCATCTTTGTAGGAAGAAATAATCTTAGGAAACTATTTATAGTAATTGAAAGCAGAACTTCTAGATAGCAATAGCTCTGAGGCAATGCAGTTTGGGTTTTGATCGGTTTGTGGCTTATGGTCAAGGGCCTTGCTGAATGGCCCATCTCTGCCTCACTGGAAGTAGAGAGAAGCTAAATTCCCTTCCACCTAAGGCCAGAACAATGTCCTCTTATGTCAGTCTCCTCTAATTTGAATTCTTCCCAGGTAGATCTTTACATTTTACATCTTTCGGAAAAGGTTTGCTGACCACCATCCTCTCAGCCCACCTAGGAAAGGATGAGATGCCCTTTCTTGAAGTATCCCCAGAATTCTGTAAACCTCTGTCATTGCTCTTACCACATCATGCCTCTGCCTCCTAACCTCCCTCTCCAGTTAGTCAGGCCCTTGAGTGCAGGGACACTTTGTTATTCATCTTTTGGTCCCTCTGCCTAGTACAGTGCCTGGCATACAATAGATGTTTCAAAAATGATGGTTGAATGAATAAATGAATTTAAGGGCCTCACAGGATGGTAGTTCTCTGCTTATCTCCATGGGAGACAACTTCTTAACAGTCACCACTGACATTATTGCCAAGCCCCTCTCAAAATCTTTTTTTTTAATTTTTAAAAGATTTTATTTATTTATTTTTAGAGGGAAGGGAAGTAGACAGAGAGGGAGAGAAATATCAATGTGTGGTTGCCTCTGGCATGCCCCCTACTGGGGACCTGGCCTGCAACCCAGGCTTGTGCCCTGACTGGGAATTGAACCAGCGACCCTTCGGTTCGCAGGCCTGCATTCAATCCACTGAGCTACACCAGCCAGGGCTTTTTCTCTTATTTTTGTTTCCATGACTTCTCACTTTCTACTGGTTGAGTCAGCTACTGACTTTGTTTAAATGAGCCAGACCTATGTGGCTTCTTAAGATATTTCTTTGAAAAAAGTATCTCTTGATGATTAATTTTTAATATTCTCAATTATTTGCTACATTAGACCCATGGCATCAAGAGTTAGGACTGAGGAGTAAAGAGTGGCCTGAACCAGAAGTCAAGAAAACTTGAGTCTCACTATCTCTTAAGCTTCAATAAAGTGCTTCCTCAAAAAGCCACTGTAAAATGATTATGAGTGAATTAGAAAAGAGTAAGCCTTAGAATCATCCTTAAGACAAAATGCTCCCTAGAAATAATGATAATTTTTAAAAGAAATAAAAGCAGATCTTGGTATGGGGCCTCAGAGAAGCAGAGTTTGAAAACTACAAGCCTAGATCACTTCCAAGGGCCCTTTCACCTGTAAAAGCCTGTGGTTCTATGTAAATTTATTACCCTGTGTTTTTTACATGTAAATGATGTGATCTTGGTACCTTTAAATCTGTCTAATAATGAATGGCACTGGATATTAGCTGTATCTAATAAAATTATCTTCTGTTGACATAACATTTTACAGGGGCATTTATGGAGGCCGTGGGCACTGTGGTTACCAGCATCATGGACTTTGAAGTAAGACAGAACTGAATTCGATTTCTGTCACCTCTGTGAATTAGCAGTGTGACTTGGGCAAGTTAGATAACCTCTGTAAGCCTCAGTTTCCTCACCTGTACGTGGGGATTAGAATGCCTACAAGACAGGCTGTTAGAAGGATGAAATGGGGCATTGTACATAGGCTTTCAGCACAGTGTCTGCCATGTGCTACACTCTATAAAAATTACCTATGGTTATCACATTTATTATTTCATTTAATCTTCACAATACAAGTGTTTCTACTGTTCTTATTTACAGAAAAAGTTGAGACTTACCAAAGTGAAATGACGTGCCCAAATTCACCATGTAGGGCAGAACAAGTGTTCGTTCCACTGCCCCACTCAGAATTTCAGTGAGAGGAGGAACTAAGAATAATAACCTCAGGGAGGAAAATTTAATGGGAAGATCCAGGTTGGGAGCCACAGGAGCGAACCCTAATGACCACATAGGGATGACCCCCAGACAGGGTAGGGGTGGAGAGGAGGATTCCAGGGAAAGATTTTACTACTTACAAAAGTGAATGAGACAAGCCAAGATGTCACAGTGACCTCCCCACCCACACGAGTCCCCAGCCCATGATAGGGGTGGAGCTTGTCCTCCACCCAGATCAGGCTTCTGCACATAGCAGGTGCTCACCGAACATTTGCGAAGTCGCCTGGGTAACGAGGCTTCTCTTTTTATCTGCTGATCTCCACCCACCATAATTTGGAAGACTTTCCTTCCCTTGAAATTCTGAGGGATAAAGCATTCCTTCTTCCTTCCTCAAAACAAAAACAAGACTCCTCCCTGACAATTGAATTTTGTATAAAGTGATTGATCCTGACAATTACTCCGTTAACTGTACTTTAGACAGCAGCTCCTGCCTCCTTTCCTCCCTCCTCCTCCTCCCTACACTGAAGTCATGGTGTCTAATTTAGTTCACCATCATAATTTCTACCCACAGCAAGCTGATATCATCGCAAGCAAGCACAGCCTTAGACAACTCTGAGACAAAGAGGCAGAGACCCAAGAAAGAAAATTAAGGCGCATATTCATTTCTCCCTGCATTTCCTGCCCACTCATTTTTCTATTGTCCTATTGTGCTATGGAGCCTGCTCTTTTACAAGAATATCTGTGGTTCAAAAGTACATTGCAGAGACACAGACTGAAAGTCCCTTATTTATACAGTATATTTCAATATATATACACACACACACACACACACTGTATTTTTGGGCCATAAGACACACCTAGGTTTTAGAGGAGGAAAATAGGGAAAAAATTTTTGAAGCAAAAAATGTGGTAAAATATTTAATAACATAAATAACATAATATTTCACCAATGCAAATGTAAACAGAACTCAACAGCAGCATTAACAATCATTATTCCTCCCAAATTTGGGGGAAAAGGTGTGTCTTATAGTCTGGAAAATATGGTATTTATTGTACTTGATATAGATATTACTGAGGAGGAAATGCAAGTGTTGGTCTGGTTCCCTCTAATTGATTTATATATTTGAATTGTTTTCATTTTAGAGAAAATTATAAAAACAAAGGACCAGAAGGGTTAAATCATCACAGAATGGCTTGTCCTCATTACTTGCGTGAAGTCCCCACTGCATCACAGGGACAGCATGTTAAATCAATAGAGACTTGAGCTGTTAATTTCCAAAACGGAAGAGATGATTGAACTAAAATAGTCTATGCCGGGTCTCTGCCCATTGGGAACGGAAGTCCCTTTAGTTTCGGGTCTTTCTACAATTAGGTAAGTTCCAGGAAGATCATGAGCCACTTTACAAAATTTCCTGATTTATTGTTGGGGGCAGGGACTTTGCTGACATAAAAGCCTTAGTTTTGTACAGCACTACTTTTACAATAAGGTGATAAGAGGTATAATAGGTATATACTTATCGGTGTATATAGGTATATATAGGTGAAGTGTGATGAGGGTGGGGTGGGGCTGGGCAGAAGGGGACACATCAAGGTCAGTAACAGGTAAGTCTCTTGCCTGTTTTTAATTTCATCTTGTCTCCTTCCCTGGGATATGACTCTGCATAGGAAGTGGAGGGGAGGAGATGCCACTTTCACATTACACTGATCCACGACCATCTTTCCTTACTCTCTTTCAAACAATGGCTTGCGTTGCCCAGGCTCACGATCAGTGTCTTTGATCAGGTTTGTGTATCAAATACTTGCTGGGTCTAGTGAGGACCAAGGTGATAAAACAAAGGGCAGCTTTTCCTGGAAGTTGTTCATGATGCCACTTCTAGGAGGTCTGTTCCTTGTGAACTGGGTCATCACCCTGATTACCTTTTACATACACAGACTGTGGAAATTCACAGAGAACTAGGCATTTTTCAAATAAACGTCATCTGATTCTAATTTTTTAATGAGTTCCTCCCTTTTTTATTTCTCATTCTTGTTCATGACTTCTTCAAACTAAGAGTCTGTTGTAGCTGGCTGGGGTTTCTTTTTTTTTTTTTTTAATCTAAAAAAATTCCTTTCATTCTTAGAATGGCTGTGAACTCTAAGCGGCCATCTCTGAGCTACTCCCCAGGAGAAGTGAACAGTAGCTCTCCACTGGCTTTCCCCTCTGTGGCAGGAGTGAATATGAAGGAAAAGAAGGTGTTTCTCCACCTTGTCACCTCCTGAAGGAGCTCTCTCCTCCCAAAGAGTAGCTGATCTCCTCTGGCAAGGGGTGAGAGGCAGGCTGGATTTTGAGATCAGGAAGGGTATGTATCGGCTCCTTTTTTTTCAACCCTTGTCTTTCCTGCTCCCTGCCTTTTGGTCTATGCTGGGCCAGCTCTGGTGCTAAGCTAGCCCTCACCGGAATAGGTAAGAGAGTAGCAGGCCCCCGTCCGCACCCCCAGCATCACCACCATCCATTCCCTCAGTTATACACGGGGGAACAGTCTGGGGGCCTAGGTGCAAACTTAGTCCACATGTGGCGTGTGAGGTGTGGCACCTCCTGCCTCTTCTGGACGGGGCTGCCTTCACTCCAGAGTGGTGATTCTCAGTCTTCCCCATATCAGAATTCTCTGAAGAGCTTTTAGAAATGCCCAGTCCTGGATCAACATTAGAGCACTTGAAACCAAACCGCTGGAGGTGGGGACCAGGCAAGAGTGTTTTCAAAGGTCCTGAGTGAGAGGAGAGAAGCTGCTTCCTACTGTGCATTGTCAGCTTAAGGCGCTTGGCAAGTCAGCCCCTTTGAGCTGGCCTCTAGGGATGGCCCTGTCACAGCCCGAAGGGGCACGCCATCTCACTGAGACCTCCCACATTCACTTTGGTCTTTCTAGTCTTGCTCTCCATCAGTCCTGGGTGCTGCCTTGCTCCTGCTCAGTTAGCATCGCCTTAACTTCATACAACTCTGCCATCTCTCTGTCTGGATGGCCAAGGCCACGGTGACCCATATAAGCCTCTCTCACAACTGGCCACAAGCCTATAAGCCTATTTGGAGTTTCTCATCCAATACTTATTGAACACCTATGATGCGTCAGGCTCAACGCCAAGTGCTTCGTATTATTACCACATTTAATCCTTATAACACCTAATGAGACAGAGATCCTGAGATGATAAAAACCTTGCCCATGTGCCCTCCTTCAGGTTTGGTTTTCAACACAGGTCTGGCTGACTCCAAAATCCACAGTCTCCACATTGCCACCCTGTCCTCAGTAGAAAAGACCTGGTTTCTGCCTGGAAGTGTTCACGGTCTAGTCAGGAGGACACACACAGGAGACATGCATGAGGGTGGGAGGGAGACTCGGGCTGTGGCAGCAGGCAGGAGGGGCACCAACCCAGAGGAGAGTCCTAGAGAAGATGCTACTTTGAACTGAACCCCAAAAGTTGAGAAATAGCTATTCAAATGAAGAACCCCACGTACACAGACATGGAATCCAGAGAAATCCAGGCTTCCTCAGGGACCTGCAAGAAATTCAATATGGCTGGAGAATGATGTGGAAGAAGGAGTAAGAGGTGAGGTGAACAGGCAGCTGGGGCAGGTCATGAGCCCTTCAGTGATGCTGGTAAGTTTTTTTTAAAAAAGATTTTATTTATTTTTAGAGAGGGGGAAGGGAAGGAGAAAGAGAGAGAGAGAAACATCAATGTGTGGTCGCCTCTCGTGTGCCCCCCACCAGGGACCTGGCCTGCAACCCAGGCACGTGCCCTGGTACTAGAGTGCCCTATTTGGTTGGTGGTTGTACGGCAGTGCAAAGGGGTAAAGTGTAAAAGTTACCCTTTGCACTGCCGTACAACCACCAACCAAATAGGGCACTCTAGTACCACCATTTGCCTAGGCTTTCTTTTCCCTTTGGGCACTGTATCTTGAATAGATCAAGCTCCCTTGTGGGGCCAGCCTTTGGAATCAGGTTAGTTCCTTCCGGTCCAAATCCTATACCCTAAGTTGGCAGGGCCCTCCCTATTTACTCTCATTCCCTTTTGGCCCAGGGCTGTGGCCTGATCCAGCATGCCTCACTTCCCGGCCTATGGAACAGGAATGTAGGCCCCTGAAGATGCTAAGGCTGAGGCTGAAGATAATGAAGCCTGGGGTGGGGGCAGGGGTTCCCTGGTCTATCCAGCTGCATGGAGTAGGGGAAGAGGAAACAGGGCAGAGGTTAACAGAATGGAAAAGCAGAACACCAGAATTTGCTCCCAATGGAGACTGGCTATGGAATACCTTAAATTAGAAGTCTCAAAAAATGTGTTAGGGATCCCTGTTGCCCTGGCTGGCTCTGGGTGTGGTTCTTTCCAACAGAGGATGATTGGTGATGTTTTCCCAGCCCTATAATTCTACTTGTGATGAGGTAGAATTAAAGCTGAAATGTGAGTTCATAAATTGCCTAGTTGGTGAATAAGAGTTTAAATCTCCTCAAAAAAGTTAAATACAGAATCATATTGAACTCCATAGCCATCTGCCTACAATGATCTAATTTCAAAATTGAGTACAATTAATTTTTAATCCTAGGTCAGCTTTCCCACTGCCACCTGTCCCTCTCCGCACCGCCTCCCCCATCGGGTGGTGTGTGCTCAGGGAACTCGAGCCCGTTTTAAATATTAACCGGAGCCACACCTACCTAGGAAGATGAATCCACACACACGCCTTCTCATCTTCCGCCTATTATTACCAGTATAGTTGCTCATATATTTCTAAATGTAGTTCTGGTTAAAAATAAGTTTTGTAAACGAGGAATGTGGGGTGTGCCTGCCTCCACAAAAATCCCTTTGTTCTCTGTTGAGAAGAGCAGAGACGAGGGCTGCCTTTAAGGAAAAAACACTGTGCCAGTGTTTTAGCATGTCTTTCAGTCAGAAGCAGGGGTCACTGAATTTAGGGGAGAGATCCAGATGCTTCGAGGTTTTATAGTATAGACTTCCTTCCACAGCCACCCGGTTTTGGATGGGAAGAAATCCCATAAGAAAGGGTCCAGGAATACACAGGCATGTCAGGCGAAGGCCAGTTATCACCAGGAAGCTGACGATGAAGCATCCTCCGAGAATGGCCAACCAGGGCTGAATCAGCTAAGTCAGGAAGCTGCCATCAGCATCCTGAGAGGTCGCCACACTTTGGGAGAGGAGCTCTTCTGAGGGAGATCCTCTGCTGAGCGAGGCCTTTTCTCTGGATGAATTGATCCATGCATATTTTTAATGGGCCTTGTTCTCCTTACTGGAGTTCTCATCATCTATGACAGACGCACTCACCCTCGGGGTTAGGAACACCACGGTCTCAAGTACTGGCAACAGCACGGATCCTTGTCGAAAGGACCAGGAAGAGGGCAGTGAGTCCTGGGGATATGATGGAGCAGACCATGCTCAGTGAAAGTGGAAGCCAGAAGAGGGTTGCTACTTGTTCGATACCATTCTAAACAAACCCTGGGTTGTTCACATCCCAGGATTATTTGACTTGGAAAACCTAACGATTCCAAACCTGAAGGACAGCTGGCAACAGTGTCAAGCCAAAAAGGAAGAAACAGACCCTACAGGCAGCCATCTGTGAACGCTGCTCACCAGCAGTTTCTAGAAGCTACCAAATTTGTGTCCCCTGTGCTGGAATCAGTGTTGCCCCTGAGACCTTCTGAAGAAACCAGTGTTAGCTGTTCAATAACTGATCTGTGTGACTGGAGAAATTCAGTGTGGAGGGTATAAGCATTTACTTTTATGTGGCCCCTAGCAAGTGCCACAGAAAAGCTCAGTTGAAGTTAGGTTCTTAAATGGAAACAAAAACTTCTAAACGAAGAACGACCCATTTGGGAAAATAAAGTTGATGACAGGGAATGGGCTGGGCCTGGAGGTGAGAAACTCTTCTCAGTGAGTCTGAGTAGAGGGCATGCAAAGGCTAAAAACTCATGTCAGCTACACTTGGGCTCTGCAAAAAGAAATTCGTCACAAGTATAATACTTTTAATCACAATGACTGCAAAGAAAAAAATTAAAGTAGTCACTAGTGAAAAAAAAGGCAATTATTAACATCAGGAAAAACAAAAGGTAACAAAGAAAAATAATAATATACTACAATGCTCTGCTTTCTTTGTGTGTGTATAATGATGTAAACACCAAATATTAATTTAACCAAAAATGGCAATATCACTATAGAGGGAGCACTACGGAGTTGAAACACAGGAACAGCTGAAAAGAGTGCTACATCTTCATTTACCACAAAAGGAAGATAATCCTCTAAGTTGTTGAACCAAAAGAGAACAGCACATGCATTTCATATAAAACACGGCAACGTGTAAATGCCAGGAGAAACAAGAAGACTAAGCGGAGTGGGAAGGGATGAGGAAGGAAACTGCTGAATTTCATTAGACTTTTAATGCGATCTGACTTTTTAAATTATGGGCATGTGTTCATTAAAATAATTTTTAAGTGGTCTCTCCAGAAGGACAAGACAGAACAGAACATCTTTACAGTTAAGAGTGTGTTGAAAAGGCCAATTAACTTTAAGCTCCAAACACACTGGATAACACAGGAACGGGTTAGGAAGCAAGAGGAAGGCCTAAGGCCTTCTTAGTTGATTTAGGCACAGTTTGGTAACAGTTAAGTTTAATGACAAGAGTACTTAATTTGTTCCTAGATCTTACAGGATTTTAACACTTATTATTGCTTCTATAATATTTATAATAGAATTAAGTAAAACTTTCTTTAAAAGAGGCAGCTTGGGAACAGAAGTATACTGAGTGGATCATGCTCTGTACACTGTTCCTCTCATTGTCCAAACAGGAAGAATGTCTAACCAGCGGGCCTATGCATCCATAAACATCATTGTTACTCATCCAGTGCCAGCTACCCAAAGAGTATGTGTATTGACTCGGGGGAATTAATCATCCTCCATAAGATTTGAGAATATGATTGTTATGGATTTAATCCACTTCTTTATTCCTAGCTTGCTTTCAGAAATGCTAAATATAAAGGAGTTTGTCCAAATTTGTCTTTTGGTGGCAGATAACACTGTGTAAATAAACATGTTGTCACATCGAGAATGGATGACTAACGTTGAATGGACCTTTACCCTTTGACACAGGACTCCTTAATCTTGGCGCTGTTAACACTTGGGGTCAGATAATGCTTTGTTGTGGGGGTCTAAACTGTGCATTGCAGGATGTTTCAAAGTGGACCTGGCTTCACACACTAGAAACCAGCAGCATCCTTTCTCCCCAGTTATGACGACCAAAAAATGTCGTCAGTAGCTCATTAAAGATTTAGGCTTAGTCTATATGATTAACTCTGCAGAAAAGAACATCCAAACAGTGATTAAAATTTATTATACTACTCTGCATCTGATAACTGAGACATGTTAAGTGAGAAGTTTCTTCCTAAAGTATAATTAGGCTATGTAAATTACTCAAGTATTTTTAAATCTGGAATAAAATTGAAAATGAAAAGAATCCCATCGTGACATCCTGACACACTGGTTAAGTCTTTCTCCAGGGAGGGGAATCTTCCTCCCACCATCTTCATAATCTCTGCGTCAACTGACCCTGCTTCAGCTTTCAAGAAGCCTGGGGTACAACCATAGGGGTCTGAGTGAGCAAGCCACTACAGCGGGGACGCCGGGCCCGAGTGAGGAGGACTGGGTCTGGGACATAAATAGCTGCTTCATCATCAAAGCCTCCTGCCCAAGAGAAGGCTTTCATGAGAACTCAGGCTCATTGTGTGAAAATTCAGATGACTGAACTATAATTAGCTCGATTAGTCAACATTTTAATTCATAGGATTCTGGCTTTGATGTGCTCCTTTCTCACAGAATCAAAGCTAATAATTCTGGAATCATAATTGGGAGGTGAGTGCCAGCTTGAAGCTTGGGGAGCTCCCTCACCTCTTTGGCAAGCCCTGCTTCCAAGACAGCCGCTTCCTGGCCGTGAATGAACCTGGCCCAGGCACCTCCACCTTGCCCCGGCGCTCCTTGCTACAGAGAACATTCCCTGAGCACCTCCCCTCTGTGAGTCAGCATCTCCAGCGTTTAGGTTCCAAATTTGTAGTGGTTGACATTAAACTGTGATGGAGGTCAGCACCTCCAAAGCCTGAGCAGCACAGACATAACAGGTGCTCAATAAAGCTTTCTTTCTTTTCTTTCTTTCTTTTTCTTTTTTTTTGGATATTGCTAAACAAACAGTGGAGAAGATTATTGTTGGGCTACTTATGCAATAACCATCCTTCCGGTTTCAGGAATAAAAACCTGATTTTAAACAACCAGTTACAGTGATTGTCTTCTTCTTGTTCAAACATAAGCACATGAAATAATTCTGGCCAGTGAAATATGATGAGAAGTCTACAGGGGGGATTCTCAGAAAGATTTCCTTGCTTAAAAAGATATACCTACAAAGAGACAGTTTTCTCCTGCTATTGGATGTGGCTGTGTTTCCACGTGACACCTAAGACTGTGCCCCTATCTTGAAACCCTGAGGAAGACTGCCTGAGGACAAAACAGGCTGAGGGTGCACCAGCGAGCTGGAAGAGTATGTGGCTTCTATGGCATTGTTAAGTTGTGGATGAGCCATCCTTGAAGCTTCTTCTGGACTTCTTAAGTAGATGATACATTTTCCTTATTGTTAACCTACTCTCAGTTGGATTTCCTGGTGCTTACAGCCAAAAGTATTCTAATTGCTCTAAGTGTGATTCACCAGACTTTTTTGCATAGGAAGGGATTTAGGTGAAAGGCTAGTTTATTGGGAACTGGATTATAACAGCTACTGCTTACAGCACACGAACCACACACATGCTCCGGAACCATGTGAACAGTGACAATAAAGCTCACAAAAACTCCATGAGGTGATGTTTATTATATGCATTTTATAGTTGAAGAAACTATAGGCTTTGATAGCATAAGTAAACTTATGCAGATCACCTGGTAACTACACAGGGCAACTCAGATTCAAACCCGGACATGGTGTGATTCTGTTTTTCTCTACATTCCACCTCTCATTAGCTTTCCAAAGACATGGTGGAAGAGATGGGAGTGAATGCGCACAGGAAGGCTACTTGGTTCAACGCTGTAAGACAGGAGGAAGAAAGGAATGGGCATTGCATCTCCTGAAACTGTCTAAATGAGTAATGAAACCACTGTCCTCCACACATCCCTTACCAGAGACCTTGGAAA
Source organism: Trachops cirrhosus (assembly GCA_028533065.1). Taxonomy (NCBI): domain Eukaryota; kingdom Metazoa; phylum Chordata; class Mammalia; order Chiroptera; family Phyllostomidae; genus Trachops; species Trachops cirrhosus. The sequence goes on from CM052543.1 coordinate 123,056,908, forward strand.
CTGCTTCCAAACGAGTGAGAAACTCTCCAACATTTTGACATTGGTCCTCCAGATTAGTCCTGCAAACCTGGCCATGGCACCTAGAATTTGTTAAAGACCATTACTGCTTCTTTCAAGCATCTCACTGACAAACATCCTGCCTGTCATATTCATGACACAGTCTCTGAAGACAAGAATAAAAAGGTTTTTTTAATCCTAAACTGAAAAATATCTGTTTCCTGTGCCCCAAACACTCCCCACTTCTACCCCAACACACAAAAACAAGGCATCCAGTAAAGACAGAGAAGAATACTGTAGCGGTGCTAATACTTAGCTCCTGGAACTAAGCTCTGGTCCCAAGTCTGATCTTGGTTTGCTCAAGAGAGGATTGATTCTGGCAAAGGCTTGGAAAGTGCTAGTGACTGACTTTTACTTTGGGGGGACCCTGCAGGACATGAGAGGGGAAGGGTGGGGGTTTCTTCCACACAAAGTCCTATTGAACCACTCCCTCTCTTTACATGACTCTGACCAAGCAAATTAATAAATCCCATACCCTCCCTGCTTCCATTTTCTTCCCTTGTAAAACAGGAATAATAAAGACCAGTGGGCCATAAAAATCTAGAGACGAACATGAGCACCTGACTGCTGTGAGCTCCCGGGGGTGCATGAGACAGACGGGATCATTGCTGTCCCATCTCCAGTTTCCCCCTGTCTACCCCTCCCTTCTCCAACTCCCATCAGCCTCATGCATCTAATGGTCACGAAAGACGGAAGTTTCTTCACATTTCCTGAGGCACTGTAAAAACTGACACATGGGCTAATCTCTGCACACCATACACCCGGAGAGCTCACGTGGGGCTGGGTTGCGGGCACGGCGCGCTGACAAACCTGGAGAGGTGGGAGGAGGTCCAGGCAAGAGGATATGTCCATAGGTGTCGTCTCACTGGGCTGAATGCAGCGAGGAGACCAAGGAAGAGAAAGGGGACCAGTAGATGAAGCAATGAGGAGCTCACTGGTGACCATGACAGGAGCAGTTTGGGACTGACACGCTAACGGATCATGTGAAGGACAGAACAGGAGGGAAAGAAGTGTCTACAGACAGCTCTTTGAAGGAATTTTGCTGTGAAAGAGATCAGAGAAATGAAATCAAAGGAGAGTTTAAGATAAGAGATATTAGAACATCCTTACCAGCTGATGAGAATATCCTTTCCAGAGGGAGAAACAGAATGATGGAGGGAGAAGTGGTATTTATGGAAGGGAATGCTTTCGGAAGGGGAGAAGTGAGATCTTTCTGGTAACTTTGTTTGCTCCGATCTTCTGCTGCACATCTGCTCCGTGTGCCCTGTAAGGGCAGCCTGATCCGGGACAGAGTCAGGAGCTATGAGAACGATTCCAAGCTAAGAGCTTCTCTCAGTGTCCCATACTGGTTCTAGGATCATAGCTGTGGCAATCTGCTTCTCGGTTCGCTTCCTGATTTCCTAGCGTATTTTCCCCAAGGGCTGGTGCAGATGAATCTGCTCCACATTTTTCAAAGGTCAACAATTTTATATCTGATCTCCCTCAATAATATATATTGTTTTAGATTTTATTTATTTATTTTTAGGGAGAGGGGAAGGGAGGGAGAAAGAGACGGAGAGAAACATCAAGGTATGGTTGCCTCTTGCACACCCCCTACTGGGGACCTAGCCCACAACCCAGGCAGGTGCCCTCACTGGGAACTGAACCAGTGACCCTTTGGTTCGCAAGCCACACTCAATCCACTGAGCCACACCAGCCAGGGCATCTCCTCCAATAATATTAATATAACTCTTAATATGGGCCAGACATTGCATTTATTGACACACTTACTGTAATCATCCCACTGAGGCATGGAAAGTGATGCATAGAAATGTTAAATGATTTAAAACTTGAGGTCGTGTATCTGGTAAGTGGAGGAGCTGGGACTTGAACCCAGTTAGTGCAGCTCTGGAAGCCCATCTCTTTAAGCTCCCCCACATTCCGTTTCCCCCTTTTGGCTGTTTTTCCAAAAGGTCTGGGATCACTTAACCCTATAGAACCACTTGTGGCTTTACTGACTCAGGAGGCCCTATGCCAGGGACACACACACACACACACACACACACACACACACCCCTGTGACTGGTCCTGTTCCCATGAGGAATGCTGCCCACGCAGGGAGGGAGGCCTCTGAGCTGCTGCTTTCCTGGCTTCCTATTTATATCAGGTCAGATGCGGGCAGGAAACAGATGGCACACTCAAATTGGGTAATTTGAGGAGAGTTGAATAAAGGGGCTATTTACAAAGGTGTGGGCAGGATGTAGGGAAACCACAGAAGTAGTGCAATAAGTAACAGCTACTTGACCACCCCCAGGCTTGAAGGGGTAAGGGGAGGTGTGAACACCAGAAGCTGAAGAGTGGGCCTTGTGTGGTTGGCCCCCTGACAATAGCTGTGACCATGAGTCAAGGGATGCAGCCAGCAGGGAGGCGACCTCCTTCCCAGGTCTGCCTCACACTTTTCCCTCCCTCTGATCTCCTACCTAGGACTTCCACTGGCTAAACCCAATTGAAAGCCAAAGGGTAAGGGTGCTGCAAACGGTGATACAGTTTGCAGCATGTGGTGGGTAGAGAAGGGTGGAGAGTGGATTCAGAAGGGCAAATAGAAGTATCTAGCATATTAACCCACACAGTGTGAAGAACGGGGCTCTGGAACTAGGCAGACTGAGTTCAGATGCCAACTGCTTCTTACTTTCCATGTGACCCTGGAAAGTTACTTAACCTCTTGATGCATCAGTTTTCTCACCTGTAAAGTGGGCCACTGCACAATAGCTGTGACCATAATAACACCAACCTCACAGAGTTGTAGTGAGTGTTAATCTTAATTTATCTCAGAGATAACACAGGTAAAGCACTTAGTATATAGCAGGCATTCGAAAAATACTAATTCCTTGCCTTTCTCACCTCCTTCAGGTAAATGGGTAGGGATGAGGCCCTCTAATTTATATGTGGCCCTATTTTACATAGTTAGTAAATATTGCTTGATTGATGATTGAAAGGACCTTTCTTTCCTTGGAGGTCTCAGAATATCCTCTAAGACCTGTCCAACCTGTCCTCGGAGGCTGCTGCCACAGTTACTGTGGCTTCGAAAGTTCTCTCTGGGATCTAGTTCCTTTCATGGTGGTTGCAAGTTTCCTAGTGTTGGCCTTATAATTTATTAAACTGTACATTTGTTTTATGCTCTTGTCTGCATTTGTTTAATACTCAACAAATTAAAAAATTTACAAAACATTAAAAAATTTTCATATAACCATGAAAAATAAAAACATGTCATCGTTTGCTTTCTCTCCATTTGCTCCTTTCTGTGAGTAGATGGGTGGAAATGATCACCCGGTTCTTGACAAAAGGCACTTGAAAGGGTGATTTTACTGGTGGTAAGTGGACCTGGGCCACTCATTTCTTTCTACTTGTGTATTTTTTTCTGAGGCTAGGTCTAATGCCTGCCCAGAATGTATGGCTGAAGGCAGCTATAGGGAATGCTCCCTACTCTGGAACTTTCTTTGAAGAACTCCCTGGCTCTTGTTGACTAGTTCCAAGTCCCTACCCTTTGATGCACCATTTGAACCTGAGCAAGAGGCTTCCCCTTTCCTCTTTCAGCCTCTTTAAGCCCCTGAGTGCTTGGAGTGTGGGGTTCCTGTCTTCCACCAAGCACCTCTGACACTGTTGTCAGGCCCTGTCCCCAATCCACTCTCAAGTAGGTGCCAAAGTGGAGGAATGCTTTTCCATGCTGTTTACCTGACATTCTCTCTTTCTATTGTAACGTCTCTTTCAACACTTCTTTCATTATGTGCTTTCCAAAAGGTACAAAAAACTCCCCGTGACTATAAATTCTACTAGGCTCAGAGTTGCACAGTGGCAGGAACTATGTCTTTTCATGTGTTTATCACCTATACTGCCTGAGTGGTTGACACAGATTAGAGCTCATGAGAGGGTTCTTGAATAGAACCGAATTGAAGTTTCTGTCTCTTCCTGCCTGCATGCAAACTGCCTATTTCTCCAGGCCAGCGTGATCACTTCAGTGGGTTGCATACTACTTAAGGGAGAGGGACCTGGCTTTCTCTGGGAGTTGGTTTTCATAGGGAAGCAGAAGCAGAAGTGCATAAAAGGATGAAATGGGAGGTGGATAGGGAGGAACCAGTACTTAAGAAACTTGGAGGCTTGTTTATTTTTAACGTTAATTCACAGATGATTTTCTTCTCCTTAGCATAGATGCTTCTACCATCTTCTTGTAAAGGACTGCATAGCAGAGGAACTGTATTTGTTTATCTTGCTTCTTGAACAGTCACAGACATGCTCCCAGCCCCTTTCACTCCCTGCCTACCAAAGCTGGCCCAGGGCTTCTGATGTTTTTACTTTTGCCAAAATGACACAGGGCCTGGAGAAGAGAGAGTGAGCTGGGACACTCAGCTCCTCTGTGCCTCACCTTTCCTCATCAGTAGCTGGGCAGTGTGGGAGTGATACATACCGGTAAGCAGTAATAAATGAGTGGTGCTTGTTGTTGTTGGGACAAAAAGTTCCAGCCTGTAAAAGGCATGATTTATGGCGATGAGACATTCAGATCCAATTCCTGGGTGAGGGCATCCGAGGCAGGGGCCTCAAGGTGTCTCCCCACAATGAATCAGGGCACGGATTGACTAAATCAGCTGTTTTCCTTATTCCTCCAAGTTCTAAAGTCCAAACGCTTTCCTGCTGACTAGTTATTTTAGGAGGGGAAAGGGAAGTAAAAAGCCAGACCCCTGAGGGCCCTCAGCTGGCGCTGGCGACGCTTCCCAGGCACCACTGTAATATCTAGGTTCCCCTCTCTCCCTAGTTCAACCCACCCTTGTTCGGGGCTTCAAATTTAAAGTGACCGGATACAAGCCCATAGCACAGACCAACGCGTTGCTTTCCCACCTCCTAAAGATGAAAATTCCAAAGGTTTGTAAATAAATACTCCCCGCAGCAGAATTTTATTGTCAAGAAGGACAGCATGTTTGTCCCGACGCCCACAGAAGGGCCTTTCGCCAAAACGAATGGGAAATCATTGGCCCAATTAACATCCTGTGATCTTAGATCTAAAAATGACCGGGAATCGGGTAAACAAGGTGACGTAAGCGGCTGGGTAGGGGGTGGCTCTCTACTGCCACCTGGAGGAGAGCGTCCGCAAGGGCGCAGAGGCTCTGGGCTGCGAGGAAGCGGGCCTGGGCCCACTGGAACCAACTGGAGGAATTCGCGGGAGCTGGGAAGACGCCAGGAGGGTGGGACGACACAGAGGCGGCTAAACAGAGAGGAGAGAGGCCCCTCTGCGACCTCAGCTAGAGGAAATCGAGGTCTCTGTTATTCAGGCCATCGGACGCTGTGGCGTTAACCCTGCTGACTTCCTCCCGGGAACACTCGTTAAGACTCAGGCACCATCAACTCGAGCTAGAAAAAAAAATCGTGGCTACAACCGCGCAGGGACAAGATCGCCAACGCTGCAGGCCCTTGATAAAAAACAATTCTCAGTTTCTGAAAATAGAAGCAGTGGCATGGATATGCTAATAACAAAGGGCCACTGGATTTTCTGTTACACTTTGGGCTACCCCGTGACTTAAGTGGGGGCGGCGGGGGGGGGCAGTGCACGAGTGTAACAACAGCCCTGATTTACTTTCTTGTCAGGCTAATGTGAGAATGAGGCTGCAGAGCTTTGTGCATTATATAACCCGCGCGCTGGGAGCTGCCCCAGAAATGTGCTAGGGGCTAGGTCAACTGCGCGTCATTACTTCCCCCCTGTAGATGATCCACAAAAGAACAACGGAAAGTTGATTTTTAACTTGATAAAAACAGAAACAAAACCAAACCTACTTTACTTTTGGGTTAGTCAGTTTTTGCTGCATTGCAAACCACCTCTAAATCTCAGTGGCAGGGGACAACCACCATTTCTTTTTCTTGCCCGTGTGTGTCTGCAGGTCAGCTTGTTCTGATCTCAGCTAGGCTTACCTGGCTGACTGAGCTCATCTGGACTCCAGGCTTAGGATCAAATGCAGGTCTGCTCCACCTGGGTTTCGTTTCTGGACCCATACGAAAGGACAATGGCTACTGGCCCCTTCAAGAGGCCAAGTCAAAACAAGTAAATACATTTGAAGCCTCTGTTTTGGGTCAGGTCAGCTAATATTCCATTGGCTAAGGCAAGTCCAACATCAACCCGGGTGCGGGTGGGGGGCAGGGAGTGGGATACACCCTGCTTACTCTAGTAAGCTGATCCAGACTACTGGAGGAGACATCTACTTTGTGGGAAAACTGTGAAATGAGGATGGCCTAGATAATCGTTGTGTAGTATTGGGCCGTTGTCAACATGAATTCAGTGTGGCCTAACAGACACATTTAATGTCCTTTTTATCCGCTTTTCCCATTAGCTGTACCCTCCTCTTATGACATTATTCGTTCAGGGACACAATACCCTTGACCATGTCTGGTCTATCTTATGACATTCTGTGTCATGGCAGGATTTACTCAAAACTCCCTGTGCCTCAAGGGTAGACATTACCTAAGCAGGTATCACCTACGGAATGAAAACAACAGGCAGAGAGTCTTTGAGGAGGCAGCATGTTGAGAAGAGCACTAGACTTGAGAATCAAGAAACCTGGGTTTCTAGTCCTGATTCTGCCAGTGCTGTGTTGGAATTTGGAAGGTTGGCAGAGACCTTTAAAGTCTTGTTGAGTAGCTTGGACTTTATCCTGTGCACTGGGGCACGGCAGGGTCAGATCAGAGTTTTTGAGTAACGTTTTTGGCAACACTGTGGAGGGTGGATTGAAGGAGAAAAACTGGATTGGAGGCGAGGAGATGGTTAGGACATAGTCCAGGTGAAAGGTAATGGAGGACCAGACCAGGAATGAAGCACTGGAGATGGAGAAAGAGCCTCTAGAAGCAGAACTGACAGGAAAGACCGACACATAATCAAATATGAGAAGAAAGAAAGGGGAAAAGGGAGTCAAAGATGAATGTAGGCTCCAGAGTGCATCATACAAACAAGAGCAGTATTGTTTCTCAAACCCTTTGTTACAACTGCATAGATACATGTATGCATGGGTTGGCAGGCATTGTGAAATGGATTTCTTTCCAGCTTGGGCCCCCCTTCCTAAATTACACAAAATGGACTTTATCAGTGTTTCCCAAACTTCAGTCATTTGCATACCTCACAGTTTTTGCCATATTAAAATAACCCCTGCATCATTAATACTTTGTATTGTTTTTTAAATGAAGTCATTTTTCTTTACCTAAACATGTACTGCAGGCTTATCCTAAAAAAATATATGTGAAATCATGACATATATGTGCCAGTTATGTGTTTATACATACTGAAACAAATACAAGGCCATTAAAATTAAAATGTATCTGTACAGGGGTTGGCAAAAGTAGGTTTACAGTTGTTTGTATGGAAAATAATACAATAATTAATAAATAATAACACAAAAATAAACTCTGTTTTTCATCCCCAGAACTGCAAACCTACTTTTGTCCACCCCTGTATATTACCTGTAATAATAAAAACATTATTTCGCATGCCCTCAGTTATGTAAAGGCTAGATTTAGGGAACCCCTGACCCAGGTGATAGCTAAAGCCACTAGGATTATACAAATTTTCTTTCTTTGCTCTCTTTTGGCTTCCATTCAGGTTGTATCAGTGCCCAGCCCTGAATGGTAGGTCTGGTATTTGCATCCATCGTTGGCAAGGCCTGGCCCTGCAGGTAGTGACCTCTAGCAGAACGGGGCTGGAGATTGTCTCCCAAACAAATGGGGGCTGACCTGGAATGTCTCTGACTCCAGCCTGAGTCTCTGAAAGCCACTGCAAGAGCAGACAAGCCAACGAGCTGGGTCTCTTGCATTCTGCAGCCAAGGGTGTGCATGGGATGGTGGGATGGCCCTCTGCTTCCCCGCCGTTCTTCCCAGGGCCCACATGCACAGGCCTGAATGTGGAGGGCTGCACCCCAAACTTCTTTTGTTCACATTTGCTGTGTAAAGATCTCCATAGACCGTTTCAAGGTAAAGTTAAGCTAATTTTGCACTGACGGTTGGATGACAGGAGGTATGTCACTAGAGTTCTCTGAGCCTCATTTCCCCCCTGTATACAGTGGGGGGCTCGGCTGGTGACCATGACATTGTCTCCCTCTAACATCTTGCTGTGCTCCACAGTTTGGGGACAGTTGTGTTTCTTCATCTTTGAACTCTTTATTCAATCTTTGCCTTTTTCTTCTTGTGACAGATTGTTTGTTCTTATATGTGAAACTTATTATCATCATTGTATGTACATTTTATATATTTTTTATTTTATCCTTTGTCACTAATATTGCAAATATTTTTCCCAGTATTGTTTCAGTTGTTGTTTCTGTGAGAATAAGGAGAGTGTCCCCACTTCATGGAGATATTTTAACTTTAAAAAAAGCAGCCTCCCCCCAAAAAAGCCCCAAACTGACAATCTTTTCCTCAGGGTTTCTGCTTAAAAAGGGCTTCTTTATTCCAACATTATAAAATATGCACTCAGCTTATCTTCTGGAAATTTAATGAATTCATTTTTTATTTTAAAATTTTTGAACTTTTAAAATGTATTTCATATCAGGAATGAAGTATTTATTTTATTTTTCAAACAGTTATACCATTTATTGAACCATCTATCCTTTTCACACAGATTTGAAAAACATTATCTTTATGACATTTTAAAAATCATTGTTATATAATGATAACAGTAAAAGCTATTGTCAGTCCTACTACGGCATATTTTAACTATTATACTAATGGAATTATTATTTCTATTTACTTATATTTTAAGACCATAGCAACAATATTTACTTCCGGCCTCACTACCAGCACTTTAATGCATTTAAAAATTTATCATAAATGGTTATAATGACTGCCAACATATAAAGTACTCAGGAAGAGAAGACTTTTCTATCATTGTAATTAAAACAGATAATCATAGCAATTACTACAAATAAGATATGAATCGCAATTGTAAAGAACTCAGTTTCTATGACTTTGGGGAAAGTAGGACTAGGACCTAGGGAGGTTATTTCCTGTGCAACTCTAGGAAGTCAGAGCCCTTTCTCCCCAGGGCGCCCCTCCCCACTCCAAGAACCCCCTGTTCTCCGCTCCTCTCTACCTCACTCATCCCCCAAACTCTACTGTCAGACCTTCCTTCACACCGAGGTGCTGATGACCCGCTACCTCCAGGGGAGCCGCTCTGTTAAAGTGTGAGGTGTGTGGGAATTAACTTGTTGCTAATAATAGAGTGCTACAGTTTGAAATACTTTACTTTTCAATAGACCCGAATTGACTCAGTGTTCCCCAGAAATAAATTCACCTGATCTGACTTACTCCCTTCTTTCTGTGAGAGAAGAGAAAGGTGTGCTGGTCACTGTCTGTGACCTCTTTGTCACAGCCCCGGGGGATGCAATGACGGATCTACCATCAACAGCCGTGTGAGTGAGCTGAGCTTATACGGCTGCTTTTATTTTCTTTTTAATGTTGTCCAAGGATAATTTTTAATAACCTCACCAAATCTATGTTGCAAATGAGGAAGAATGATACTGGAAACATATGTGTTAGTAAAATTACAAATATTATGGTTCCTTAATGAAAGACAGGTAAAGTGATAACAAATGAAATGTACATTGCTGTTATTTACAATGTGTACTCAATAAATATTTGTTGAATTCATGAGTAAATTAATGTTTAAGACATCAGAAATAGGGTTTCTTTATGCTTTTCTGAAATATTTCCTCACTTTTAATATAATCTGAGGTGTTAAAAAATAGTTTCAAAAATGATTTTTAAAATAGAGTTTAATATTCTTTTAAAAGTTATTTTTACATACTTTGTCATATGAATGTCTGTTTTTAGGAGCAGAACAAAAGTCCGGAGTGATAAAACGAGACCAGCAAACGAGAGAAAGGTAACGTCTGAGGGTGTGAGGAGCGGCAGCTGACCTCCGGGTTTTGTACAGAATCCTCCTCAGGAATATCTGAGCCTACCATGTAAAATGCTTTTGAGAATACCTTATGTACTTTAGAAATATTTTCACTACTGTTTCTTTATTTCTTTGCGTGCTCCCCTGACGTTATTTTGTTTGTTAAATAAAACAAAACTGGCCCTGGCCAGTGTGGCTCAGTTGGCTGGAGTGTTGTCCTGTAACCGAAAGGTTGTGAGTTCGATCCCCCACGCCCTGTTGGCGCCTACAGGAATGAAGCGGATTGATGCTTCTCTCTCGACTTTCCTCTCTCTCTAAAGGCAATGAAAAAATGTCCTTGGGTGAGAATAAAAAAATTATTAAAAACAAAACTGGATTCTCCAATAATAGCAAGTTTGTCATTCAAAGTAAAGAAAAAATTTGACTAATAAAAATTTGAGAGTTGGGACCCTAAGCTAGTGTTCCCAAAATTCACACACATACACACACACACACACACACACACACACACACACACACAATTCAGAGCCTTAAGGTAGAAAAACGAGGTCCCATGAGCAAAACTGAGGCAACAGCCAACAGGCTGAACCTCTGAATCATGCCTGTGGGCAGCTGCCCCCCACCCTCCTTGTCCACTTGTAGAGTCAGCCCTGCTCTGTGCTTTTGCGTCCCATGTGTCATTTCTGATTGCTCGAAGGAAAGTGGAGTTGGGGACCCTAACTGGGAACCAATGGCCAGAAGTGCTTGCTTTTACCAGTTGCAGAGAATATAGACAATCTCTCTATCCCCAGCCCGCTCACCCTGGCCAAAGAGGAGGATAATTGAGGTCTCCCTGGCTCATCAACTGTTTGCCTCAGGGTCCTTACCGGGGGCTCATTGACTTGGGATTTCAGTTTCTACTCCCCAAGCAATTTTCCCAGCAACAAAAGATTTTCAGTCCTTTTACATTCATCTAAGGACACAGACTATGCAGAACAGTCATGATACAAACTATGTGAGCAACAAATAACAAAGCACTAATTGCCTCTAGTGGGCATAGAGTTTCAGTGACTTCATGTTGGCTAAATATAGGCGAACACTTGGTGTGTTGTGCGTGCCAGGGAGAACCATGATGCAATTATCCCCTGCCCTTGATTGAACGGCGAGGACAAGGGTCAGAAGGCAAGAACAAGATTGCCTAATAAATGGTCCCTTGTAATGGTCTCAAACTCCACTGTGTCCATGGTTTGTACACACACACAAGACAGAGCAAACATTACTGTATAACTTTAAAACAACGTAAGTACTAAGATTCCGCCCCTGGTTAAAAATAATTGCTTTTGTTTTTAATTTAGTTGCTGCAATTTTCTTTTTCATCTTTATAGCAGATTCACATCCACCTTAAAAATTTAGAAATAAGTAACTGCTAATTTTTATTGAGCAATGAACGGGTGCCAGGCACTGCCTGCTCTAAGGGCTTTGCATTATCAACTCATTTTACTCTCACAATAATTCCATGAATGAAGTGTAATCATTAATCCCTGTTTTACAATAGAAAAAGAACAAGGGATGGGCTGGGTTCAGTAAATTACTCATGGTCGTCTAGTTAGAAAAGTGAAGACTGACAGTTAAACTCAGGTTTGCTTGATGGTGAATGCCCTACTCTCAAGCTCTAGACCAGTGCCGTTCAATAGACATGCACCACGAGCCACACATATCATTTAGATTTTTCTAGTAGTCACATTAAAAGAAGCAAAGAAGAAAGTGAGGTTAATTTTGATAATGTTCTATTTAACTCAACGTATCCAAAATGTTATCACTTCAACATTGAATCAAAATGAAAAATAATGAAATATTTCACATTCTTCTTTTCATACTAAGTCTTAAAAATCCAGTATGTATTTTCCACTGACAGCACATCTGAATTTGGACGAGCCACCTGATTTCACGTGCTCCACAGGCAGGCGTCCGGTGGCTACCAGATTGGACAGGGCAGGTGTAGGACATTTTCATCGGGGCAGGCAGTTCCATCAACACTGCCGCTCTGGGTTCCACTAGTAGTCGAAAAGAAAAAAGTCGCCTACAAACTCCATCTGTGTCAATGTACTGCGTGCTTCCTGTTCTCTGTGTATGTATATATACATGTATATACATGTATATGTGTACATATATGCATGTTATCGCCCACATGAAGGTCATACATAGTTTTAATCAATTTTTAATGATAATTTTTTCTTTGATGAAAGTGTGCAACCCTCCAGTGGTTTTGCCTCCCTGTAGGCGTGCGAGCCAGCTTTGATGTGCTGGAAATAGCATGGGACTTGGAGTCAGAGGGCTCCACCACTTACCACCGGTGTGACATCGGATGAGCTATTCTCCACCCCTTGCTTGTGTCATGTGAGGATGAAACAAGATGACAGTTTATAAAAAATGCCTTACAAACAAAGCCCCCTATACTTTATTAAGTATAACTCATTCTTCTAATATGGACAATACATTCTTATACAGGGTGGGCAAAAGTAGGTTTACAGTTATATGTGTAACAGAGTTTATTCTTGTATTATTAATTTATTATATTATTATATTATTAATTACATTAATTATATTATTAATTATAGTATTTTTCCAAACAAACAACAGTAAACCTACCATTGTCCCACCCTGTATATGCAGCGTGTGTGTGTACTAAAAGATCAAACTACAGAGATTTTGGTCGATGGTCAATCCAAAGGGCCTAGCTTTGCACTCTTCACCCAGGCAGAGTTTTGTTGATCAGTAGTAACTGTGGCATTTCTCCAATGTAAGTGGACTGTCTCTTGCTCCTCTTCTCCCTTTTTCACAAGTGAATTTTGTAATGGTCTTCTGTCTTGGGCCTGGCAGAAGTTGCTGCATGAGGAGGAAGCCTGATTTCAGGAACAATCTATCTCCCCTCCGTCCTTGTTCGACATGTCTTGCACAGCCCACCAGGGGAAGCAGAGTGTTGGTCCGGAATGAGAAGAGTCTTTAGGAGCAACCTAAAGCCACCATAGCTACCTGCTCTTCCTAAGCAGGAGCACATTTTAACTATGAGGGCAGAAAACAGTCATGATTCTTCATCTCTACAGGTGGACATCAGCATATACTCTCCAATCAACAAGGAGTCTGTGAAACAGAATTTTCACAGGGTCCAGTGAAATGAGTTTGACAGGGTTCAGGATATATTACCTCAAAATATGGCACCTTGGTATATTGAACATTTTAAGCTGAAGGAGTTTGAGAAAATGGCATAAGAGAGAAGATCTTTCTGACCTTCCCCTGCCCTTCTCCCTTGAAGTAGGTCATAAGATCCTCATGTGAGGTACCCTCCCTATACCTAGAGTAAAGGGGCCTCCTTATATTTGAAGATGGAGGGATACTGAAAGGAATTCAAACTCACAAGCCTTGCTAAGTTTCCCCAATTTACTACTCTTAGCTCATACCCTTCGGTTCCCTATCATGTTTTCCCACAACTTTCCACTTTTCATCAAACCTAGCATAAAAACCACGCAGGTTTAACTGGTCCTTTAGGTCTTCATTTCTTTATGAAGGCTCTTGTGTCACATATGTCTTATATTAAATAAATGTGTGTGTGTGTGTATCTTGTTAACATGTGTTTGTTTCAGAGCCCCAGCCAAGCACCTAGAAGGTTAGAAGGAAAAAATTTTTCCTCCATCAGAAGTTGTTAGAGCAATAAGGTACTGCTGATTTTATGTAGCTACCGGAGTGGACAAACTACAGTGATTTCCATTGTAGATTCCCAGCAAAAAGAAGGTGAATATTGGCTTCTAGACCATGAGAAAAGCCTTAGGTGATGGCTTGCCGTCACCAGGTATTGGAATACAAAAACACCCAGCACCCAACAAGGTAAAATTCACAATGTCTAGAACCTGATCAAAGATTTTCAGGCACAAAACAACCCAGAAAAACACAAACATAAAGAGGAGAAAAACAAATCAATCAGACTGGCACAGATGTTAGAATTAGCAGAGGATATTGAAACATTTATTATAATGTGTTATAACTGTATTTCACATATTCAAATTTTTAAGTGAAGAAATAGAAGATATAAAAATTATCCTAATCAGCCCTGGCTGGTGTGGCTCAGTGGATTGAGTGCTGGCCTGTGAACCAAAGGGTCACTGGTTTGATTCCCAGTCAGGGCACATGCGTGGGTTGCAGGCCAGGTCCCCGGTAGGGGGCATGCAAGAGGCAACCACACACTGATCTTTCCTTCCCTCTCTTTCTCCTTCCCTTCCCGTCTCTCTAAAAATAAACAAACAAAATCTTTAAAAAAATAAAAAATTAAAAAAAATAAATAAAAATTATCCTAATCAAATCTCTAACAAAGAAAACTATACTGAGATGAAAAATACACTAGATAGGAAAAATAACAGATTAATAAATATTAAAGAAGAAAATATTAGTGAATTTGAAGATATAGCAAAAATCCAACCCAAAAGAAAACGATCATATGTATGTATGTGTGTATGGAATATAAATAAATAAATTAATTAATTAAAAGAGCACCAGCGAGCTTTGGGACAGCTTTGAACAGCTACATGTGTAAGTGTGGTTCCTGAAAGAGGGGAGCACAAACATCCTGTTTGAAGGAATAAATGTCTGAGAAATTTCTAATCTGATGAAAACTATAAACCCACATATCTAAGAAACTCAGTAAACCCCAAATACAAGAAACACGCAGAAAACTACACCTGAAAACTTTCAAGTGTCAAGTTTCAAGCTGAGTGAATATGCATTTACTTATTGTTATGTATGTAAGTCTAGACATGAATTTAAAATAAAATCAAATCTGCCCTTTGCCAGCAGAGAAAGCCTTAAAGGCCCCTGTCTGTTTTCATGGGTACTGGGGAGGAATCAAGAAAAAGACTAACGGTCTTCTTTTGACGATCACCGCTACCACCTCCTGCAGGGCGACTCACGGTCTCTGTGAACGGCTACCCCTCAAACTGTGGAGTGCATGGTCTGTACATTTGTATCCAGTCATGCTAGAATACTCCATCTCTTCTGTTGTTCCATCCTGGAGGCACCAACTCCAAGAAGAAAAGAGAAGGAGCCCCAGCTGGTGTAGCTCAGTGGATTGAGCGCGGGCCTGCGAACCAAAAAATCACGGTTCGATTCCCAGTCAGGGCACATGCCTGGGTTGCAGGCCAGTTCCCAGCAGGGGACCCATGAAAGGCAACCACACATTGATATTTCTCTCCTTCTCTCCTCTCTCTCCTCTCCTTCCCTTCCCCCTCTAAAGATAAATAAATAAAATCTTTAAAAAAAAAAAAAGAAAAGAGAAGGAGAAGAAAAACCCTCTCGCCACATCTGTTCACTATATTAGTGTTTAAGCTCTTTAGACTGTAACCTCCTTGAGGGCAGCCTGTACGTTTACACGGAAACATCTGGCACACAGACGTGCATACAGCAGGCATGCAGGCAAGATTTGTGGGTAAACCAATTGCCTGAAACATCCAACCAGGCTTTGCCACTGAGTGTGTGGGGGGTATGGGTACCCCCAAATCCCTCTGGAACGGACGCTCTCCAAATTGACCCTTGCTCTGTCCTCTCGTGATGGACTCAGGACAGAGGCAGTGGGTGTAGGCACTGCACTTTGGAATCTTCATTACAGCCTCCCCTCTAAGAAACTATTGCACTATGCTCATTCTACCAGCAAAACAATTTTCACTTGCTGTAAATGTTACCTGTATGTGTCTGCCTTCCCCCGCAGAGTGTGAAAACTTGATGCAACATTAGCACATTAGAAGGCAATCAACAACTTAGGGTAAAAAAAACAAACATAAACAAATATGTTCATGAAAGAGATGCTTCTCAGGTGGGACGTGGAAACTGCAGCTAGGATAACAAAGGCGAACGGAATGGGGACGCCTCAGAGCAGTGCAGAGCAGGGGCGGCAGGGGCCTGGGCCTGGGCCCTGGTCACCAAGAGTTCCATTTCCTGTGCGACGGACCCCCTCTAACCTACCCAGACCTATTCAACCTCCTCCTTCCCCACCATAGGGCTGAAAAGAACATGTTTCTGCTTTCAAATTTACTTGTTATAATTTTTGCCTCAGGAGGCAAAACAAAATTATAGCTAAGCCTACACCTCAACGAGCTGCCTTGTAAAGGAAAACATCAAACAACCCTTTTGCACTTTGGATTTTGATCCACAATAAAATTTTCCACTAGAAAGCAATATTAACTTCTCCCTACCTCCAGGTCAATAGAGCTTAATGAAACTTGATGTGACCTCCTGTTTCTCCACTCCTGTACTCACACTACTCAACACACCCACACCTTAGTGCATAAACATTCCCATTCAGCCCCTTTCTAACTGACGAATCAGTGTGTTTTCCTTTTGTCCTTTGAACCATAGATGGTAGCACTCAGATGTCAATATGGGGCCTGTTGTTCTTAGGGTAATGCTCACATCTGCTTATGGCAGCTCTAAAGGCACTTGGCAGAAGCTCCTAGTTGCTACAATTCTGGGTAGATCCTATTCTTTGTTTAAGGTAGCCTCTGGCCATCAGGTAACAGGGATGGGAGGGAGTGTCCCATCAGTGCACTGCACTGATTTAACGGTCGCTTTCTCCCTCAGATGCGCTCCTCCCGCCTTGTTACATAGTAATCAGTACCCAGTTGTGCTGGAAGTGCCAAGCATTGTGTCCTTTACCTGCCTTACCTCATTCGCTCATCTTGACAGATCTATGACTGTTACTACTACAACAAACACCATTTCCTACAAGAAAGAGAGCCTTGCCCTGGCTGGGTGGCTCAGCTGGTTAGAGTGTCATCCTGACACACCCAGGTTGTGGGTTCAATTCCACTGGTTGACTCAACGTACAAGAATCAACCAATGAATGTATAAATAAGTGGAACAACAAATCATTGTTTCTCTCTCTCTCTCCCCTCCTCTCTCTCCCCCCTCCTCTCTCTAATATCAATCAATAAATAAAAAAATTAAAACAAGAAGAAACAAAGTGAGCCTTGGAGAGGTTAATTCATTTACCCAAATCCACACAGATAATAACTTGCTAAATGTGACCTGACACCAGTTTTATCTGACCCCTAAATCCTTGCTCTGTGGCATCAGGTCTGTGCAATGTTGCTCTTCATGTTAGTTGGGTTCTTATTAATCTTAGTTTAATGATGAGAAAAACTGAGACTCAGAGAGGTACAAAATATATCCAGATTTATCAAGCTTGTAAGAAGTGATACTAGAGTTCTAACCCAGTCCTCTGACTGCAAAGCGCAGCCATAGTTGACTGGGATTGCATTTTCTGCCCACACCTTTGCTGACACTGGTTCCACGGCCACCCACACCGACACCTGCCCCCTAGTCCTCTCAGCTCCTAGCGGAACATGACCCTCCTTCCCATCCTTGACTCCCATCTTCTCTGCCAAGGTAAATACCGTCCTGGCCCTCCTCAAGTCCTGTCTTCTCCAGAAAACTCTCCAGAAGAGAGCTTCTATTGCTCTACTTTCTTGGTCACCCATTTGTCAGGCTTCCATACCACTGTGTGCCACCCTATGTATTTCTACAGCGCGCCACGAGCATCAGCAGTGGAGACGTCTGAACTCCTGGGCTGGCCCACATGCTCCTTGGTCCCATACAGCTTTGAACCACACTCTGTACACTGTGCCTGACATTCAGGAAGGGTGAGACTCCAGGGACGCTTAGTTGAAATGGTGTCAGCAAGTTCAGCAGATATTTATTTAATATCCACTAAGTGCTATCTGCTCTGGTAGGCCTTTTTACACATGTCACCTCACTTCAGTTTATTTCAACTTCTCCTACATGCTCACTGGCTTCTCTGTTGTCACAGGGCCCAAGCTATATAGCCTTTGCAACACTATCATCCTGTAACACTCAACATCTTTCTTACCCTTCATCATTCCATGCTCTCGTTTGCTTTCTGGCCTTTAGATATCCTCTGTCTACTCCTTTGGTGGCCTAACTCCTATTCACCCTTCAAATTTCAGTTCCAATAGGCCTTCCTCCAGGAATCCTTCCCCACTCATCATAGTGTGGGTCTGATGTCTTGGTCATGTATCCCCATAGCTGCTTGTGCTTCCCTCATCATAGCACGTGATGTACCGTATCATGTGACTGCTTATTACCTGTATCCCTGGTTGACTGGAAGCAACCAGGGCACAGGTTCCATGTTGGACTTTCACTAACCCAGCACCAGACACTGTCAGGCACATAGTAGTTGCTCAAGAAATATTTATTGAATGAATCAATAAGTTGGGCCTTATGGAGAAATGGGAATATTAGGGACAGACTTCACTTTCTTCACATGTTGTCAAGGACTTGCCTTGCCCGAACTTCATGTCGTTTTCCTCACTCCAGAGAAGTGAATACAGATCACACAGGATCCTAAAAATGTGAATTATTCTGTGATGTCCATTCCCAAACCCCAATATACAACTCAGAGCACACGTCCTTTTCTTCTGATGGGAGGTAATGCGCCAATGTTCCTGGGAGTCTCTGTGCCTACCTGAGAAGTTCTAGGCATCATTGCAGGCTGCCAATACTATCTTAGCATGAATGGGGTTTCCAGGGTCCTGGGGGAAATTCTAAAGATGATCTTGAAGCTGATGGTCAGATTCCCATTGTCCAAAGGTGGGAAGACAGAGACTATCCTTTAATCCCTGAGACACATGCTTGAGAGAGGCCAAGAACTCTGTCTGATGAAGGAGGGTGATGGAGGCCAGGTGCTCTGCGTTGGGTAGCGTGGGCAACACAGGTCCCACTATGTTTAATGGCTTCCAGAGAGGCATGGTCCAGGTCTCTCTGAGGTGGAGAAAGGAACTCGAAATGGGAGAGCTACTTTAAAGAGTCAAGACAGATATTATCACAAGAAGCCAAATCTCCCAAGCTTGGGTGAAAACTCATTCAAGGAACACTTCTTCCCATTTGTGCTAATGGTCATGGTCACAGTTACAGGTGGCTATTTTCCAGAGCTTACAATGTGCCCACTCCTGTTCGTGGTGCTTTGTAAGTATTAACTAAATAATTCTCACCATACGTTATGATGAGGTAGGCCCCTATTTTTACTCTCATTTCACAAATGCGGACACTGAGGCACAGATTTATTAAGTGACTAACTCAGGATCACACAAGTAAGTGGAGGAGAAGGGATCTGAACGCACACACTCTGACTTCAGAGCCCATGGGCTTAGCTGAGATCCTTGGCAAGAGTGAAGACTGGGCATCAGAGCAGATAACTGGAATGATGATCTAGTGGGGAAACCAAGTCTTGTTGGCGGTTGGTACCACATTGCTCTCCTATGCAATATTCTTTAAGCTTTTCTTGGTCTGTGTGTCTGACACTGGGCCAGGTGCTGGGCACGTGAAGGTCAGCAAAATCCAGACCCCGGCCGTGTGAGGCTCTCAGTCTCAAGTGCGGACAGGGCTGTGTAAGAGCTGTCATGGCTGGGACATGGGAGACAAAATGGGAAAGTGCTGCCTGCTTGGGGAGGATTTGTGAGTAGAAGAGGTATTTATCTGGATCTAGGAGAGTGAGAACTGTGATTCCAGCTTTATTTCTTTGCCTCCAAGTTATATCCAGGAAATAGTGTACCTGAAGGCCAAGGACTGTGTTTTATTTAACTTCATGTCTTCAAGTGCTAGGGATAATGAATGGCACATAGTAGGTGTTTAATAAATGTATTTGGAATAAATGAATGAGTAAACAGACTAAACGAAATCAATTCTAAAAACTTTAATTTGGAAGCAGAAGCAGGCACAGCAAATGTTCAGGAGATCCAGGTAGGCACAAAATCCAGAGTGAGTGGTGCACACTAGGAAAAAGTCCTTTACAACCAACTCTGCTGACAGTGAGCAAGTCTGCCAGAAGTCTGCTCCCTGACTGTGTCCCTCTCTACCGTCTGGAAGGCTGAGGGCAGAGAGTGGTTGGTTGTTCCCTGTAGGGTCTTCCATGATGCTGTCATCGTGTCTGGAACCTGGGTAGGAAGGCTACTTCCTGGAGAAAGTTAGTGGTGTCTTTAATCAGATAACATACATCACTCCAGAAAGCCCTCAAAATGGCACAGATTTCATGGAGCTGGATGTTTCCACCAACTCTAGCTTCCAACCGGCATAGTGGGATCCGCATAATTTTATCACCCACCCCAGGTCATCTTTGGGCCCCCTCAGATTATTCTCAAGGTGGACAGGGATTGATAAAACCCCAGGGTCAATCTCTCTGATTTTATAAAAGAACTTTAAAAAGAAATTCATTGATTATCATTATCTCAAGTTAAAAATCTGAATTTAAAAAAAAACCACACCTAAATATCTAAAAAACACAGACTAGTTAAATAAAGTATGGTATACCCATGCCATGAGATACTTAGTAGCCATTTAAAATGATGGTATAGATTAGTATTGACATGAAAAGATATTTAAGACATTAATAAGTGTATAAAATGGCTCATAGCTATACACACACACAAATACACACACATGCATACATACATGTGGGTAGTTATATACACAGAAAACAAACAAACAAACCTGGGACAATGTACATCAAAATGTTAAATGTTGTTCCTTCCAGGTTGTATCCTCATAGACAATTTTTATTTTGTTTTCTATCTCTAGTCTTAATTTGCCTACAATGAACAATCAATAAGTAATCATAAAAGGTTTGCCTGAGTGAAGATTTTACAGGTAGACAGCCTGACCCCGGGGCTTCATCACCTCCTCCCCACCATGAGGATAATGTGAGAGGCCCAAAGGTGGTCTGGAATAGGTGATGAGATCATGCCAGGTCACAGGCTGCTGCCTGGAAGTTGGAATGGCAGGAAGCTGGCAATGACAGTAGATTCTGCTGTGTTTGGGAGTTGTTCTTCATTGGATAGCAATATTTCAGAACTATATAGTTCTGATTGCAAGCACTGCTCATTTTCTCCTTTCTGCCCTTTTTTCCCAAAGTCAATGGCAGCACTATCAGATGACTGTACCTGAGCTGGGAGGTGAGAACTCCTCCACACCCAGAGATGCCCAGGTCAGCTCTGATAACCCTCCTCCACCTGCCGGCTTAATTTCCTCTCCTTCTCCAGTCCAGTCTCAGCTCAGTCAGGGGTGAACCTGGGCTGGAAGCAGATCACTTTACTCACCATGATTTCATTGTCTGCATTTCCCTCCCGCCCTAGAGGCCAGCTCACTTTTCCTCTGTAAATTATTTACATACAAAAACTCAGAAAAGATCCTTGATCTTCTCCTCCCAATTCCTCCAGCACCTTGCCTCCAGCATCTTAACTCTCTCCTTCTGTTGTTTTCCCTGACATCTTCCCCAGTTCTGGGTCAGTCTGCCAGTTGCATTTAGGGCTGGAGTTTGGGGGACACGAGGAACTGGGACAGAGGCATCAGTTCCCGAAGATCCAGACCCTTGGACTGTTTAGCAATATCAAGGCTTCTCTCTCCAGCCAGAATTAGAGTGGCCTCCACAGTCCTGCTGAGCTGTTCCATCAAAGAGAAGAATAAGGGAGCTCTTTCCCACTTAGCCTTTTTCTCATACATGCCAATGCGTATCCCCACACATGTGTACACAGAGAGAGGAATGTATCGCATCCAGAAATGACATGCATGCAGTCATGCATACATGCCTGTTCCACAGACACATCCTGAGACACATACAGACAGACACCAGCATGTGTTCTCCTTGGTAGCCATGCATGTAAATATACGTGCATAAATAACAGACAGGCATTCATCCAGACACTCATTCAAACACATATACAACATGCAGACACACAGAGATACAATTGTGTATCCTCACACATGCAGAGGTCAATACTTGCACACATATTCAATCACATGACATAGACATAAGCACACATAAATCTACTGTAGGCAGCGAAGACGGCTGACCGACCATCTCTTGCTACACGGAGACCATGCCACCCACCTTGACACTGAGGTTGCTTTGTTTTGTAGGGAGTTTTTGTAGAAAGTTGGCTGGAGTTTGGCAATGAGTTCAGCCCTCTTCTGTCTCCTGCCCCTGCCCCAGCCAGCTTCCTCCTCCCTGTCACCCCATCTTTCATCCATAGCTGGGCCTGGCCAAGGGGAATGCTAATCGCCATGACAGGAACCGTTTCCACCTGTTTACATCCCTGCTCGCCTCCCCCTAATGCCATTTTAGACTCTGCCAAGCAGCAGAGGAGGCCTGCTGCGCGGGCCCTTGTGAGAGGGGAAGGAATGAGCTAGAGGGCAGTTCGAGTGTGAAAAGAACCCGTCGCTAAGTGACTCCCCATTCCAACAGCCACACACAAGATGCACATAATTGCTTTTAGCACAGTGGGACGGATAGAGATACAAAAGGTCAAATCAAGGATTTGTCCCATAATATCTTTGCTAAGCAGCAGCGTCAGACATTGGAAAAGCATATTCATGAACTGAGTTGCCAGAGTTGTGAGGCAGGCTTTTCAGAGGCGGCTGTGTGTTCCCTCTTTGAGGTGTGCCTGCCGTGGTGATTGGATTCACACGGAGCAAGTGACTTCTCAATGCTCAACAAAGCTCTGTCTGTGAATTGGACTAAATAGACTACTTGGCAGGCAGCTGAGATAACTATGCTAAGTGAATGTCATAGTTGCTCCCACTTCCCTTATGCCGAAGCCTACTGGAAAATGCAGGATAAAGGCCAACCTCCTGAGTGTGGCATTCAAGGCTTCCCACCATCTGATCCAAATCTCTCTCTCTAGGCACTGCCCAACATGAATGCAGATGTCCACCCCACTGGGCCCTTCACTGGTCTGAACTCATCATGAGACTCACTCCTTCGAGGGCCTTCCTAGCTCACGGTGATCCCCAGAGCGCAGTGTCTGTCCTGCCTCATTCATTCAAATCCTACTTGTTATTCCAGCTTGACTCAAGCCCTGCTTCTACCAGTCCTTTCCTTGTCCCCCTACCTGCAAGAGACCATATGCTTCTTTGAAGGAGGGGGAGGCAGAATATTAAAGGAAGAAGGCAAGTCTGGATCCTGTGACTGGACTGAAATATTGATGCGCTCACGCAGGATGGGGTGCTGGCAGTCTGCGAGGGGAGCGAGAGCAGAGGCAGAGTGCAGCATGGAGGCTCTGTGCCTCATCCAGGGCAGGGAGGCGGGTGATCTGAGCCAGGGGGACGGCAGTAGAAGTGTTGAGCAAAGGTTAGAGTCTGTTACATTTGAAGGTCAGTCTGAAAGGAATTGTCCCAGGACTGGTAGTGGGGTATTAAAAAAAGCTAGAGATGACCACAAGATTTTTGACTTAAGCATTTACTGATAGGAAGAAAGAATATATTTGGATAGTGGATATTAAGAGTTTGGTTCTGGCCACATTTAAGGTACCTATTAGGCATCCAAGTAGAGATGTCAAGAGTGAGAAGGACAAGTAGTAAGACAGCAGAAGTGAAAGTATTTCAGGAAGGAAAGCATGATCAGCCATGTCAAATACAGCCGATAGGCTGAGAAGACAAGAGGAAAAACTGACCATTGCATTTAGCTGTTTGGAGGCCTTTGGCGGCCTTGGCGAGCGTGGGTTGATGAAACAGTGGAGGTAAAACTCTGCATTGGAGTGCTTTCAATAGGGAATGGTGAATTTTTGAGAGAATTTGCAGTAAAGGAAAGCAGATCAATGGGGTAGAGCAGTGGAATCAAAACAGGATTTTTTCCCAATGGGAAAAAAAATGCTATCTTCGCAATAAATTTGCCCACACCCTCTACTCCCTCCTATTCCTCTCATCCAGGGACAGGGGCTGCTTCAGTGCTGACCAAAATGAGGTGCCCTGTTGAGCTCTCGGTGATGAAAGAAACCCCCTTCCAAGTTTCTCTGAAAACCAGGGTGACTTTTTCTTATTTTAAAGGCCAGTCCTGTGGCTCTGGCCACGTCAACCTCTCTCCTGCTCGACATCATGACAGATGTATCACTCTTCCTTCCAAATTTCTCTTCTAAACCCCTGAAGGAAAGATGTTTTTCAGAAGAGTCCTATATTCTCCAGTAAGTAATACTGGCAAGTCACAGAGTTCTTCCTAGCAACTTAAAAAGATGTAAGAGATAATTAAAATTTTAATGTTCTTTTCCATAGGGGAAAAGTTTCTGGCACAGCAGTGGCAGAGATGTTAAGTGCATTTTCAGTTTTCAGAAAATACACCGTGGGTCGGGGCACACAGTTCATTAGCTACCGTGTGGAGTGAGCGAGTGCCCGGGGTCTGTCATGTCTCCAACACCACCAACCCCCATCGGAGTTTAATCGCCTTCGGGGCTGTTTGCAGCTATGTTTTCCCATTTCAAATCACATTCAGCTAAAATCAAGCCTATGACTTACACTCTGGGATGTAAATATGCAATGTTTTCCATCAGTGTATTATACTGGTTAAAGTGTTTCTGTGCGATGAGAGGGGAAAGTAAAATAAAAATATCCAACTTAGTATGAGACCTTGAGAACTACTGGCTTTTTAATTTTCTTAAAGGTTATCTCCAGGAGGGAAATACCTGGGAGGGCCATCATCTTTCATTGGCTGTATGGCTGGAATCCTGTCAACCTCACACCAATGCTGGTGAAAAGGTCAGTTGCCACTTGCAAGGCAACAAGTCTTTTTGAAGTGGCAAGTCGGGGCTGGCTCCTGGGTTCCCCGTGGTCTCTGGCTTCCGGGAGAGCTGCCAGTTAGAACTGCTCAATGGTTGTGATGGTGCCTCCTAGCATGTCTAGTGCGCCACCTACACAGTCATGTACAGCAGCCCTGCCTCGGGAAGCTTACACAGGTAGAAGAGAATGGTAGAGAGCAAATACTTGGAGTTTCTTCCCTGACAATGGCCCTGCCTTTACTGCCACTGGGTCCCTTTCTGCTCCATTCGGAGGGAGAGGGTGGAGGGCACTCAATGTGCCACTCCTGTCGCGCTGGTCAGAAATATCTTATACATGATATCGGCTGCCAGGGGTGCAACCACGGTGCACAAAGGGACCCACAGCCCAACCGTGGGATCGCGCTGCCTCTATGCACTTAGAAAAACGGTTCTCAGGTCTCCATACAGAAAGCAGCAGACTCTCACAGCCAGAGAGCCTGTGTCCTGCACTCTGAGAGCGGAGGCTGAGCCAGCAGCTCCCAGTGCCGAGGAAGTGCCGCCCACCCAGGCGGTCAGGAGCCCCTTCTCTCTCCCGCCCTCTCCTCCTCCACAGTCTCCCTGGGTTTTCCTATACTTCTTCCCTGTCCTCGGAGTGCTGGCTCCTCCATGGAACGCACTCATCCCTTGAGGACCCTAAGAGGTTTTGGGTCTCTCAGAGGGGAATTAAAAGGTAATAGCCTTTTTGTTTTCAATATCAGTTATATCTTACTGGACTAATTAGGGGCTGAATTTGTCTCCCACAAATTCTTACATTGAAACTCTAATCCCCAATGTGACTGTAGTTGACCAGTGTGGTTGACCTTTGAACAATGTGGGGGTGAGGGGTGTTCACCCCCCAGTCGAAAAATCTGTGTATAACTTTTGACTCCCCCCGAACTTAACTATAGACATCCCTGAGCCTCAGTTTTAGCCCCCTCCACCCATCCGGGCCCCTCCACCCTGAGTGTGACCCAGAATCTCCACTTTATAGAGAGAATTACCTTTAGTCAGTTCTCAGGAGACCAAACCCTACCACTTAAATGTGACTATTTCTGATGAAACAGAGGAGAGGCACTGCCTTGCTTGTCCCAGCTTCCCGACCACCCCCGCAGTGGTCTCTGACCCTGAGGAGCTCCTGTTCACTGAGCTGATTCTTGCTCCAGAGTTTTGGCTTCTGTTTGACACTTCCCCAGCCCGCACTGTGCCCTCCCTCCTCCGTCCCATGTCCTCAATCCCCAGGTTGTAGAGCCTTGACGGAATCTTCTCTGGGCTAATCTAACCTCCAACAAGCAGCCTCTTTTGCTGCTTTCTCTTTCTGACAAGCCTGATTTATCTTAATGTGTGAACCTTTGGGACGCTGTGGCCGGCTGTGCTGACCTCTTTGGGGAGCTGGGTTTTTGTGGTGCTCAGGAGCGCCCCCTCCCAAGGGCTGTAGGAGGACAGCCCATGCCAGGGCTAAAGCTGTGAACATCTGTCCTTTCTTAGGAGGTCTTTCTCTGTCTCTCCACTGCCTACTGGGCAGGAGCCAGGGGCCAGTGTGGGGGAGGGGAGGTGGAAACCTCGACCACCATCACATCAGTTAGATTACAGTCCTTTAGACACTGGACATGCTGACAACAGAGCGAAGACATTATGCATTGTATCATGTGTATTATATTATAATCATGTATCACATCATTTTGGATTAGTGTGTTAGAACTGCCATAACAAAATACCACAGACTGGGCATCTTAAACAAGAGAAACGTATCTTCTCACAATTCTGGTGACTGTAAGTCCAAGATCAAGGTGCCAACAGAGTTGCTTTCCTTTGTCCTCGGCTTGCAGATCGCCCCCCTCTTGCTGTCTCTTCACACAGTCCTCCCTCTGCATGCTCTCCTGGGGTCATGTGCCCAAGTATACTCTTCATACGAGGACATCAGTCACTGGATTATGGCCCAACCTAATAACCTCATTGTAGCTTAAATACTCCTTAGAGGCCCTATTTCTAAATACAGCCACATTCTGAGGTACTTGGGGTTAGGCCTTTAACATGTGAATTTTGAAGGGACATAATGCCTCCATAATGATATTATTATTCCCCAATCCCATCACCAATTTGCACTGAGGCCACAGAAAAAAAGAACTGCCTCAAATTGCAGTGTGGGAGATTTCAGCTACAGGTAAGAAAGGTTCAAGGATACCCCAAGTTGAGATCCTGGGGTGGAATAGACTGGGGGTGAGGAAGCAGAAAGAAAGATGAAGGCAGGCATCCTGGAAAACATACATTCCCATCCATTGGGGACCATTCCTAAAATTGAGAGGTTAAACTAAATCATATTTTAACATTCATTACTGTATCAACATTAATTTGTTTGATCATTCATTTAGCAGACATTCACTAAGTCCTCACCATGTGACAGACCCCAGGAACCCAGAAGTAAAGCTGGGAATGTTCTTGTCCCCAAGGGGGACTTACACTTATTGATATGTAAACCCAGGGTGGGATGGGAGGAGCTCTGTCTCCATTCATTTATTTCCCATCTCCTTGAATGTCGATGAAACTACAGATGAGTGCACAGGCTTGCACATTTGTCCTTGCTGGCACTCAGCAGTCCCCACACTCCAGGCAAGACCTTGTATTTGACAGAAACTTGACAGAAGCATGCATAAAGCACAGCCTCTGCAGGTTGGGCACATCAGAAAGACCATGCACCATGAGTCAGCTCAGGGAAGCTGGAGGCATTTCCAAGGCCCACACCTGGGGCAGGCAGGTGGGAAGAGGCGTGGCTGGCACCACAGTGGAGTCACCATAGCCACAAGCCATGAGGTTTGGGATCCAGGAGGCCCTGGCCTGATGCCACTGAAGCTGTTGTGAACCAGACTCCTCTTCCCCTTGTCCCCACCCCCACCGAAGCTCACTCGCAACCTCTCTGAGGAGCCCACCAGATGCCTCTGGGATCTGCTTGAGAGTGGGTGGCAGCTAGCAGCGGAAAAAAGGTCGCCAGTTCCAGATGCTTTGGCTAGAAAGTGCTAGGTGCCTCCATCTGGAAGGTAAGTGTGCCACCCAGTGTCTAAGCAGGAGAGGCGCAGGGGCAAGCCTGCTCTCCTTGCCCTGCCTCCTGCAGGCTCAGCCTGTGGCATATCCTTTGGCTTCTCTCGCTGAGGGCAAACCACTCTGCTTTCAGAGTGGATTTTATTTTTTAGAAAGAGCTAATAGTCATTCTAAGCAAAAAGGTTACTGATGAGAATACAAAGAAATAACACAGTTTTTCCTCTGGTTTGTAACCACCTAAAGTCAGGTGACTATTTTAAGAATATAGACATATTTTTCAATTAGTGTCTTAAGGGGATTAAAAGTCTCATTATTTAAAAGCCAACAATGTATACCATGGAACCCCACTAAAGTACATTTTTATATAAAATACATCTCCCCCCAAAAATGCGTGCCGGTGCTGCCTTTTCCACGCAGACCTGTCCTTTGCAAGAAAGGAAGACCACCCTGTCTGATTTCCTCCACTGCTGCGTAGGGGGCTGTCCGCACAGCCTGATGGAGCCCCGTATCCACTCAGTCCTGGCCCCTCAGAGCTGAGTATGAAACCCAGAGACGGGTTTCCTCGCCTGTCGACGAGACTGTTTCTTGTGAGGCTTCCTTCAGAGACTTCAGATCTAGGAGGAACCCTTGGCAGGAGAGCAGCTCCACTTTTGTTTCTCAAACAAGGTGTGGAGCCCAGTGCCCACACCAGGCTGGCAAAGGGCCTGGAGTCCATCTGAGGACACAGAGGGAGGAAGTCAGAGCATCAGAGGCTCAGGTATTTGGTCCCTGGGGTCAGTGGTTTCATGGCCTCTGCTTCCCTGGGGAGGAACAGGAGAACCGGAGCCCCAGACTGAGCCTGAATGGGGTGGGAGAGGCTCAAGAGAGCCCTCCCCACACCAGTGAATCCAGTGCCTGGAGGTCAGGCCGACAGCCCTCAGCAGCCCTGAGCTCCCTGTGTCCTGGAGAAGGCCTCTCCTGCAACTCCTAAAAAGAACTCCTTTTTTCCTGGAGCAAAAGATAGACCCCTCTCCTAGGATACTCATGGTCTTCAACATTACCTGAGCACAAAGGGTCAGTTCAGTTGGAGCAAGCTTGAACTAATCTGTTTAAATGTGGAACAAGGCAGGCCAACCCTCACTTGGCCCTGAGTGCTGGCAACTCCAGTATTCTGGAGGTGGGAGAGTCCCAGATAGCAAATACAAAAGGAATAAAATAATTTTTAAAAATCACTAATACTCCAAATTAAATAACAGACCTCGGTAAAAATCACCAATGGATGCTAAAATCATCAGATGAAAGGCTAACAGGGAACTTTGTGGACTGACACTACCAAACTTACTGATCAGTCTTGGCATCGCTAAAAGTGAAACAAGCAGAAAGTATGTGCCTAATGGTAACAGCACCACTATGAAGGACTAGTGCCTAAACACACTGATCTTCAGTCCGAGCAAGGGCCTGAACACAACTCCCAGTTTACAGGGAAGGCAGAGGGTAGAGGCCATGTTACCTTCCTCCACGAGAAAGCAGTCAGACAAATACAGACACAAGACACTACTCAGAACAAATGCGTGGTTCTTCCTGCTTTACAATAAAGGAGACACAGCTGTATGACGTGTGGATTTTGACAAAACCCACTGTAAAAACGATGTCTGAGATAATCATGAAATGTAAATTTAGATGCTATTGAGGAATTATTGTTAATTTTGTTAGGTAAATAATGACATTGTGGAATGTAAAAAAGTTATCAATTAGGAATACCAACTAAAATATTTCAGATGAAATTATATCCGATATATGCTTTAAAATACACTAGAGGGATGAAAGGAAGGGGTAGATGATGTAAGACTGGCAGAATGTTGGTAATCATTGAAGCTAGGCAATGGATATCTGGAAGTTCTTTTTTTATTCTAATTGCATGCACTTAGAAATTTCCATACTAAAAAAATATGCAAACACATATTCTGTTGTGCCCTTAGCTCCCATGCAGATCTCATATTAAGTAACATTCAGCCTCAGTCTGGGGTCTGGGGGGAACAGGCAGACTTGTAGAAGAAGCAAGGAATACCAGCGGGCGAGTTCGGCAGGCCTTTCCTTCGAACACTTTGGATTTGGAAACAACGATGAGGTCACGCCACACGCCTGTGAGAACGGTCCAGTTCCAGAGCACTGACAGCACAAATGCTGGCGGGGATGTGGGGCGACGGGAGTGCTCACTTGTCGCTGGTGGGACAGCTGTTCTGCACGACCCTATAACGCTGGGTCCGTGTCATAATGTACAGTGGAGGGCACAAGTAGGTTTACAGTTATAACACAAATACATAGTGTAATAATTAATAAATAAGAATACAAGCATGAACTGCATCGCATGTACTCACAGCTGTAAACCTACTTTTGCCCTCCTCTGTATTGGTCCCAACCCTTGGAAAGCACAAAAACCAGGAATGAGCCCTAATATAAGCATTAGACTCTGGCGGGTAACGATGGGTCGATGTAGGTGAGCCAGTGGTGACAAATCTACCACTGTGGTCAGGGACGTTGATAATGGGCGAGGCTACGCATGCGTGTGGCAGGGAGTACACAGGGAATCTTTGTACCTTCCCATCAGTTTTGTTGTGAATTTAAACTGATCCAAAAAACAAAGTCTGTTTAAAAAAAGACAATTGACATAATCTTTTAAGAGATACTCTACAGTCTCCCAGACAGAAGCCTTCCATGTGAGAAGAATTAAAAAGGCTCCTTCTTGGCAGTGCTGGGGACTACTAACTCACCCAAAACCAGCATCTCCACAGACACATGTGCAAAGACACCTTCGAGGCACATGTCAACTGGCTACAGTACAACATGGAAGAACAAATGAACATACGTGCCGTCTGTCACACGCACAAAGGCATACACAGATTGCACACATGTGACCGGGCCTAGGACAAACACTAGCACAGCCACCGGGATGTGCGCAAATGTCCAAACCCTCACAAAGCATGAGAACAATCACTTCCCAGACAGGGCTGAAATACAAATACAAACAAATGACTGTAGTAGCGCTAACATTCACGAGTATAGAGGGGAAAGGCTTTGTAAACAAAAATGACATTCTCAAATGTCCACCTTAGTGCTCCTGAACATTTCTATAAACTTGAGGATAAGTTTAAAGCTGTGTCTCAAAAAGAAAGTCAAAAGAAAAAAGAGTGTTTGACTTTCTTGTGTTTAATTCTCACACTGCACATTCCCTCTAGGAGAGCTCATCTGAACTAATGCCTCACTCGGTGCCTCTATGCTAATGACTCCCAACTCTTTCTCGCTAGCTCACGCTTCTCTCCTAAGCTGTAGACCTGTATATCCAACTGCTCGTTGACCATTTCCTCTTGGATATTGTATTGTAGTTAACGTACAGACTCAGCTTATTTTTTGCTTATATAACAGTTCAGAGATAGAAGGCACTGCCATCCTCACCATGTGCTTTTCGTTTCTGAGTCCAAGGTGGCTGTTTCAGTTCTGGCTATCATCTTTCAACCAGCAGAAAGGAGAAAAAGAGTCAGGAAAGTTCACACCCAGGCCTTCTCAGAGCAAGACACACATCACTTCTCACATCCCACTGACGAGAGGTTGGTCACATGGCCACTTGCTGCAAGAGGAGCTGGGAAGTAAAGACTTTAGCTGAGTGGCCATGTGCTGGCTAAAACTGTTCTTACAGAAAGCAGAAAGGCATTGGGGGATAATTGGAAGTCAGCCATATCCCTCAGATACTTCAAACTCAATATAAGTAAAAGTGAACTCATCATCCTCTTCGCCTCCTCTCCCACAACTGTGCCTCCTCCAATCCCCAGCTGGATAAATGATGTACCGTTTACCCAACTCATCCAAGTACGTTTGTGAGATTAGATATAGGATTCCCAGCTGAATTTGAATTTCAGTTAAGGAATCATTTTTTAAATCAATTATGTCCCAATATTAAATGTATTTTTATTTGCTAAATCCAGCAATCCTACACCCAAGCCAGAAGCCTTACAGCCGTCCTGAATTCCTACCTCTTTTTCCATTTTCACTTGCCTTCCAAATCCTGCTGATTCTTTTCTGTATTTCTCATTCCGTCCTCTCTTCTCCATCTCCACTGTGACTTCCCTGGTTCGGGCCATTGCCCCCTCTCTCTCTACAGCTCCTGTAATTGCCTCCCACTTGGCTTTCCTGTTTCCAGCCTTGCCTCTTCTAATTCATGCTATGCACACAGGCAAACTTGTCTTTCTAAAAGGAAAACCTGACCACAGCACTCCCCTGCTTAAAATCCTTCCCTGCTTCCCCGTGGCTTTCAGGATAAGCTCCAGACTGATCAGCTAAATCAGTAAAGTCCCTGATCATATGATTTCTCTCTCCCTCTCGTCCCAGCCCTCTCAGGCTCTAACCCATTACGCATGCTCCAGGCACATCAAGTGCCTGGGAGCCCAAAAGGGTACCACACCATCCCCTTGATGGTATGTGTCTATATATTCTTATTCCTACCATGGACCCCACACCTGTCCTACTCTTCTTCTTTTCCTGGCTAAATCCTACTTATTCTATTAAAAAAACCATTTAAATGTCACTTTCTCCAAGCAGTCTTCCTAACTTACTGTTTTAAGCGCATGTTTTTGCCACCATAGCCCTTGACACACTGTACTGCAGCAGCTGACTTATCTGTATGTTTCTCCAGCTGCACTCTAAGTTCCTTCAGGGCAAGGACTGTGTCTTGTCTATATAAAGTCAGCAACTGATATATTAATCAGCATTAGTAAATAATTAATTAGTGTTTATTTGTATGAATGATTGTTCTTTAGCTTAATATGTTCCTACTCCCATCCCTGGCTAATCCAGCGTGTCTTAGTTGGACACTGCCCTCTGTTTTCAGATGTGGACCTTCCTGCATCTTTAGCCTCATTGAAACTCTGGGCTTTGATTTCCATGGCTCAACCGTGATGAAAAAGCTTCTCGTCCACTCCATTACACTCTTACCTAACGGACCTCGGAATAAAGAAATGACACCTTACCGAGTGAGGTGAGTTCCCCACCCAAGCTGAGTTTCAGATCATCATTCCAGCTGACATCAGGCAGCTGTTAGATGAGAGATTTTCTCCTGCCCTCCTAACCCCCGCAATTTGCCCCCAGCCCTCCTTCATCCCCTGGGGAACAACTCTTTTCACTTGTTTGTTTATTTGTTTGTTTGTTTGGGGCCACAGCAGTGTTTAGCAGGAGCAGGCAGCCATGGCTTCTTAGAGCTGTGATCTAACTCCACCTGACAGGTGGGTTTCGGGGTGTCTCTGGGGCCGTGGCCTGCTTAGTAGATTCACCACTCTAAACTCAATTACAGGAGACTTTCACGCTCCACAGGCCATTCCAGTCCCTTTTTGATAAAAAACTCTGGCGAGTAAATAAGTCATGATGGTGATAGGGGCTGCCATTTAATATTCATTGAAGTACACATGTTTGGAAATTGAAAGCAGAGTTTCATCCATTTTCACATTTATATCAACATGAAGCTTTAAAAAGGATCCCTCCTTTTCTCCAGCAACCTTGTCAATTTCTCATTTGGAAAGGTTAAGGTAAACTGGG
This sequence comes from Trachops cirrhosus, assembly GCA_028533065.1. Taxonomy (NCBI): domain Eukaryota; kingdom Metazoa; phylum Chordata; class Mammalia; order Chiroptera; family Phyllostomidae; genus Trachops; species Trachops cirrhosus. Next base: position 123,090,052 of record CM052543.1, read on the forward strand.
CACACATTTTTTTAATTAGAAATACCTAATGCTATAATTATTAAAGTGTGAGTTTGAGATCTGTTCATTTTCAACTCAGAACCAATTCTTGCTTTTCATTTGAACTCCTGGGAGAGGTTGGTAACAGATACGTCACTGCTATTTCTGGCAGCCAGATTTTTGGCTTTGCAGGGGGAGCTCAGCGAAAGGAAGAGGTTGGGAATACGGTGATCAGCCCCCAGCTCGGCCCCAATATCTTACGATGTAGGAGAATGTTTTATAGCCATCCCAAGTAAATGCGGAAGCACCCCTTTTAAAATAAAAATTCACAAAATAACAAGTGTTCACGCTCGCCGGTGAGTCACAGGGCTGTTCACTAAGGGAGAGCCGACATCTGGGGGAACAGTTAACTGCGAAGAGTTTGGGAATTGTTGTGTCGTCTCCTCCACTCCACTTTATTTTTTTACTAGGGATGAATGTTTAAGTGTGGTGCCGTGGTTGAAGGCATCTCTTTTAATAATGCAACACATGGCTTCCTGAGGGGACAGCAGTTGATTTGGAAACTGAATATGGTGCACTCTAAATTCTCCTCCCGAGGAAGGCTGACTAACTGATAAGTGCCATGAGCTAGCATGGGGACTCATTCTGTCAAATCAGCTGGCTGGAAAGGCCCCGTGTGGAGTCTTCTCCAGTCTCCAGGAGCTAATGTGAGCAGACACTTGCGACATTACACAGTGCAGCAGGCCTGGCATGAAGGAGCGGTCACTATCCACAAACAAGGTGGTCTTTAGATGACAAGGATAAAGAAATCTGTGCAAATTTGTTAATGTAACAACTTGGAAAAGTATGCTTTAAAAAAAAAGCTGCTCTATGGGGAGAGAGGATCAAAAGAAAAAGAAGGCAACAACAGAACGTGGAAGCTTTCTGTGGGCTTTCTGTACCGTTTGGGCATTGCCTTTTCTCCTGGTCTGTCTTCTACGCGGGGGTAGCTTCAGTTTAGTGAGCGAGTCCCAGGCTTTGTCATTCCACGAGTCACTGTTCCACCTAAACCCAAATAAAGTAATAGAAGAGTAAGGAAAAGAAAAGCAGTGAAGAGAGAAAAGAATCTGTGCCTTTGCCTCACTGGAGTGAACAACGTCTGTCCTATTTTAGATGGGCGATCGTCTGATTTTCTGGGTGAGAACTGCGATCTGTCTGATCTTGTTGGTGCTTTAGTCCTGGAGGAAGACTGAAGTGACCGTCACCTGGAAGAGACACAGTGATAAGAGCATGCTACCTCTGTGTCTGATGCCAAATACAAGTAGATGTCTACAACTGGATCAAGTATTTCAAGAGTTACAGCATTCTAAGGGAAATGTAGTTATTAATACCAGAGAGACAAATTTGATTGTGTTGGCTGTCTGATTCAGAGAGGTGGTTTTGCCAGTTTTTCCCCTTCAGTGAGGTCAATGTGATAAAAATAGAAATTTGGTATAGTATGCCCATTCCATATTTAACTGAGAAAATAATATGACATACCTCAAAGTATGATGTGCTGACTCAGCTCTTCCATGGCAGCTCTGAGACCATGGGTTCTGGACAGAGACACCTGAGTTCAGGTGCTGGTTCTGCCACTTACTAGTTTGTGATTTGGGGAAAGTTGTTTGGGAAAATCATTTACCTCATAAGATTATTCTGAAAACACCTGCCTCATTAGAGCATTGTAACATAAATTAATACATGTGAAGTTCTGAGGTCAGTGTCTGGGATGTACTAAACACATCCTAAATTTGGCCACAATTATTATTTAAATGAACCTGAGTTCCCAGAGGTTCTTACTGATTGTAACTAAAAAGAAGGGTTCTGTGGTCAGACAAGCTTAGGAAGAGGTTTAACATAATTAAACATTTTTAACCGTAGTATTTCTCAGAGCCTTCACTATGCAAATATATATATATATAATGAATATCCAAGGAAGAATTTACTTTCCAATGTTTCACCATATAGACCTTTCTCACAGCTGATGCTGTTCCCCAAGTGAAAAGACAACAGTATTCCTAACATCTGGTTTAGAACTCAAAGGAAATTTTGAGTCACGGGGCCTGAACCACTAGGACAGTAATTTAAAGCACAGTAATTGGTTACCATATCAACTTCATAGGTCTTAAAATACTCCCTTTTTAACAGCATTTTGTAAAGTGGGACCAGCAGAAGGCAGAACAGCATATGCTTAAAACAGAGGCAGACCTGTCCTTCAACCTATCAAACAAGCTTTTTAATATCTCTAAGCATCAGTGTCCTCAGCTGTAAAAGGATAGTAATGGTGATACTTACCTCCTAGGCTTTCTCTATGAATTCAATAAGGTAATGCCTGGCTTTTAGCTATTACTGATGTATATACTTCAACAGAGGGGCTAGCATTTGTCAACAAAGAATGAATTAGTCATTCTGTTCTCAACTAACTGCTGTACTTATTCAGAGCCCTTGGTGCCTCTAAGGATTGCAGTAAAAGAAAAAACACTGGAGTGGGAATAAGCATCTATGGGTTTTAGAGCATCCTTGGTGCTTAAGTAGTTAGTTGATGGACATATACGACACGTTTAGCAAGATTACCACACCCTCTGTGCTCAGCTTTCTCTTCTGTGAAAAACCACCACCATGTAACAGCAGCACACCTTGCCCACGTGCCTCAGGGTTATTGGGATGGTCAGAAATGCTCACGTGCTATGATTTTCTTAAACTATAAAGGCCTATAGCTTTTTCAGAAATAACTTATTGTATATTTACTATAGTCCAGGCACTATACTAGGTCTTACATGTAATACTTCATTTTAATCCTCACTATGAGGTGGCTATTTCTATACCTCCTTTAGAGATGAGGAGACTGAGGTTTAGAGAGGCTAAGTACTGCTAACTTCCCCCAAGGTTGCCTGGCTAATAAGTGGTAGAGCCAAGAATCAACTCCAGATCTGTTTGACTCCAAAGCTCTTGGAACCACTGTGCTTTAAAAAATGACATTAATGGGAATAAAGGATAGAAACTGTACTGAATAAACTAAAATAAAAAAATTTTTAAAAATGACATTAAAATACATTTTAAGTTCAAAATTAGTACTGCCCACATACAATTCATCTCTCTACCAGGTTCTACAGACACCATTTTTGATGTTGCAAAAATCCGTAATTTGGACAACGGTCACTAGTTAAATGAGTGAAGATGAAGCACTGAGTAGAAAAGAGAATGGTCAACACAGTCTTAACTGGATGATTATTTATGGACACTGGCTAATTTGACTAACTCTGCCTGTGACCCAGGTATATCTGAGCAGTGTGTGTTTGAGGGCACAGGCTCCCGGGAGTCCAGTCACCTGTGTTAGTTGATCTGTATGTGCCGAGAGCTCCTGGATGACAAGCTGACACGCACGGCAAGCAGCTTCATGGACTGCAGTAGAGCAAGGTCTGTCGGAGAAGGAAAATCCATATTAGCGATATGCTATAAAACACTTTTTGTTAGTTACATACATTCCTTTACTTTCATTTCCTAAGAATAGTTCAGCTGTCAAAGCATTTCCAAGATTTCCATAGATTCGTCAAATACTGTGCAATCGAATTATTGCTCTGAGAGAAGCTACAATTAAAACACATTAATCATTGTAACAAAGGATCCTTATTGAGGCTGACAAAGATGGTAAAATCTGATGAATAATTAGTCTGGTTAATCTTTTAAAAGTGAATTAAACTGCTAACAAGTTAAATCACTGTGATTTTCAAAATAAGCCTCCAGGGTGAGCAGAGAATGGGAATATTATCATCATTTTAAAAAGATATTTGCCTTCTTTTTCTCATCTCTGGGCTTGCACTGGAAGTCCGGGTTAGAATTAGGGGACCCTGAGGATCAGCTGGGAGAATGAGGTTGGTCAGAGTGTGAGAGCAAGTTCTTCACTCCCCAAATGATCTCTCAGTATTTCTAAGAGAGTCACACAGGGGATGGAAGAGGAGCCATGCATGACCTTTCGATCTAATCCAGAACTTAAATGGTACCTGCTTACCAGCCATTCTCAGTGACCTTAAGTGGATCCATCATGTAATTCTGATTTTGTCCCCACTGTAAGTCAACAAACCTTGACAATGAGGTCACTCTGGTATAGTTTCCCCTTATGCCCCTCTCTCCAGTCAGATGGCTTATCCTTCCAGACACCTCTCCTCTTTGCATTTCAGTTACTGTGGGAGCTCTGCCATACTCTGTAAGTAATGGAAAGAGGCAAATTTGAACTCATAAGCCATGGGAAATTGACGGAAGAAGACTTTTGAGCTAAAATCTTGGCTCTGGCTGAGCCTCCACAATTCGGGAGTTTTAGTGGATTCTGTGATGAAGGGTCCAGACCCCTTCAGGAAGGAAGGACTTATTCCCCCAGCTGGTGGGAGAGATGCTAGATTGGGACCCCAGCTGTTAGCCTGGAGAGAAGAAAAACCGAACACCCTCTCCAGGGTCACAGTTCCTTCCAGGGGTAGCTGACATCCAATTACTGACGAACATGTGGGTGTAAAGACTGGCCTAACGTGGGACAACTGAAGGGTAGTGCTGTTGCCACAGCTCCCTGTGGGGCTGGCTAACGTCTTTGTTGGGATGGCACCACTGCCCAATTTCTCCCTAGGGGCCTTGACAAAAAAACCTGTTAAGAGAATATGTAATAACCATAAAAATTACTGTGTCCTAGGATCTCCTCAATCACTCTGCTGCAATTTCCCAGCTGTTTAAACTCTTGAATATGTTAGTGATATTGTTGCCTCAGGTCACTTTGAGAAAAAGCCAAATTTACAATGCTCTTGCCATGAATCAGATCCCTATCTCTCTCTTAGGCTTGAACCTAGAAAATCTTAACAAAAATATACAGTATCAAAGAAAACTTGGGGAAACAGGCTAAAATTGGGCCTCAAAGAAAGTCAAAGTTGAACTGGCCCCAGAATAAAGAAGTTCTATTAACTCCCTTTTAATGCAAAAAGTCTACTGTGAGGAAACTGTTGAACTCTTCTTTGACTTCCTGTTGAAACAAACAAGGTAGAAGCAGGAAGGATTTTGACTAGGATTTACTCAAGTTCACTAAAATCTTTAGAGAGGTCAGAATACTCTGTATTTATGTGTGTGCTTTACTTTTTCTTTTTAGAGTGCTTTTTAAATATTTTGTTTTATGACTATGTAATGTATTTGTAGGACTTTAAAGTCAAATTTACGAAACAATGCACATTCCGAGAAGTCTAACTATCTCTGATCCTCTCATTCTATTCCCTTCCTCTCCTATTAGAAGCATTTTTATGTTTTTACTTTGTTTCGGCTTATATTCCTTTTTAAAAAATCTCTTTCTTCCTTTTTACTCTCTATTTCTCTTCAGTCATTCATTTATTATGCTTTTCCCTTTTGTGTTTTCCTAATGTAGTCTTCATTTCTGAAATAAATCTGTCCCTTTATTTCTAATTCTTTCCTGGATATATCACCTCATTTACATTTAAAAAAATTCTAAGTTGTCATTCTTTTACATCTTCTATTATTTTCTCAATTTCTTTTAGCTTGTTTGAAGTATTAGGATACAGTTTTTGCCTGGTTTGTGAGCCTATCTTCTACCTGGTTTTAATGGGGGGAGGGGTGAAACCTTTCCTTGGGGTCCCAGCTTCACAGACCCTCATCTTTGTTCCTCTGTGCACCTGCACCCATGACCATGATTGGGAACCGATCCTCTGGATTCCGCCCTCATCACTCCTCCAGCAGCTTGCTCTGCTGATTGCTGTCCCTTCTCTTTTCTGTATGTTGAACCTCTCCCTCTCTACTGAACTTTACCTTCAGCCCACAAATATGTTTGTATCTATTCCAACTTTAAAAATTAAGACAAACCACACCCCTCTCCATTTTATGTCCCCTTTTCACCTCTAATTCTTAGCCACGTTTCGTGAGGTCTGTCCCTATTCATTCACTCCTCATTCCCTTGTCAATCCATTCCATCTAGCCTGCGCCACATACCTTTGCTGAAATGTCCTTGCTAAGGTACCCACTGAATTTCCTGTTGTTAAACCCACCGGCTATTTTCAATTTTCACCCATGTGACTTTCTACTCTGGGGCACCATTGAGCACTTCATCTTTTTTAAATGTTCTCCTTTGCTAGTTTTCTTTCTCCAGTTTTTCCCTCTTCAGCCAACCACATAAATTTGCTGTTCATGGGGTTCCACCCTTGGCCCTTGTCTCTTCCCATTTTGCCCACTTTCCCTGGGTGATCTCAATTACTGCTTCAATTTCCACTACTAACAATTGTCTATTTACTTACTTACTTATCCCCACCGTATTGAAAAACAAACTTTAGAAATCCCACTAAAATATACATTTAAAAAACTGAGAAAATCTACACCAAATTGGGGAGGGGGGATACAAATAAGGTAGAACACAAAATTTGGTTCTAAGAGTTCTTAATTTTCAGCCAAATCTACACCAAATTGGGGAGGGGGGATACAAATAAGGTAGAACACAAAATTTGGTTCTAAGAGTTCTTAGTTTTCAGCTGATGTGGCTCAGTGGATTAAGTGCTGGACTGAGAACCAGGGGGTTACTGGTTCAATTCCCAGTCAGGGCACATGCCTGGGTTGTGGGCCATGTCCCGGGTAGGGGGCACACAAGAGGCAACCAAACACTGATGTTTCTCTCCTTCTTCTTCTCCCTCCCTTCCCCTCTCTAAAAATAAATAAAATCTCTAGAAAAATTTTTAAAGAGAGCTCTTAATTTTTAAACTTTCTTTAATACCAGACTTTTTTTTGTTAAAAATGAAATCTCATGTGGCATCCCAACACTTAAACCCATCCAGTTGAAACAGTTCTGGTTGAAAGGGGAAGAGTCCTGTTCTCCCACCTCCCGTCTATCCCCACCTGCCTAGCGGCCTCTGAGATTCAACAGAACACCTTTGGGCAGCCACTGTCCTCACTTAGATTCAAGGGTATATTCAGAGAATAAAGTCTTGAATGAAGTGCTTTACATAATTCTTCATAAAAACTAGGGACATAGGGAAACAGTTTTTCACCAATACACTAAGCAAATTAGTACAACTATTTTGGAAGACAATTTGGCAATATGTATAAATATAAGGACTGAACTTTTATTTGTCCTGCTTGTTCAATAACTATTTGTTGAGTGCATTAAATAATGAATCCCCTCCCATGACACCTAAGGAAACATAGCAAATAAATAATTGGCCTACTCTGCACAGAGGTCTTTTGGCAGAATTCCCAAAGCAGGAATTTCTAAATAGAAAGATTTCTAGGAGCAATTCCCATAGCAACCTGTGAGAATCAAAAGAACCAACTTTGACTTTATCTTCTCTCTATTCTTCCACTCCCTGCCTCTCTCTACCCTTTAATATCATAGAGGTATCCCAGGAAAATTCAATGTAAAGATAAGAAACATGAAAATCCACTGGAAATATTTAAAAACAAATTGAATTTCAAGAAGAATAGGGTTTGGGGGAAAAGAGAAGACCAAGCATGGAATATGTCCTCTACCCTAAGGCAGACCTGTGAGGAGTGAGCACTTCCCTCCTTAACCCCCAACACACAGGTACAAAGTTCTCAAAATTAGGAGGAGTGAGGGGGCAGTAAACCTGGGTCTCCAAAGGCTGAGGTAAAACCAGAGGAAAGAAAGTAAGACTGAATCCTGGGGAGAGGATCAGAGAGCCTCCAGTTTTCCGAGGATCCACCACCAGCCTAGGGCAGCAGGTAACAGGAAGCCAGACATCCTGGCTGAGAAATGTCTGAAGTTCCCCTTGTCTTTATCACCTTGTGAGTGATAAACACTCCAAGTGACTCATGTTCCCCAGAGCTATTGGGTCACTTGTGTTTGGGTATGATAACCAAACCACAGGATGGCTCTCGGGGAACCCTAAGCAGTGTCACAGCCTTGACCATCAGGGTTACTCCAGGAAGGTAAAATGTGATAGGACATGAATACCCAGTGTTGATGCAAGTGTTCAGGTGGATAACCGAGTCTGCTTCCCTGCAGAGAAACAAAGTAGGAGTAGTCCACATACATAATGGCTATACTGATTAAAATGTTATGTTTTGAGGCAGAAAAAGATTCCCTACATAATAGTTGGACTGAGGACTTGCATGTCAGGCTGAAGCTTAAAACAAATTAAACAGATGAGTAACAAACCCTTCTGGAGAGGAGCTTATAATGGAAACACTGACGGGATATAATTATGATCTAGATTTTGATCACTACATTCTATTGAAGATACCTCCAGTGTACAGCAGTTATGTAAAATACCTGTACAATGTTGTCAAGTAGCATTTTAGAAAAGCATTAGGGTAAAGTTAATTTTTAAGAGCTTCAAAACCACGGCGATGATTAAATGTGAAGGCCAGCACTGCATTCTCTTTCCTACAAAGGAATTCAAGACAGGAGAGGGAAGGGGAGAGACTGGTGGCAATCCACTCAGGTCCCCTGTTTTCCTTCACTTTTAACGGGTTCATAGTCTATGTTGAAGGTCTACTTTAAGGACTGGTACACAAGTGCAGCCTGATAGACAGAATTTTCCCACCTAATTAAACTCAGCAAAAGCTTATACATTGCCCTGTGGCACATACAACATAAGTCACAATTTATTGCTCTCAAGGAATGTACAATCTAGTGGAAGAGAGATAACCCAAATGCACAAAGTACCAATCTGCAAAGCTATGCACTGTAGATACTACTGGGGCTTAAGGCTCCTTATATAGTTGTGGGATTAGGGAAAACCTATAAAAACAAAGGCCTTAAAAGATGGGTAGCCCCAGCTAGTGTGGCTCAGTTGGTTGGGCATCATCCTGCAAACCAAAAGGTTGTGGGTTCAATTTCTGGTCAGGGAACATGCCTGAGTTGTGGATTCAGTCTGGGTTGGGGCGCATATGGAAGGCAACCGATAGGTGTGTCTCTCTCACATCAATGGTTCTCTCCCTCTCTCTCTCTAAAATCAAAAATAAAATAAAAAAATTTTAAAGACGGGTAAAATATTCAGGAAGAGACAAAGGTGAGGAGCATTTAGGGCATGCCAGGCAGAGGGAAGAGTGAGAACTATGGTGCAGGGGCCCCTAAGGTCTGATTTGGGCAAAGCACTACATAAGAGGAGGAGAACCTACCAGTGGGTGATAGTCACTGGGATGCGGTCAGCCTGGAGAGACAGACTGGGAAAAGATCCCATGCTAAAGACTTAGACCAACTGGACTGCATTTTCTGCCAAAGTTTTGTTATCAGAAAGAGGTCCCACCTGAGTTAGGTCAATGTCTCCAATAAGAGCAAAACTGAATATGCACCTCACTGACAGAACTGCCTCTTTTTCAAAAAAGGAGATGTGCTGCAGATGCTTTTTGTAAGCTCTAAATCACTTTACACATCTCTTCCCATTCTTTTCTTTCTCTTTTAAGCAAGGAATACTATTCTACCCTGGCTCCAGCCCTTGAGATGCCATTTAGGCCCAGTCTTGAGCTAAGCCTTATTGAGAAGTATGCAGATGAGAATTAACACATTTAAAAAACCCCAAAAGTATACTCATAGAATTAGGCTAACCAGCCTCTGCAGGGTAATTTATTTTGTCCTTTTCTATCTTTGGCCTAGCAGGAGGAAAGGTGGGGGCCTCAGACTGGAGATAATTGGCTAGTCTTTTTCTCTTTTGTTTTATCCTCACCCCAGGACGTTTTTTCATTGCTTTTAGAGAGAGAGGAAGTGAGAGAAACAGTGATGTGACAGAGAAGCATCGATTGGTTGCTCCTGTATGTGGTTGGACCACCAGGGACCAGACCTGCTATCTAGGTATATGCCCCAACCAGGAATTCAACCCACAACCCTTTGGTTATGAGACGATGCTGCAACCACCTGATCCACACCGACCAGAGCTAATTGGCTGGTCTTAAGGTGCTCAACATCATGGACAACTGAGTTCCATGTCTTGGTACTCAGGAAAAGTTGACTTAAAAAGGGCAAAAGTGCCACTTTAAAAATATCCTTATTTTCTTCTTCAAGGGCCCTCAGTATTCATAGAAATAATTAGTTTTAACTTTCTAAAAGTGTTGAGTTTACTGTGCCCCCGTGTATTTGTGAGTGTGCACATATACACACATCTGTACACCAAGTCTCTGAAGAGAGTGCGTACAGGGCTCTCCTCTCCCTGGTGGGAGTCTAAAGAAAGAGAATCTTGTAGAAATATTAGTCTTTTAAATCCACCCAAAGATTCATTCCCCTGGTTTGGGGTGACAGATACACTGCATCAAGTCAGCTCCGCCGCCGGAGATGCAGCGTGGTGCTGCAGTGCTGCTGTCCATGGTGCTGACACAGCACTGTGGGCTCAGAAGACATGGTTGCTTCTCTCAACTCCGAGACACTGGTGAATTGAAAGGCCCTCATGAGCTCTTGTGTCAAAATGCTCAGAGTCGTATGCATTTTATTTTCTATTTTTGGATGTCTATACCTTTTCATGGTTCACGCTTCGTGTGTTTTTTTTTCTGGGAGATTCATAACAAAAACACATGGAACTTAATGAGAGTTTAAATACATTGGGCAATTACAAAAATCTAAATAGGACAAGTCCATAAGTTATGATCCTTCCTGTGGGGACAGAACTTTCCATTCCACTAAGCACAGAGAACTACAACAACCTATTTTTCTGATTACAGAGACTGGCATACTTGGAAGCAAATAAAAATAAATAAGCTCAGCTTGGTCAATTGCCTCGATCCCTCTACCCTGTTTCCGTTTCTCACCCCCATCATATAACCAGATGGGGTGAGGGCATGGGTCTGAGCTCCGTGGGACAGGGTTAGGGGCTCCGCTGACTGAATACCTAGCAGACACATACGTTTTCTGAGGTGACTGATAAAGGTACTTTGAATCAACTTCTTAGTGTTGTAGCTGAGAAATACAAGCCGAGGGGAGGTAATAAAAAAGGAGCTACAAAAACTGCTGGTGGGGGGGCCTGATATCCACAGCACATAAAATCCCCAACTTACATAGTGAGGAGATGGCCTCAATATAATCCTTAGTGAGTACATTCACTTAGACACATACAACTGTGGAGTTAATACCTCTTTGTAATAACATAAATTGGAATGCTAACAAAGCATAAACATTTCTGACCAAATCCCACCTCAGTCAAAATCCTACCATGTACATCCATTCCTTCAACAGAAGTCAAAGCCACTTGGTTCTTAAACAAAAACCCTTCACATTCACTTGTGTTCAATAATAACTTAATGTCTTCCTTTAAAGAGCAATGATCACAAAACAGTTAAGTTATAAATATGGAAAGATCTATTTTCCTATAAATGTAGTGCTTAGGAAAGGATAGATATATGCATAACACATGAAAAGTAAAGCCATGATATTTTGTTCTTAGCTTAAAGCTAAAGCTACCAAATACGTTTTAAACAAGTGTTAAGTGTTTCTGCTCACTTAGATCAGCACGCAATAAACTAAGGGCATTTATTGTTTTCCTCCATTTAAGGTGCTCATCTGTCCCATGATGAATAATGGTTGAAATCATAATAGACTACAAGTTCCATGCAGTGGAATATTACCTCAAATAGGCTGGCCAAACAGCCAGTTTCTTTCCTAAACAAAAGTAAAAATAATAATATTAATGTGATGTAGCACACAGGGGCAAAATTTGCCAGAGTCGGTCATTAATTTGTTTTGAACATGTATCTTCTTAGGGGAGACCCGGCTGAACAGGTCAGCTGAGTAGAATAGGGCATTTGAGCCCCAGGGTAGTTCTCTTCCATGGGACAAGCCCATTAGCCCCCAAGGAAGCCAATCATGCCTTCCAATCAAGAAGCAAACTTACCTGCAAACTCAAGACATGACCTGCTTTCAGATAAAAATCAAGAGCTAACTTTTTAAAATTTCTAATATCATTAACACCCTATTATATTTGGCTGAACCTTAGCAGCTGCCAGTCCTCCTGAGCCCCTCCAATATTAATGAGGTGATAGTCATAGGATTCAGAAAGATCCCTGAAACAACTCATTTAAAATTGTTTTTAAAAATTTATTGATTAGAGAGAGAGAAATTGAGATTGGGAGATTTGTTGTTCCACTTGTTGTGCATTCATTGGTTCATTCTTGCATGAGCCCTGACTGAGGATAGAACAGGCAACCTTGGTGTATCGGGACGAGGCTCTAACAAACTAAGCTACCCGGTCAGAGCCAGAGCCTTTAATTTTTAGAGGTTTTGAAGTCTGCCCTCCTGATAAGCCTCCAGGGTTGGAACATGGCTGTGTATCTTTCTCTGCTTCACAAACACAATGGGTACATCGGTTTCCAAGATCAGTTCCAACAATGTTCCCTTGAGGCCCATCCCATCCTTTGAACACAGTCTCTGGGATACCAGACTCTTCTTTAAGAGTCTCACCACCTTCTGCTCCCATTGCAATGCAAAACCAAACTGTATTTTATTTTCTAGCTGAAGAGACACTTTAATTTTTACTGTATTGCAGAACAAAATTATGATTTATATATCCCAATGTATGTAGAGAATTCACATACACTGAGAGTTCTATTAGGTTTCAGTTAATTACAAGATTTCTCCCTCTGGAAAGTGCATGAACTATCCACTCTTCCCCATCTCTCTTACTTATAACTCAACCTGGCTTTGAAAACACTCTGCAATTTTATCATAATGCCTGCATAGCCCTATCTCCTACTTTCAGCACATACTCTTAGCAACAGTGAGAGCACTTGCCTCTTCACCTCTCACATGCCACTGTCATTGCCCTCTATTTTTAGCTCATTCTGGTTCCCAGACTGCAATCCCCCTCACCTGCTGTGACTTCCTTTCTGTTCATAAAAACCCCACCCAGAATCCAAGGCCTGGCTCCAACCCTGCCTCTACCCAGCCTCTACCCTCCTCTCTTGATAATCCAAGTATTTTTGTTCTTCTTTTCTTAGTTCCTTCAGAATTTATTATTTGGCATTTCATCTTGGACCATAGCACGTTTGGATGAGAATCTCAACTTTAATTCTGTGCCAGTGTAGTACAACAAACAGGGTACGTGTTTTAGTATTAGACAGTTCTTGCTTTCAATTCTAGCTCCCCCATTTCCTAGTTTGAGTAAGGTACTTAACCTTTTAGCGTCTCACTTCTCTAACCATGAAAAATTATATTAACCTACATGTTATGAAATTGTAAATGCAGTATAAATTACTCAGCACACCATGGTCTCTCAGTAAGCTTTTGCTCTCTTCTCTTGCCCACTGGAGCCTTCCAACCACACAGCACAATGCTGAACACATGGTGTCTGTGGCTTTCCTGAAATGCATCCACAGTTCAGCTTGTCCACTCAACCTTGCCATGTGATCCACCTGCAAGAAACTGGACATATCTGATCGAGCACATTCTGGGTGAAGTCTCCACAAAGCTTGAGGAAGTAAACATAAGAAAGATCATTTGGAGAAGATGTTGGCTCTTGAAATGCTTATTGTGATGGTTAATTTTATGTGTCAACTTGAATGGGCTAAGGGATGTCCAGAGAGCTGGTAAAACATCATTTCTGGGTGTGTCTGTGAGGATATTTCCTGAAGAGCTTAGCATTTGAACAGGTAGACTAAGAAAAAAAGATCAAGCTCACCAACATGGGCTTCATCCAATCTTCTGAGGGTCTGAACAAAACAAAAAGGTGGAGGGAGAATTTTCTTTCCACTTCAGCCAACACATCCATCTTCTCCTGCCCTTGGACATCACAGAGCTCCTGGTTCTCAAGCCTTTGGATTCAGACCAGGATGCCTTACACATTAGTCCCCCAGCCCCTGCCCCAATTCTTGGGTCTTTGGACTTGGACTAGGATTGGTTCCCACAGATCTCAGCTCTTCAGATTTGGACCAAATTACACCACCAGTTTTTCTGGTTCTCCGTCTTGCAGACAGCAGTTTGTGGTACTTCTTGATTTCCATAGCCCTGTGAACCAATTCCTATAATGAATCTCCTTATCTGTCTATATATCCCATTCATTTAATTCTCTACAAAACTCTGAGTAATACAGTCATGTTCTCAGTCAAGGTCTGAGTGTAAATACTCTGAAGGCATTCGTGGACAAGGGCATTGACAAAAAACACAACATGGAAGTGGAAATCTGAGTCCTGAGCAACCTATGTTCCAAAATCTTTAAAATTCAAAGCAGCACTGGAGGAAATTTCCACTTGCTACAGCATGCCAAATTTGGACATTTTTCCCCTGACATTTTTTATTTTTTATTATCAGACAGGGCAGAATTTCTTCTGAAAAAGAGAAGAGAAAGAGGTACACAGAATATCGGTCTTAAGTGTTATTTTTGTTCTTGAAAAGGCTTCTCATAGACTTTAAAAGAAAGCTTTTTTATTTCCTTCAGAGATTTATTTTGATAGAATTATCCAAGCCTTGTCAGGGGGAACAAAATTTTGTGAGCCTACCATACCAGTAAAATGCCAAATTATAGGCTGTAAATTTTTTGTTTTATTATCTCTCGGTCCAAAGAGAGAAAAAGAGTTTGAATCCAGAACTATTAGCATTTGGAGACAAAAGAGAGCCTTCACTGCAGCCTTCCCCCAGAGCTTTGCTTCCTCAGCCCTACGGGCTCCATCACTCAGATGGGAAGATGCTGTACCCACCCTCCCCACAGCTATACCCCCCTACACACTTCTCTTCTGGAGACTCAAAGAGTGTACTAATAGGATTAATAGGATCAATTTCCTCAGTAACCTCTTTCAAAACCTTTAAGCCAAAGCTTTCTCTTTCTCTCTCTCTCTCAAAAAAAGTATTAACAATTTACTGAGGGCATTATGTCTGCACCGGTCTGTCCTGGTCACAAAGAAGCAGCATAATGCAGTGGAGGGAGTTTAGACTTTAATACCAGACCACATGGATGTGAACCGCAGCTCCATTACTGCCCGGCTCTGCTACTTGGGGCAAATTACCTAACTTCTCTGAGCCTCTGTTTCTTTATTTGTAAAGAGGAGATAATAAGATCCACGTTGAGGGGTCCTGGTTAGGATGAAGAATATATGTAAAATGCCTAATGTACTCACTTGCCTGCAGTAGGAGCTCAATAAATGATATGCTGTCATTGTACATGGAACCTGGGACCATGACATCTGAGAGACAAACTTTAGGTTTTGGAGATACCACAGGAAGGCTTCTGTGGGTGGAAAGAGGTACTAAGAGGGGGCAACTGAGTAAAGCTAAAGAAATGGGCAGGGGTCACTTCATATAGGATCTCCCACAAACATGGGAAGACCTTTGGACTTCTGAGTGTGATGCAAAAGGTGTAAGAGTTTTGAGAATAAATGGTTAGATTTATGTGTTCAAAATATGACTTGGGTTGCTCTGTGGAAAACAGACTGTAGGTGAGCAGTGAGGAGGCTGTTCCAGGTGTCCAGGTGAGGGCTGACAGTGGTGGGAGGTGATGGTGCAGGTGGCAAGAAGTGTTGGGAAGCGCAGTGCGTCTTGATGGTGGAACTGACAGGACTTGCTGGTGGACTGGATGCATCGTGTGAGACAGAAAGGAGGAATGAATATGATCTTCAGGTTTTTGCTCTGCGGGATTCAGAGAATGGATGAGTTATTAATGAGAGGGAAGACTGTTAGAGAAGCAGTTTGGGTCAGAGATATTTATTAAACATCCAGGTAGGAATTGGAGGCTGGATCTCAGAGGACAAGTGAGATAGGAATTTGGGCGCCATCATCATAGAAATGGCATATAAAAAGCCACAAGACTAGAAGGGTTTGCCAAAGTAGACAGAGAAGAAATCCAAAAACTGAAGCCCAGGGCACTGAAATGTTGAGAGGTTGGAGAAGGGAGAAAATCCAGGAAAACAGACATAGGAGGAATTTCTCCTCTGGATTTGGCAACACAAAGGTATTGGTAAATGAAATGGTGGGGACAGAAGCTTGATCTGAGTAAGTTCGAAAGTGAACAAAAACTAATGAAGCAGGGAGAAAACAGTATGGACAACTCTTTTTAGGAATTTTATTGTAAAGGAAAAAGTAGGGGGTGGCTTCTGGAGGGAGCAGTAGAGTCTAGAGGGTTTTTTTGTTATTGTTTTTTTTTAAGATGAAATGCATACTGATGGGAATCATTTAGCAGACAGGGGAACTTGATGGTGCAGGAGAAAGAGGAGAGAATTTCAGGAGTGGAGTCCTTAAGCAGGAAAGAGGAGATGAGATCCAAAATAAGTGGGAAGACTGGCCTGAGACACAATGGGTCATTAAGAGGAAAGAAGGCCAAGTTTATGGGCACAGATGCAGGAAGCTGGTAGAACAACTGTCTTGAATATTCCAGAAAAGGGGCTGATCCAGGGCAAATAATTGGAGAGTATTGTATTTTGGGAGAAGGTACATTCTACCAGTATGAGATTTTGCAGCACAATATAGGGAAAGTTAATTTTATTTTTCCCCCAGTTCCCTCCTGCCTACTCCCCCTGCAGTCTCTGTGGCTTTCTACCCAGACTCCAGCATGGACACTGCATGCTAATGAGATGACACTTGGTCTAATCCCAGGCACTTGTTTCTGAATAATTAATCTGGCACTTTACCAGCACCTACAAGCCATGGATTTTTCTGATGATTAAATAAAAGGCCAAGGCTCTTAACAACATCAACTAGCTTTTCAGTATGGTTTGGCTCCATGTCTTATGAACACACTGGGAAGCCTGAACGGATCTGATGAAAGGAGAACACTCTCCCCGCCCCCCACCCCTTGGCCCTCCACCAAACCATAGCTCAGACAGCAGGGGGTTCCGCTTAGTCATTCCAGGAAGATGAAGGAAGATAGGATGTCCTGACGGTTCTGACCCTTCACACCCATTTCAAGCATCACCTGAAGCCTCTAGCTTTCCTGAGTCCCTCCCAGCCATTCATATATCTTGTTTTTGTTGCTTTCCGGCAATTCTCGCATCTCCCTCCTCCAGGCTCATATGTCTCCTGAATGCGATCAACATCAGCTTAAGTTCCCCAGACTGCAGGACTCAAGCCCTAAATTCAAAATAACAGAAAGCCTCCTTTCTACTGAGAATTAAAAAACAAAAACAAAAACACAACCCAGGTTGCTCTCAGCTCAAATTTTAAAATGCCAAACAGAAGCCCCACCTTTTAAACGAGCTTTGAGACTTTCTTTAAAGATGACTGAAAGAAAGAGGATGGATTAGCCACCAGTTTTGACAAGTCCTGCTGGCACTGCCGAGCTTGCTGAATTCACAAGGGGCATCGGAAGCACTGACATGGCAGAGATCGTTGTGGCAGAAGCAACTGGAAAATGTCCTGAGACTGAAACACAGGCAGATTAACATCACCCCAGTGGACACTAATGACTTGCACTTTGAAATGCCAGAGGCTCATACTGTCAGTTAAGACAAGGAAAAAAACAACAACAACACATTTCTAGTCTCCAAAGGTTTTAGATCTTCCCAAACTCTGCAGGCAAATGCGGCCGTCATGAGTTTCTGTAGCTGGGCAGCCCCTCGGTGCCGCTAGGGGGATCGTTGCCGGAGTTGCTGTGGGCAGGGTGGTCAGTAAAGCTGAATCTAACAATCACGGAAACCCTCTGAGAGGTTGTTAGTAATGACTCAACTTATAATTCAATGCAATCAAGCCTGCAGCATTTCCAAATACCAACCTTATTTTAGCAGTACTTAGTAAACCACTCTTTGTTGAGCATTTTTACAAGCTCAACAAATGGGTTTCCAAACAAGTTTTATGATTCATCATCGACAGATAATTAGAAAGTCTTTCAATCACCAGCATCTGGATAAAGTAATTTTGTCTCGGCATGGACATCTGTAGGAAATAAACAAAAGCCAAGGAGGACAGGCTTGCTGGAAGCTTTCTCAAAAGGAAAATCTTTGAAGAAGGGAATGTTCCCACACCAGTTTGATTAGCAAAATAAGTGCAGGCTTTGAGTAGTGCCGAGCAACAAAAGGATATCTGATGTGACGGAAGGAAGGAGTAAGTATCTGAAAGTGCAAAGGGGTAGGAACCAATAAAATGTAATGACAATCTCATGAATTCAGTCCTTAAATAAATCTAAATTCCCAAGTAACGGGTTTCTAATGTCGATTTAACACTTGCAAATTTGGTCAGCAAATAATAGTGCAGTGCACCAGGTTCTACATGCAAGGGAGAAGTAAAACCAAACGTGACTTCTCAGTTAATTTCTGATAAAGTCGAGAAGACTAATGGAATAAAAGGGGATATCATTCAATGTCAAATTGTGCTATTGTGATTTTAAGTTAATATAAGTTCAGAAATGAGAGAAATCAGTGTTGGCTGGGGTGGAAGAGTTCCTGGGAGGAGCAAAAGACCTCAAATAAACCTAAATATGTCTTCCACTGACTTGCCTGCAACTGTCATCTTTGTTACTGCGCCTTTGCATCAGGGCTGTTATTTTAAAACAGTACTGGGTAGTGGTTAAATACCCTGGCTCTGGAACCAGCCTGTCTGGGTTTCATACCTGGCTCAACACTTACTGGCTGTGTGTTCTTGATCAACTTAGCCTTTCTGTGCCTCAGTTTCCTCATTCATAAAATGGAATTAGTAACAGAATCCGCTTCATAGAATCATTATGAAAGTTAAATGAGTTAATTTATGTAATTCACTCAATAAATTTATCCTTAGGTATGAATCAGAATAACCTGGGAATCTGTACAAGTTGAAGGAACTAAGCCCCCTAGAGCAGCGAATGATATTTGGGGAGACAGTGGTAATGTGCAGTACAGTCCCGTATTTCTAGGTGATTTTCATTCCTCCCAATCAGGCCTGGAAAGCAAGATGGGTGGCCAAGAACAGCCACCACCATGTCTTTGCAACTCAATGGAATGGAAAATTCATGTATTCTTTCCTAAGCCCAAGTAAACTCCATTAGTCTTCCTCTCCAAATTAAACTGAAATTATCAAAAGGTAAGTTATATAAAGGTTTTCAACTTTTAAAAGATCAATTTTCAACCCTTAGAGAGACACAAACTAAAACTGAAATTCCACATCATCTATTGCTCAGAGACATTAAATATATTTTCTTGTTCCTTAAAAACAAAACAAAAAAAATCACCAGGAAATTTAAGAGACTCATGTCATATTTTAGGAATTAACAATGACGATTAATAACACTTCCTAATGTTTATGTTCAGGTATTACAAGAACTATAACTGTTTTTCATCTTGAAAGGACTCAGTTGTATAGTACACTGAAATGCCAATTATGTTTGACTACTATTCTATATTGATTTATTCTGACACTATCTGCCCTGTGGGAAACACATAAACTTTCAGCCTTCACACATGGTAACACTGGGAAAATATCAGCAACAGCCCCTTGTTGCCAGTGCTGGTTACTTTCTTACAGTAAATGACCCTGCATCTGTCTTTCCGGTTTGTGTGCTTATGAAAGAATTATTGTTTGACAGAATGTTGCTGAAGGGTGTAACCATAACAAATTGGACCTCCACTTATAACGAGAATCTTGGCGCTGTGTGCAAATGAAGGTCTAAGCAGGATACTTTTTTGAATAATTGGGAATTACATACATGAATAAATTTGGATATGAAAGATGTAGTCACAGATGGAAGAAGTCCTTGATGCATGACAAGTTGCCTTAAGAGAAAATACAATCATAGCTAAACATTAAATCTTCTGCTTAAAATGTTAAGACTTTAGCAAAATAGGCTTTTAAACTCAAGGCAATAACATGGCTCTTTTGCTCACACTATTTTGAATGTACTTGTGTGAAAATTGGAGGAGACTCCAAAGGGGCTGACAAACAATTATGAGTGATCAGCTATTTTCTGATCCTTTGTGATTCATTGTAAACTGTTATGAAGCAAAAAAAAAAGGTTAATTAACCAATGTGAAATGAAATTAATGTCCACTGCCTTGTAAATTTCTCATTCAAGGTGTTGACTGCCATAATTTCAGCTCAGGATTTTGAAGATACAATACATGCAATATCTGACTATTTAATCAGGGTCACTGACTCTTTTCCCTTAGATTGTCAAATAAAAAAAATGACAACAGCCAACACAGCAATAGCTGTTTGGTGTGAATGAATAAAAATTATACCTATTTTTGTCAGATTGGCAAAAAATATAATTTCTGGTGTGCCACAGAATTTTAGTAATTAGTTTATGTGTGCCATGAGATGAAAAAGGTTAAAAATCACTCTCTTAGGCTGCAATGGCTACCAGCTCAGATATTTTATGTTTTATGTAGGATGATTTAGCAACAACAGTAAGTTTTGATGTTTGGGCAACTATTTGCCCAAGAAGTGAATCAGCCATGTTGTTCCCATGAACAGGCCTGCAGCTCTCACAGGTACGAACTGGTATGTCTGTCTGCCTGGTGGGCATGAGTGTTTTTCAAACTCCAAGTCATGCTGTATTAATGAGTAGTAAAATCAAAGTACAACCAGTAATTAAGAATTTTTCTTTATAAACATTTAAAAATATATGCTAAGTGGAGGGAAGAGTAAAATGAACTCCTATATAGACATCAGCCCAATTCAATGATTATCCAGATATTGTCACATTTGCCTCCCCCCGCCCCCAACCCAGAGCCACAGAGCTGGCAGGCAGATGCCATAGCTGAGGTTCCATCAACCCGGCTCATACTCTTTGCCCTACCCTGGTGATTCCTGAAGGCTCTGCCCCACCAAACTTTTGGGCCCGCCAAGCTGTTTCCAGCGTGTTTTCCATACAAATGGCTTGTCTTGGCCCATGCTTCAAATTTTCCTAAATTGTCTCAAACAAACAGCATCTGGCTTCAGCAAGCCCCATACCTCTTGATTACTAGCCCAGGCCTGGCACTAGCAGCAGCTGGCCTTGGTTCACAGGTTGGCCTCATTTGGGCACCTGCAAGCCCAGGACAAGTAACAGCAATCTGCAGATCCCTTTGCAGCTTATGCTGTGTGATCCTGGACAGGACACAGATGGTGACTGACCTTGGACATGCCATTAGCAATCAGGGCTCAACTACAACTGGAGGGTGTGCACAGTCCACACAGTTGGCGCACCTTGAGCACCCAGCTTGGGTAATAGAGGAGCCTGTACCACTAGACCCTACAGGACACCTACTACGTTAGGCCACTTTACCAAGCCTGGGAGACATAGCAGCTCTACCTAATACACAGAAACAAACACAGGAAGGCCACCAAAATGAGGAGACAAAGAAACACGGCCCAAATGAAAGAACAGAACAAAACTCTAGGAAAAAAAAAAAAACTAAACAAAATGGAGAATAGCAATCTACTAGATTCAGAGTTCAAAACATTGGTTATAAAGATGCTCAATGAACTTAATGAGAGCCTCAACAGCATAAAAATGATCCAGACAGAAATGAAGGTAACATTAATTGAAATAAAGAACAATTTACAGGGAATCAACAATAGAGTGGCTGAAGCTGAGAATCAAACCAGCGATTTGCAATATTAAGGAAGCAAAAGACAACCAATCAGAACAACAAGAAAAAAGAATCCAAAAATTGTGGACAGTGTAAGGAACCTCTGAGACAACTCCAAGTGTATCAACATTTGCATCATGGTGGTGCCGGAAAGAGAAGAGAGAGAGCAAGAAATTGAACACCTATTTGAAAAAAAATGACAGAAAATTTCCCTAACTTGGTGAAGGAAATAGACATACAAGTCCAGGAAGCACAAAGAGTCCCAAACAAGATGAACCCAAAGAGGACCCCACCAAGACACATCATAATTAAAATAACAAAGGTTAAATACAAAGAGAGAATCTTAAAAGCAGCAAGAAAAAACTACCTACAAAAAAGGTTACCTACAAGGGAGCTCCCATAAGCATGTCAGCTGATTTCTCAAAAGAAATTTTGCAGGCTAAAGGGGATTGGCAAGAAATATTCAAAGTGATGAAAAGCAAGGACCTACAACCAAGATTACTCTACCCAGCAAAGCTATCATTTGGAATTGAAGGACAGAAAAAGAGCTTCCCAGACAAGAAAAAGCTGAAGGAGTTCATCACCACCAAACCAGTATTATATGAAATGTTAAAGGGTCTTCTTTAAGAAGATAAAAAATATGAACAATAAAATGGCAATAAATATGGGTCTATAAACAATTGAATCTAAAAAACAAAAAACAGACAAGCAGAAGAGAAACAGAATCATAGATACAGAGAATGTTTTCATGGTTGCCTGATGGGAGGGGGTTTGGGGAGGTGGGCAAAATGTGAAGGGATTAAGAAGAGCAAATAGGTAGTTGCAGAATAGCTATGGGGGTGTAAAGTACAGTAGAGGGAAAAGAGTACCCAAAGAATATATATGCATAACCCATGGGCATAGACAATGGTGTAGAGATTGCCTGAGGGAGTGGGGGGTGAGTAGGTGAAGGGGGCTAAGGGAGGAAAAAATGGGACAACTGTAGTAGCCTAAATAAGAAAATACAATTTAAAAAAATAAAAAATAAATAAAATTTTTTGGATCAGTAAAAAAACCCCTAATATTCCCCAAAAAATCCTAGGAGGAAAGGCTAGGTATCACCAGCTTTACACACAAGGAAATCAAGCAGTTAAGTTCTTTTGCAAAATCTAGCTCCTAAGCTGTCCTTCTACAATTCTGTTCAGAAGCAGTACCATTCACTGGGACAGGCAGAGATCTTAATTTCCTAGCCAATGTTTGAATCCATTTCATAAATCAGAATAAGCTAAGGGAGAAACCAAAATGATCAGCTTGGACTTCTCTTCCACTTTGTCACAGCTTCTGCATTCTAAAGAGATCTGAGAACTTGGGAAGTCTGCACTGAAAAACAAGCAAACACCACTTTTTCTCTCTTACACACACATATGAAACATACAGACACATATGCACCTTGCATACGCTAACATCTATTTATCCTTCTAATTCCAATCTAAGGATCCTTTCTCTAGGAACCTTTTGACTCCCAGGTGAGGCATATTCTCATGGAAACATGTTTCTTTTTCAGAAACACTGTTTCAATGTTTAATTCATTTAGTATAATTATTTGATCAACATCTGCCTCGCCCTCTGGAATGTAAGCTCTGCAACAGTAACGACTGCTCCTGCTTTTGTCCATCATACTTTGTCTAGCACTTAACTTGCTGCTTGGAAGATCTCCTACCTCCCCGGCTATTCTCTTAGTGTCTAGTGCTGGATTTTCATTTTCACATCCTCTATCTATTGAAATATGACAAGTCAAGCCTCAGTCCTTGGATCTCATCTTGTGTCTATTTGTGTTTTCTTCCTAGATGCCCCATGGCTTCATTATTAGGAATAGGCTGTAGATTCCCAAATGTATCTCTAACTCTGAACTCCGGACTTGTATGTCATATAGCCAATTCCCTACTCAAACTTGACCTCTGGATGTCTTACAGGCACCTCAAGCTTAATATCCCAGAAGATCAGTTTTGACTTCAACTTTTACATCTGTTTTCCCTCAGTCTTCCCAATTTTAATCAGTGCCATCTCCATCTTTCTAAGGCCAAACATTTTGGATTCATTCTCGACTTACATCCCACAGCTAGTGCACCAGTAAATCCAGGTTCTACTACTTAAATAAGAATGAAAACTGACCCTTCCTTATTATCTCCCCGCCCCCGCCCCGCCCCAACTGGGCGGGGCCATCCAAGGTCATTACCATCTCTTGTCTAGTTTATTGCAGGGGCTCCCTCACTGATCTCTCTACTTTTATGCATGTTTATTCTCTTAAAACCACCTCTCCAAAGAGCAGCCAGAGTGATCCTTTAAAACTATCAATGGATTTATATCATGACAACACACCAAATTTTACAATGGTTTCCTATCTCATTCTCAACGAAAATCAGAGTGCTTACAGTGGCATATTAACACCCTGCATGATCTGGCCCCCAACTACCTCTGACCTCTATGCTCACCATCCCTCTCCTCCCCGCCTTGCTCTTTTCACACATCCACCCTGTCCTCCTTTCTCCTCTTTGAAGGAGCCACACATGTCCTCCTCAATCCCTGCACCCTGATTTATTTTACAACACAGTTCTTATTTTTTCCCAAAAATAAACTTCGGAATGCTTCATCAGAGACCAGACTTGGTCTGTTTTGGTCTCTGCTGTATCCCTATCTCAAATAGAACCCGGCACTGAATATGTATTCCACAAATGTGTTGAATGAGTGAATGAATAAATTATATTCCTAATGTTTAATAGCATATCCCAGAGTAAACCATTGAATCATTTTTTGGATCTCATTTTCCTCATCTCTCAAAGGAGCGACAAGCTAGATAATCGCAAAATACACTTACTCAGTAAACAACACAACCTACTGGGTGCCGGGCACTGAGTATGTGCTTGGGCTACAAGAAAAAGTCACACGGTCTTTGCTAAGAGCTTGTCGGGGGGCGGGGGCGGGGCATAAACAGCCAAATGGGTAAATATGGCGGAGGGCTTCCATGGGAAACTTCTGAGTGCTCACCAGGCAAAGAGTAGGATACAGCTAGGTGAAGAGGGAGTGGAAGCCTGTTCCGGGCTCCCCACGTGTGCACAGGGAACGCTTCCAGACTGTACACCATGGGAAAGCCAAGAGCCTCCTGTTTAATCCCCAGATTTGACTCCAGACTCTTAATCATACTGCTCTTACCTCTGATGCTGGTGTATTTACTGACGGAAGCAGCAGAATGGGAGTTGGGGAAGATAATGAGTTTAGTTTCAGATTTAAAACTATACGATCTTTGTCAGACTCCATCTATTTCTTAAAGCGAGGCTCTGCTTAGGGACCTAGGGTTGGACCTGTGTATTCCTTTACACTGCGCCCCTGGCCCCGATAATACTAATCACGTTACGTGTAACTTTGGAGGCCCCTAGCACAGTGCAAAGGTCCTCAACGTTTTTTCTGTCCCACATTTCTTAAAGCGATGGAGCGCTCCTATGAGTTGGCGCGGCAACTTCAGCGCGCAGCAGCAACCACTAACGCCAGCGGGGACACCAGCCTCCGCACAGTACAGCGCTACACTTACGGATCTTCACAATCGGCTGTTTCCGAGAGTTCTCGAGTATTCGGTTAGTTGGCCCCCCGCAAGCCCCTGCGCTAACCTGGGAGGAGTCGACCTCTTCCGACTCTACCAACTGAATAGCGTAGGGGTGGAGCGACTGCACAGGCTAATATGGTAGAAAGAAGACTGAGAGAGGAACTCCATTAAATAATATATAGAGCCACATTGAAATTTAAATGTGGCACGGGGCTCGTATCTCCTCGGGGACGTAGGTGTTTACGTCTTCTAAGCTAAAGCGACACTTGCCTCCCCTTACGTCTGGCACGCTCGGCTTTTGGTCTCTCCCGCGCCGGGTGACCCTGAGGTCACGTGCTCCCCCTGTCCTTCTGGCGGAACGTGCAACCTACTGGGGACTGCCGAGCCATGGCAGCCCTTCTGAGACCCGCACGCTGGCTTCTCCGAGCCGGTGTGGCTCCGCGCCTCCCGCTGTCCATGCGCCTCCTCGCTGGCGGCCCGGGCCGGCCGCACGCCGCCGTCTGTCAGCCCGCAGCTCGCGCCGCGCCTGCCGCCGTGTGAGTGCCTCTGCCCACCTGCACCTCAGACGTCTCCCGGGGTCATTGACGCTGGCGGGGGACGGGGGCCTCCGGTGTTCTCTACGTGCCCATTTCTTCGCTCCAGGGCTAACCATCCCGGGGCCTCAGACCTTGCTTCCCACCAGGGATTTTCGGGTGATTGGGTTGGTCGCGTTAGAAGGTCATGGCCGCGGGCAAGTTCTTGTTTCCGGCTTTGACCCTGTTCTCGGGCTACCTTCAGCCCTTGCAGCTGAGAGGGGCTTCGAAAGGCCGTTGCGAGGGTCGGTTGCTACTCCTGTGCTTAGGGTTGACCAGCTTGTGATCTGTCTCGTGTGCAAGCATTATTGGTGATCAGTAGTAACCAGCGGGGTCTCAGTTTTTGAGTGTTACTTATTTTCTGTGATGAGGGGAGAATAGGTTGGGAATTTTGGGTGAGCTAGGGATAGCTTAGAAATAGACGTTCAGCAATGATCAGTTTGGGCTTTTGCCTGACTTTTCTTGGAATTTCAGTATTCATGACGGTGTGGCCTGGGTTGGGAATTGTCACAATAGGCTCAGTAAGTGGCAATGAATGAATAATGAACACGTGCAAGGCACTTCTTGGGGTGGCCTGGGGAGTGCAAAAGCAAGTTAAATTCTCAGTGAATGTCACATGTGTGAGTAAATGCCCTCATGGACTGAGGTTTATCAGGAGATAGATATGATAATAGACTTTTTGGGCGTGGGGTGGGGAACAAGAAGCTTGAATAGTATTCTGACCAGCTGAGAAGGGATGATGGGCACTGAGGTTTTAGGTCCGGGGGAAGCTGGTTTTGGAACGACTGGTATTTAAAGTAAAGGTATTTTGGGAGACAGCATAAGGTTTAAGAGCTAAGGAGCTGGAATAGGCCAGGGCAGTACTGCTGACCTCTCTTTTTTATTTGTGTAATGCCATTGGACAAGTTACTTAACATCTCCAGGCCTGTTCTTTAGTTATCAGGTGGGAGTAGTAATAGTGTTGGCAGAATTTTATGTAAAGCACTTAACATGGGACCTGGTACCTACTAAGTGCTTTATTAGTTACTATAATTATAACTGTGATTACATGAATATTTGCAGACCATCCTGGAAACCTACTGTCTATGTAAAGTTATATGAAGATGTTTTATGACTTCTTAACAACTTAGTTACAAATTTTGGAATGTAGCCTACTTGTAACCTGGAGTCTACCTAGATTTCCTCATTAGGCCTGGATAGTTAACCTTCATGCCTCTGCCTTTGCAGATCTACATCCGTGGCTTTCAGAGCCTTTCTTTTGATAAAGAAAGGCATGCCGTTTACTCTTACTGTTGGCCTTCCTCTTCTCTGTCACGTGTGAGGGAACCCAGTCTAGTAGAAAGGGTATTCTAAAAGGTCTGAGTGTTCATCAGACCCAGGTTCCTTTAACTTGCTGCGAAATCTTTTATCTTCAGTGTCGTTATCTGTAAAGTAAAGGTAACAGGGTTGCTTCTTTGTAAAGTTGATTTCTTGTCTTTTAGGACTGAAATGCCTGCCCTTCTTTCTTTCTTCCCTCCCTCCCTTCTTTCCTTACCCACCCATGCACATACTCACCCATCCAAGGACATGCTTATTGATTTTACAGAGAGGGGAAGGGAGGGAGAGAAACATTGATGTGCGAGAGAAACACTGACAGACTGCCTCCAGTGTGCACCCAAACCGGGGGGTGCCAGCACCCGAAACCTGGGCATGTGCCCTGACCAGGAATCGAACCCGTGACCTTTTGGTTATGGGACGACACTCCAACCCACTGAGCCACACTGGCCAGGGAATATGCTCTTTCTTCAGGCAAGCCTTACCTCAACACTCACTCTAAAAAACTACCTTCTCTTAGTTTTATCAAGGCATGTCTGATTTGTCTGATATTTATCTTTTCTCTGTTTTCTTAGTAGAAAATGAGTTGCATGAGAGCAGAACTTTGACTTGTTCACCCCTGTGGTGCTCAGCTCATAGCAAGTAAAGAAGTGTTTGCTCCCCTTTTCTCCTGAGCACTGAACACTTTTTCTGTGCGATCTTCTATCCCTCAGCCTCTAAGCACACCTACATCTTTCCCACCTGAGACAGAACCTTTCCTGGGAATCTGGACTTACTCAAGATGCTTCCCAATCTCTCTTCCCTACCTGTACTCCCATCCTTCATTACTCTCCTCGTATTCACTCTTCTACCTATTGCAGTCACCACCGCAAAAGCCATTGTTGTCTTGTTTAATTTTTTATTGTATATTTTTAAATTATAAGGCTCGTGTGCCTTGAGGAACAATTGCAAAATGCAGGGGGAAAGCAATGAACTAAAAAAGCACCCTTAAGTCCATCATTGATATATATAACTTCTTTTAATCACTTACGTATGTGTGAGATGGTCCACGTTCAAGGCCTTGACCTCTGGTGTATTACTCGGTCTCCAATTTCCCCTTCATGAGCCCCTTTTCTTGGCATCAGTGACACTAGTCTTTCTTGATTTTCTTCTCTTTAGGATTTTTCTCACTCATTTTGCCGCTGCCTTTTTCCTCTGTTTATCTCTTGAATGCTGATGTGGGGAGTTTTGTCCTTAGTCACTTTTTTTATTCTTTTAATCCTTGCGTTGTTAGGGTGTCAGATGGCATTATTTCTCCTCCTGCACAGACTGTCTGTTAGACATATTCTAGTGGAGCTACAGGTACTTCAGACCCATCGCATCTCACATTGGACTCGCCTTTCCTCCCGAAGCTGTTGCTCGTGTGTTCCCTTCTTTGTGGGTATTGCTATTTCTGTATCTTCGAGATTTCTCGTTCATATATCATTGACACCTTCCCCCTCTCTGTTGATCGCACAGCTGATTAAGTCCTGTTACATCTTCTTCATCTGGAATGAATCCCTTCTTCCTCCAGCCTCCAGATTAATCCCTGGTCTCCCTGATAATTTGATCATGTCGTTTCCTTACAGGCAGACACTGGTGGCTTCCATTAGGTCCAGGATAAGGTGCTTCACGATCTGGAGATGCCTCTGGAGCCGCCTCTGGAGCCTCACTTCTTAAGAGTTTTTTCCATGGTATTCTATTGGGCTGGCCAAACAGTCTGTTCAGTTTTTTTCCGTAAAATAAAAGACACATTTTTCATTTTCACCAATAACTTTATTGATTTGGATATTTTGAGTATGTCAGCTGTCTCCCATGTGGTATAACATTGATTGTTCTCAATTAACATCTCGATCACTGTCAATTTCAGTGGTTTCCCTGACTGTAGAATGTAGAGGGTCGTCCAGCGAGAAATCTCCAGCACTACTACTACTCCAGCAAACTACTTTTCATACGTTCAGTCATCCCCAGCACCTTCTCATACACAGCACAAATCTTTTTTTGTGTTTCAGTTTTGTTTTTACCTTTCTTGAGACAATAAAGCATAACATATACCAAAAATGTTGCATGTTTTCTTCCATCTTCTGTATTAAAATAGCCACACAAAAATTCACCAGTATTGATCAGTTTTTTTAAAATACATGCCAATATGACAGCTATCACAATGTAGTCCAACAAAATTGTTTTGAATGAAGTTAAAGACAACTAAGTGCTACTAGAGCCATCTAACAGAAAAAAGCCAAATAAACTTGTTGGTAACCCAATATATTCTAGTCATACCAAATTACTGTTTTGAAGTCAGCAGGGCTTCTGGAACTGTAATGAGCATTAGAATTCCCCGGGGATCTTATTCAAAAATGTATGTTCTGATTATGTAGCTCTAGGCAGGGGACTGAGATTCTGCATTTCTAACCAGCCCCCAGATGATAGGACACTGCTGGCGTGTGGACTGGCAAGGCTCTGATGGCCCATGCTGTGTATCTGCTTGCCTTTGAATGTAATGTTCACTTTCGGAGGTTGTCTCCCCTTCCTGCTACTCAAGTTAAATCTGTATTGACTGCTTCTCTCATTTGACTGCTCCTCTCTTGTGCTTTCTTCCACAGCCTGAGTCACTAAAGTTAACATGGTTACACGTGTACCCACCAGCACTCCAGACCTGGCTGGAAGTTTCTTGAAGGCAGGAACTTTGTCTTACTATTTTTGCCTTGAGTTGACTATATCAATGAAAATCCTAGACCCTGAGGAAGGAATATCATGAAATGCAAAGAAGTTGGAAAGGGTACTTGACCCATTCTTGTAGTGTGGCTGATTTCCACACATTCACCCTGATATTTATTTCCAGGAATGGCCTGTCTGAGAAGGAAAGATGAGTGTTACAATATTAAGGGAAATTAGAATTTATTAATCTTTTTTCAAAATTGGAGCATCAAAAAGTATATATTTATAGTCTTTAGTCTTACTCTTTGTTTTCCTATCTCAGCACTTTTTCCCTTTTTTTAAACAAATGTTTTCTTAAAAACCAGCTCTTACTCTATCCCCTGTGGGGAGGTGGAAAAACAACATTTTTTTTTTGTTTTTTTACTTCTCATCTGAGGATATGTTTATTGATTTTTAGAGGGAGGGAAAGAGGGAGGGGGAAGAGAGAAACATCGATCGGTTGCACCCACCTGTGTGCGCCCCCACTGGGAATCGAACGTACAGCCTGGGTATGTGCCCTGACTGGGGATTGAACCCGCAGCTTTTTGGTGTACAGGATGATGTTCCAACCAACTGAGCTACCCAGCCAGGGTGAGGAGCAACACTTCTGTTTTCTCATACTCTTTTTTTCTTCTCACAGTTCTGGATCAGAAGCTGCTGATATATTTCTTGTGAGAGTTTAGAATAATACTTGTGTGCTTCAGAGGAAAAGATTAGCTTTGAGGTAAATCAGTTTGGAAGTCAATCCAGATTGATGGTTGGCTAAAAGGTGAAGACCACATATTGCCCATGACAGAATTATGTAAATTCTTCTAATGTTGGAAGAAGAGAAAACTTTCCCTTGTTTACCTCTCATCAAAAAAGATCTCAACAAATATCAAGAGTGTGTCTGGATCCTTTGGGTTTGTGGTTCAGCCTCTGCTCCTTGTGTGTATTAAGTTCATCACTTACAGAGGTTTATGGTATGCACAGTGCAACTGTTACATATGTGCTAACCATAGCAGGTGAATTCACTGTGGCATTTCAGAGAGAAGAGCAATTTACTGTGGTATTTCAGAAGAGCAGTCACATTTGTTCGTGGTAGGGATCACTTGAGTTTGAGAGAATGCATGGTAATAACTAGACAGTGTTGCAGGGGAAGAGAAGAGCATGAAGAAACCATGCGGTGGAAGTTGATACTGCAAAGGCCATTTGATTCCTTGAAGCTACCAAGATTGATGAGAAAGTTGGTCATTTGATGGTTGGAAGCCTTGGGAGGGTTTTGAGAGATGTAAGTGTTGACAAAGTTTACATAGGCTGATGGAGAGAGGCTGGAGATGGGCAGACCAACAAGGAACAACATTGATAGTACAGGTCAGGGCTAACAGGGCCTCAACTAGTGGGTGCAGAACTGAGGAAAGATACTTCCTTTCTTCTTGAGAGACAGAGAACAAGAGATTGGTAAGGATGTTAGCAGAATTAGGAAGAGCCAAGTTGGAGATTAATATAAACAATAGTACCTTTAGTTTAGACCTTCCTTTACTATTTTCAACATGTATTTGTATGAATACGTCACACATTTTGTGAGTTGATATTAAACAGTGGGAAATTGAGACATGGGAGTGTGTACTGATTTATCCAGTGTCTCCAGTTGGGGTCCAACTACTGTGATACCCAGTTCGGAAGTGTTCCGAGTATGTTGTAGTTTAGGTGCTGGATGTGTTTAAGGACAAAAACATTTTAAAAAAAAGACAGTATGTGATACATGATACATTTAGGAATTAAAGACTGTCACAGGTAAGGAAGCATATGATAAGATTGCAGAATGTGAACTCTGGAAGGGATCTTTAGAGTAATCTACTTCAACCACTCTCACTTTGTAGACTTAGAAGAGTATCCACATCACATTACAGGCCCCAGCCTGGTTAATGGACTCTTCGCCACTTCCTGTTGTAGCTGAGACATCCCTACGAACTGGAGGAGGCAGAGGTGGATGGGGCATCTGGATGGGGGGAAGGAACGCATTGGTGTTTCAAGCCAGGAGACTGTTATCAAAGTGTGGAAGGGCTGCACACCTTTTTTTAGGCTGAAATGCCGTGATTTACCATAAAGTCTAAAGCTGTTTACGGGACAGCTAAACTGAGCAAGATGTCTTGCAAAATAGTTCAGGGAGAAAGTTGATAGTGACAGCTCTAAAAAAGGTTAGGGGAAAAGGCCGATCAACAGGTGTTGATCTACAGAAGGTGAGTACCTTCTGTAGTAAGAGTTTTACTGAGCGCTGTTTTGTTGGGAATCATATATATATTTGTTTTTTTATGTGATCCTTACATGTTAGTATTTTTCTTCAGATGAAGGAACTAGTGCTTAGACCAAATATATATACCTTTCCCAGAGCCATGTAGTTGTTAAAATAGTATAGCTTAGATTTAAATAGGCCTTTAAAATAAATCTTATGCTTTCTGCTAGTACATTTTAAAAGGAAGAAAATGCTCTAGTTAATATTTATTACACTTACTTTGCCAGGTTCTTTATATATTCTTTCCCAGTGTTGCCCAAACTTTGGGCATTTATAGTACTGCCTTCAGATTTTTTTTGCCAAATCTGAGAACTACCTAAACTATTATTATTTATACTTAACATTTTTCTTGGCATTGGTTTTATGGTTAAACTGACATTTTTATAACTTAATTTTGTCTTAAGGGAGAATGCTAGTAAAATAAAGAGCTTGCTGGATTGTTATTTTAAAATATTTATTAAAATAATGGAACTACTACAGTGGAAAATCTTTGTCTATGTGCAATCTAAAACTGTCTTCCCTAGCAGAAGTGTGATATTTGGGAAACACTGCATGTCTCAGCCATCTCTGTGATACTCTTGTGAGGCAGATACTGTTATTTCTCTGATGATACAAGCTTAGAGAGAGTTTCAGTAACTTGGCCAAAGTCACACATTTTGTGAATGGCAGAGCTTGAACTCAGGCTGGGCTGTGGGGCTGAGTGGACATGTATTTCCACTATTAGAGCTCATGTATTTCCACCAGGCCTGGAGCCTGCTCTGAGATTCTGCTTATCAAGTGTTTATGAAAATCATACATAATAGGATAAGATATATACAGAGGATTGAGTAAGCACTTCTGTGTGAAATTTTCATCACCACGTGGAGGTGAGAATTAACAAATCGTGTGGTGTGATTTGTTGCCTGGAACTGGTTAAATCAGGTGATGGCTGTGGTGACACCTGTTTCTCCCCTGTGTGCAGGGCCCACTGGGGTCTAAGCTTCCATCGGTCTCTCACCTGGGCTGCACTACAGCAGCTTCCTGAATGGTATCTCTCTCTCCATTCTTGCTGCCCTCCAGTTCTCCACCGACCGTTCTACCTTGCTTGGAAGGATTTGGCACATGGGGTATGCAGGGTGAGAGGGACTGAGCAATGAAATAATTATCCTAAGATTTTGAGCTCCAGAGAACAATGCAGTGGTGGTCGAGTAGGTGGCAACAGAGCAATATGAAAGGAGTACCAACCACTTTTGGGAGGAGTCATTGTCTTTTTGAATTTTTAACATATTAGAACTTAAATGAAATCAGTGTATGTATAAAATACATAAAAAGAATAATATACAGTGACCAAGTTGGGTCTATTCCATGTGTGCAAAGCTGGCTCAACACTTGAAAACCAGTTGATGTAATCAACCATATCAACAGGCTAAAGAAAATGCGAGTGGAATAGTTAAGGGATTGGTGAGAGCCTAAGTGATGTTTGAGATCCCCATTACCTACAGGTTGGAACTACAAAATAAGCTGAGAGAGCAGCTTTATAAGCATATCATATAACCCAAATTGCTTATCAGCCATTGGAGGATTTCCATTATCTAGACTTAACTTCCCTGTCTAGGCTTAATATTTACCCCTTTGCAATGTGAAACCCTTTTGCAGCCAGATTAGTTTCTTTAATGCCCTTCCACTGTGTTGAATTCATTTCAGAATGAGACTACCCAAGTACAGATTTTGGCCCTATCATCCTGTCATTAACTAGCTTTTACTGTGACTTTGGGCAAAGTGCTTTAGTTTTCCTATCTGTAAAAGTAGGATTATAATCATAATTTTCTATTACCCGGAGGTATAATGAAATTCCTATCCTATCATATTTGCATCCTTTAACTCTGATAGCTCAAAAGTGATGCTGAATTGATTCATAACAGCAGTGAGGATGAGGAGAATAGGGAAGGGAGAGTTTTAAGAATGGGTATGATTAGTTTGGTGGAGATTCCAAGTTAAAAAGGAATGAATAACACTTCAATAAAAAGTTCACTTGAAAAAATAAACAGTGAGACTACCTAAAACATTCAAAAAACTCTTAAAACTCAACAATGGGACATACAGAAGGTAAATAAGCATATGAAAAGCTCAACATCATATGTTATTAGGGAATTGCAAAATTAAAACAACAATGAAATAACCACTACATACCTGTTAGAATGGCTAAAATCCAAAACATCTGTGGCACAAAATGCTGGGGTGTGGGGTTGTAGGGATCTGTCCTTCATTCCTGCTGGGAATACAGAATGGTACAGTCATTTGGAAGACAGTTCGGCAGTTTCTCATAAAGAAAAATAAATCTAAACTTACATTATGATCCAGCCCAGATATTTACCCAAAAGAGATGAAAATTTATATCCACACAAAAACCTGAACACATGTTTCTAGTAGCTTTATTCATAATTGCCTAGAATTGGGAGCAACCAATATGTTCTTCAATAGGTGAACAGATAAACAAATTGTGGTACTTCCATACAGTGGAATATTACTCAGCACTAATAAAGAAATGAGCTATGGAGCCACAAAAAGATGTGGAGGAAACTTAAATGTATGCTAAGTGAAAGAAGCCCCAGTCTGAAAAAGGCTACATACTGCATAGGCCAACTCTAACATTCTGGAAAAGGCAAAACTATAGGGACAAGTAAAAAGTTTTTGCCAGGGGTTCAAATGGAGGGGACAAGGAGTGAGTAGGTGGAGCACAGGGCATTTCTAGGACAGGGGAACTGTTTTGTGTGGTACTGTAATGCATCTCATATATTTGTCAAAACCCATAGATGTGCGTGCGCGCGCATGCACACACACGAGTGAACCCTATTGTAAACTGTAGACCTTAGTTAATGTATCAATATTGGTCATTTCAAACATATCAAACAAACATATCACACTAATACCAGATGCTAAGAGATGAAACTGGGTGTAGGAGGAGGAGGGTATAGGGGAACTCCTACTTTCTGGACAATTTTTTTGTAAACCTAAACATGCCTTGAAAAGCAAAGCATTCGCTTTTAAAAGACAGAACCTTTTGACATTGGAGGCCTGCTTGTAATAATCTGGTTCTTACACCTTTTTGAAATACACTCAACTACGAAATTGTTATTTTTTTGTACTAGTCAAAATCAAAATCACCACCATCAATTTAAAAAGAATGAGAAAAATACCTTTTTAAATGCCGTATTTTGCCAGAGAAAATGTATGGGTGACCTGCATATTAGGGGTGTGTGCCAGAGTCTTAGGAGAGAACTCCTGAGCCATTTAAGATGGAGTTACATCAATTTTGGTCATTGGCCTTTGAAGGCAATGCATTCTAGCTTGTACCAGCCAGTGGGTAGGTGCCACCTGCATGGACCTGCTGTAACCCCTGGACTTGTTTCTTTCTATCACAACTTATCTGTTGCTCCAGGCTACGAAATTCTTGTTTGCTTCGGAATGTGTTCAGTGAATTTAAAAGTAATTTCTGGACCCAATAATAAATGTGGAAAGCACTGCCACTGGGGAAGCATTGGAGAATCCTTTTGAAGATTGAGGAGTCATTTACTTTAAAATATGTAATCCTTCTACCCCAGTTTATTTTATAGCAGGTTCATATTTCAACTAAAGTAATGAAAGCCAAGCTAATCTTTACACACTTATGTTTAATGGCTGCATTAAAGATTTATGAGAAGAATTAGCGTTCGAATGTTCAGAATGCTGTACTGATTTAGTAACAACATCTCTGTCTTCTGCCTGAATTTTGTTTTGTGTTTGATGGTAACATGTTAAAACCTCATTTTAGGAAAGTTTTATTTTTATTTTATATATTTTTTACTCTCACAGTTTATCAGATTTGCATTGTGTAAAAACTCTGGCAAATATACTTCATTACAGTTTTGAAAGCTGTGTATTAATCAGCTTTTGTTGCTTCTGTGCACTCACTTGAACTTGACACGTTATTCTGGGTGATTTAAAATAATGTCATTTTGTGTTTGCTTGACTAACAAAGGCATAGGTTAGTAACAGCTGACCTAGTTAGTAGCCAGATAAATGGGCAGAGAAAGCCTTTGAAAAATAAGGAATAAATATATGCAGGAATGTATCTTCTGTGGTTTGTAGGTAATAATCTAGTATCTAATTAATTTTGCTCATTTAACAGACTTTAATCAACTAAATGTGACATTGTGTTATATCCTGAGTTTTCCCATTTTATTTTCATTTCATTCTGTTTGTTTACGTGAGTGGAGTCACTGATGGCCAGAGTAGTTGTGATGTGCCCCAGACCACAGTGATAGCGGTTCCAGTCTGTATCAGTTACTGTCTCTGTGTTTTGTGTAACCGTGTGGTGAAGCTACTGGTGTAGCTTTTCTTTAATGTAACATCACACACATACTTAATCATTTAATTTGTGATTGGCTTTCCAGGGTAGTGACATAAGGTAGAAATTCAACAGGTTTATTATTAAAATTATTACTGTATACATATTTATTTTGGTAATTGACTGCGGTAAAAAATGTACACATGCCAGAACACATGTGTTTATAAAGCTGAAGGCATTCTTGGATTAATAAGTAGAGTATCTTTATATTGTACTTAGTTCATATGTACTTAAGTGTATATTATTTAGTTGTTTGCACTTACTGCTATTGGAAAGTTTAAAATATTTTGGAATAAATATATAAATATCTGAATTAGAAATTTTACGTTAATGATGTTCAAATGCAGAGAAAGTTTAAATTTAATTTCAAGATTTATGATGGTTTCCTTCACACATAGGATTATTTTTAAGTTTGATATTTGCAAATCAGGTACAGCTTATATTTCTACGAAATGTACTACCTCTGACTTCATGTTTCAGAGCATTGCATGCATGTTAGACCTGTACTATCAAGATATTGAGTGGTTTAAAGGTCGTTTATTCTTAATAAACACACACCTAACTTATGAACATTTTTCCCTTTTGATTTTCCAATGTTAAATGTTAAACCAGAAATCTAGTTTTATTTTTGATGGTTGCAGTAGTTAAACAATGAGAAAAGTATACAATTACCATTTTGACAGGTGGAAAGCAGGTTTAAATTGAGAGATGAAACAGTATCACTAGATATACAGGAACTCTTTTGTCCTGAATGATCCTTTTAAAAATTGCATAATTTTAATTTGGACATTGGGCTTCTTTTAATAAGCTTAACCTTGAAAACATTTGAAGGTAGTTATCAGAAATGTAGTTATATTGTAGATCCCTTTTCTCATTTGTAGAGGCGAAAAGAGCACTGTAGCATAAACTGCTTCATTTTTCCTTTATTAAACTGCTTTTGGTTAAAGGAAATTTTTAAAAAACACTTAAAACACACCATATTATTGTCTTAGTTTGAAATGATTCCATGTGAAACGTTATCAGTGCACTGTCAAATAATTAATTATTTAAGAGATTTACTTTGCATACAGTTGGTATGTGTGCCTGTGATTTTATTTAAAGCAGCAGTCGAAATTTTCTTTCCTACCAGTTTATACTTCCCTGAGCAAAATGCTGGTGTACTATGAATATTTGTATTTAGTAACTAACAAAAAAGGTTTGTATAAATATTGCTCGAAAAAATGACCTATACGGATAGTAGTTCATGTAGCTTATTATTAATTGTGTTTCATTTTATAGAGGGCCACTGAGCCAGGCCAGGCTGTATGCCATTGCTGCCGAGAAAAAGAATGATCTTGCAGAGGAGGCCACTTCTTCCCCAAGAAGGAATGCCAGTCAGTTTGACTGGGCTCTGATGAGACTGGATAATTCTGTCCGCAGAACTGGCCGCATCCCAAGGACTCTCCTGCAGAAAGTCTTTGATAACGCCTGTCACTCAGGTATCTCAGACTTCTCTGGTCAACAGTTTGAACTTTTACTGAGTAGTTGTTTGGGGCAGGCTCTTTGATGCTTTCAGTTTTGTTATGTCTAGTGATCGTGATTTAATGTTTTGATTGTAATCTTTCCAACTCATCAGGGTAATGTTTTGAGTAAGACATTTTGTCTCAGATGTTTATTTCAAAATCAAATAAAAATTGCCTTTTTGATTTCCACAGTTCATAAAAGAGTCACTTTCATTGGTAGATTTTCTTGGAAGATACTAGTTTTTCTTATTTTCCATGATAATATCAGCTTTCCCTAAGATCACAAATGCCAGATTTCCAGAAACATTGATAATCATTTCCCTTTTACTTTCACTTAGCTATTAAAATTTATCTAAGTCACTCATTCAACTTGGATAATTCGATGGAAGCTCATAAGTCCTCTGCTCCCCAACCCCTCAAACACCCGCAAGCCCACGGGCAAACACATGTACTGTTGCGTCTAGTCTCAGAGCGGTCACCAGCTTCCTAAGGCCCATGCATGGATTTCAGTCACATTGAGGAGCTGTGGAGTCTAATGAGGGATACCAGAAAAGTGTCCGTTGT
Organism: Trachops cirrhosus; assembly: GCA_028533065.1. Lineage (NCBI taxonomy): Eukaryota > Metazoa > Chordata > Mammalia > Chiroptera > Phyllostomidae > Trachops > Trachops cirrhosus. The sequence continues at coordinate 123,128,309 of CM052543.1, forward strand.
AATTAATGTGCATTAAAATAATGCTTTTCATTTTCTCTGTTTGATTTATTCAGAGCTGTCCAACTATTACCACAATCCATTTCAGAACATTTCTTTCACCCCGAAAAGAAACCTCCATATTCCCATCAGCCCCCAAACCCTTCCATCCCTTTCCACCCTATGCAACCACTAGTGTACCTACTATTCACATAGATATGTTTATTCTGGATGCTTTATGAAATGGAATCATACAGTCAGTGGTTTATTTTTGTTTTTGTTTTCAAGTCAGCTTTCAGGGACATTTCGATAAAGGACTTGGCTAAGGGAAAAGGAAGCTTATATTATTTTGTAATTTTTTAGAGACCTAAACTTGATATTCATGGCTATTAATTGTACTACTTTGTGTCATTTCATGAGATAGTGAGAAATAGCCACTGAATTGCAGTAAGCACTGCTTATAAGTTAGGTTCTGTGTATTTTTGTAGCTGTAGTCTTGCAAATTATATACATTCATAACCTTAGCTGCCTTAAGAAATCAGACTAATTTTTTAAAACTTAGAACTTTTTGTAACATTGTAAATTATACTTGTGGATTAGGATAGAATTTCCCTAATTACAGGTAGTCTTTTAATAATATCTTTAAGGAATCAAGAGATTTTTGAATATTTACAGATTTCAGTGTAAAATGTGATATTTATAATGTGATATTGTGCTGTGTTAAATGTTACCCATTAGTCTTCTTTCCATAGGGTGCCCAGGCGGTAACCATGCCCTGCTTCTGCTGCGCAGCTGCGGCTCGCTCTTACCCGAACTGAAGTTCTCGGAGAGGACAGAGTTGGCTCATAGGATATGGGACAAACTTCAGAAATTGGGTATGATTATTTGAACATGAGATGTGTATAAAGGGTGTAGATTTTTTTCCTTTAGTTAAAAAATGTATACATAAAAGCTATAATTTTATGGAAGGGCTACTTGATTCATAATTTTTTTGAAATATGATTTATTTGGTGAGTTATAGTGACATCTAGGGGCATTAAGAATAAAATAATTTTTCATAGCAGTATTACTTTTTTGGTAAGCTAAAAAGCAAAAGAACAAACTGAAAAGGCCTTTGGTTTGTCAGAGTTATCAATGCACACACCATTAGACTAAGCAGTTCCGTTTGTTAGGATTCAGATGCAGATATTTTCACATTTGCAGAAGGATATTCTTCATTGTAGCTTGTTCGTAATAGTAAGAAATTGGAACCAATTTTAATGTCCCTCACGCGGGGACTGGTTAAATAAATTATGGAGTGTCCATAAAATGGAATATTGTGCAACTGCTAAAAAATTGAAGGAGTACTTAAGATACTAATGTGGGGTATTCTCCAAAATATAAATAAAAATTAAGGCGCAGAACACTGTGTATAATATGCTGTCGTTTTGAAGAAAAATGTTTATAAGTTTATGTGCATACAATATTAAAATATTTCTGGAAGAATGATCAACACTAGATGCAATTTTTATTGTATACCTTTTTATACTTCTTTAAAAAAGATTTTCATTATTTATTTTTAGAGAAAGGGGAAGGGAAGTAGAAAGAGGGAGAGAAACATCAATATGTAGTTGCCCCTCACACCGTCCCCCCCCCCCCAGTGGGGACCTGGCCTGATAGCCAGGCATGTGCCCTGACTGGGAATCAAACCTGTTACCCTTTGATTTGCAGGCTGGCACTCAATCCACTGAGCCACACCAACCAGGGACCTTTTTATACTTTTTCAGTTCTGAACTGTAAACACAGTACCTATTCAAAAAATAAAGTAGCTCAAAAGACCATTTGATAAAATTCAATGTTCATTACTGAGTTTAAAAAATTTAAAAGAATAGATGGATGCTTTTTTTGCATGTTAAAACCTAAAGCAACAACTAATAACTACTATCTATAATAACAAAATATTGATAAGATATGAAAAAATACTAGAAATTATTATTTTTAGCTGATGTACTTGTTTACCTATAAAATCCTGTAAAATTAATCTACAATAAAGTAGTTGGAAATATTAAATGGTTAAGAAGCCATAACTTTTCCTACTTAGAAACTTAAGTGGATAAAAATATTCAAATGTCACATATATAAAATATCCAGGAATATCTTTCAAGAAATATGTAGCACTTACATGGAAAAAAGCTTATAGAATAAAGACAGCCTCCCCTCAGGGTTTTGAATTCATTTAGAATTACGTTGACAAGTTCTGGCTGGTGTGGCTCAGTGGTTGAGTGCCGGCCTGAGAATCAGGGTTGCTGGTTCAATTCCCAGCTGAGGGCACATGCCTGGGTTGCAGGCCAGGTCCCCAGTTGGAGGCACACAAGAGGTAACCACACACTGATGTTTCTCTTCCTCTTTCTCTCTCCCTTCTGTTCACTAAAAAATAAAAGCTTAAAAAAAAATTATGTTGACAAGTTCAGTTTTTAAAAGTTTTAAAAGCAGATGAGATAAATATATTTTGTAATGGAAAAGGGTCTTCTAAATGTAAAAGCAACAGAAAAGTAAAGGTAAAAAATTGACTATAAAAGGTAGAAATGTCCATTTATCAATAAGTCACATAATTTAAAAAATTGTTGAACTGAGAAATGTTTGTGAAAAAAGTTATGTTCTAAAATATAAAAAAGCTCTTACACAGCAGTCATACTGTTAACACATCAATAGAAAGGTAGATATGTCACTCTATATTGTAATTGTTCACAAGGGTGTCTTTCCTCCATAGCCTTTTCAAGAGTGGAATCCGTACATCTTTGTTTTCCTCTTTGCCGTGATGCTTTTCTCTTATGCATAACACTTGATAAATACTTGTGGAGTCAGTATTGCCATAAGCCTAGTAGATTGCCAGCGTGACTCTTGCCCACAGACTTGTGAAGCTGTAAGGGCTGGTTTAGCTTAGGTAACGTATCCACAGTTACAGGATGAGCTGCTGACAGGTCTGACACTGGAATTGAGATTTTCAAACTGAAAGGGATTCTGGAGGAAACACTGGAAGTGATGGAGTCTCATTTCAGTGTTTCCATATGCTCAATTTTTAAAAATAGAATTACTTCTGGTGTACCTCTTTGGCCATACCATGATAATGTAATAAGTCTCCGTAACTTTTTTGTTCAAGTTTTTCATCTTTTCTGGAATGGTCTTTATTTTTTACTCTTTAAATCAATCCATTTTTCAAACTAAGGTTTAAATCCCTTCATTCTAGAATTTTATCTTCAGGCTGAATTAGAAATGACCCATGAAATTAGCTAGATAGAATAGCAAACATGGGGATACAAATTTTACCAAGTTCTCAGAAGCATTTTTGTCATCTACAACACTATGCCAGTGTAGGAGAAATAAAGAAATGAAACTCAGTAGAGTTACATTGAGTAGTAATCTTGACTACAACCTATATCAAAAGCTAGAATAGATGTTCATCTGAGTTTTGAGCAAGTTTCCCCAGCTTCTCCAATAAACTAGAGTAAATGTCTTTACAAAATTATAGAATATAATTTTCTTCAGCCATAGAGTTGTAGCCAGCCATCATGAGAGTTCTTCAGCTTGACTTCATGGCTTTTTAGAAGTTTTTAGACACTGCATGGTAACCTTGTTGCATGATCATACTGCAGATGTTGAATGGCCTGTGGTTGTTGTCAGGCCCTGTATAAACTGTTATGGTGTTATGGTGGATAAGCGATTGGGCTCTCAAGACAGACCACCTACATTCAGATTTATGGTCACTAGCCATGTGGCCTTAGACAAGTAAAAGTTAGTTTTCTTCATCTGTAAGATGGGGACAGTAATCGTGCTTGCCTCAGAGCTGTTGTGAAGAGTAGCTTCTGTGTGCAGAGCACCTAGCACAGTGCCTGAAACATAGTAAGTACTGTGCATGTCTCTTAAGATAAAGAACAAATACTAATGTAATGGCATAGGTCTCTGCTGCCTTGAATATCAAACTGATACCGATAACTGGCCATAGGCACGTGAATAAAGATACGAAATTTAATTCATGAAAAATTTAGTAAAACATGTTAGCACCAGATTGGTAAGATGACCATGATGTCATGAGTGAGTAGAGTAAGGCTGAGTGGCAGCCCTAACCGATGTGGCCTTAGGCACGATGGACACAGGGAGAAAATGAAGGGCATTGGAATGCAGGCGATTAATAACAGCAGACTGGAAACGTGTTCAGCAGCTGAGAGTGGAGTGGAAGTGGAACCTACAAAGACTTTGAGGGGCCTGGTTAGTAAATAAGCATAACTACCAGCACAGCCCTGCCTGTGTAAAACAGCTACTGTCACCGTCCGTCCCTCTCAGTGTGCCTGGCACGTGGCAAGCTCTCCTGTAGGTGGAAAACTCTTGGCATTCACTTTAACTACAGAGGTGATGTCAGCATTTTCTAACAGGAGGGGAATACCGTGCTTCACAAGTGAGAGACCTCTTCGGCTCTGAAGAGGCAGTTACTTACAGCTGTACTAAGTCACAGGTAGGGCCCTGCACGCCCAGCTTGCTGTCGGCTCTGACAGGATTTCTGCCTACGCGGCTCTGAGTTTGGGGTGCACTGCTGCGGTGACCATGGCACTCTTGTGTTTGTTAGGTTTAAGTACACGTGTTCTAGTTGTGATAAAGAATATGACTTTAAGTGCTTTTCTAAACGTGATTTCAATTTTATCTGTAGGTACTGTGTATGATATAAGTCACTATAATGCTTTACTTAAAGTCTACCTTCAAAACGAACATAAATTTTCACCAACCGACTTCTTGGCAAAAATGGAAGAAGCAAACATTCAGCCAAATCGAGTAGGTAGTTGCTATTGAAATGTTTGGTGGTTATATTAACTATTTTTTACTTTTTACCCAGAAATATTAAAAACACACTAACTGGCCCATTTCATTGACAGGTAACATACCAAAGGCTGATTGCTGCTTACTGTAATATGGGAGATATTGAAGGTGCCAGGTAGGGAACTCCATAAAAGTATGTACAAGCAAACATATATGTCCTGTGATCCTAGATAGATTCACTCTCTCTTTTATTGAGTCTCTTCTTAGTAAGGGAAATTATTTCAGAAGTATTTTAATCTAGCATATTTGGTAATATGACTTATGTACAACACAAAGTTTTGTAAGAGGTGACAGATAAGTAAAACTTGGTATTTTAATGAAAAGTTTGATTTATTGAAGCAGAGGTTTAAAATTGTTGAGGTATAAAGCTGGCTTTATTTTATTTAAATTGATATTTTTTTAAGGAAATGTTAGCCATTTAAACTGCATTCATTTGTAAAACTGTCTCACTGACTCATCCAAAATCAGTCGTGACATTTCTGTGCTTGTGTAACATTTATTACTACTTTTGGTTAGGGGGTTTAGGAAATAAGGTGTAAATGGGAATGTATAATCCCATTTTTAACTCAGTGAATCTTATTAAATTTTATGTTTTTTAAAGGTTAATTTAGTGGTATAGAAGCAGTAGTCAGATTTTTAAAAATTACATACTATTTTTAACATGAACACTTCAGGAGTATTGATACAATTTCAAGGAATGGGGGTTTGTGTGTACATGTGATAGAGAGTGTCTCTGATGTTAATTCCAAGGAGTATTTTTGTCTCTTTTTTTATTGCAGCAAGATTCTTGGATTTATGAAAACGAAGGACCTTCCAGTCACAGAGGCAGTTTTCAGTGCCCTTGTCACAGGGCACGCAAGAGCTGGGTAATGTTTGCCCAAGGTTTTGTTCTCAAACGAGGTTTAAACTGCAGAAAAATACTGTACAATATTCTTAGACCATATTTACCTACCCCCTCAAAAAATCTTGAGCGTGTGAGATAGAACCTGCATGTTTTAAAAATACCATATTAAATTTATCAGTTTCATAAAACTTTTATTTGAAAATGTTTAGTTTTGAAAATTGGGTCTGATAAAAAGTAACTGACTAAAATTTATTAACTGGTCTGCTTGTGACCTGAAAAATATTTTTTGTTTTGAAGAATAACTTACTAAATGTTGTTCACTAAAAAGGTAAATTTGAGTCATACCATACCTAGTGAAAGAATGCACACCATTTAATGTATATGTAATTATGATACAGTTTGGTTTCTCTTTTGGAAAAGTTACCTGTAAAAATTTGAGATGTTTATGATCTTTATTATTTCAGAAACTTATAACCGGTTAAATAATATTTTTTTGTTTCTGATGTTACCATGTTTCTAAATGGTACTTAAGAATTTTTCATTTTAATAAGCATAGGTAATAACAGTTCAGATTGAATGATAATGTTACATTTGACAGTATTATAGTAACCTATTTTATTTTCCTTGAATTAACTTATAGAGATATGGAGAATGCAGAGAATATTCTCACAGTGATGAAAGAGGCTGGGATTGAGCCTGGTCCAGACACGTATCTAGCCTTATTGAATGCATATGCTGAGAAGGGTGACATTGACCATGTTAAACAGGTGTGACTTGTATATATTAACATACTTTAAAATCATTTGTATAAGCTTAGGTTACATTTTGCATGAAGCAGAAGAATATAGTTTATATCTGTTTTTAAAGGTATCTCTTATAGACAATAGTATTGCTAAGAGAATTCCTAGAGTTTGGTACCTTGGTTGTTAATGTAATAGCACTGAAGTAGAATATTTCTGTTTTATAAAAGAAGTCCCAGCCCTGGCTGGTATAGCTCAGTGGATTGAGCTCGGGCTGTGAACCAAAGAGCTGCTGGTTCAATTCCCAGTCAGGGAACATGCCTGGGTTGTTGGCCAGGTCCCCAGTGGGGGCCATGTGAGAGGCAACCATACATTGATGTTTCTCTCCTTCTCTTTCTCCTTCCCTTTCCCCATCTCTAAAAATAAATAAATATTTAAAAAAAACAAAACAGAAAAAGAAGTAGTCCCAAATCTTTAGATGATACATGTTCCTAAGTTTTAAAACAAAATCTTTGTGTTTTAATACTGGTTTCTAACTTGTATTTCTAATTTCTGGAATTGTCTGTAGACCCTGGAGAAAGTGGAGAAGTCTGATCTTTACCTTATGGATCGTGATTTATTGCAAATTATCTTCAGCTTCAGTAAAGCTGGGTATCCTCAATATGTCTCGGAAATTTTGGACAAAATTGCATATGAAAGAAGATATATTCCAGGTAGTTTAAAACTTTTTACTTTCATGATTTTTCTGATAAACTGAATTACTATTTTTATATGATGAATACAGCATTCTCTAACAATAGGGGTTGTGGTAGATGAACATAAGACTCTTAAAGCCAGCTTAATAAACTGAAAAACTTGTGTTAATGAATACATGGGAATGTTTTGATTTGGAAGTGCTTCATTGTTATTCAGAATGTTATTATATCCTTTTGGTGTTTGTAGTTCATAAGTTTGTCTTTTGTATTGGTTGCAATGTAAAAATACTATTCAGTTTGGTAACAAAAGACTCTTTGTTTTCTTTCCAGATGCAATGAACCTTATCTTGCTTTTAGTCACTGAAAAGTTGGAAGATACAGCATTTCAAGTTTTATTAGCATGTCCTGTATCAAAGGAAGATGGTCTGAGTGACTTTGGCAGTTTCTTTTTACGGCACTGTGTCACTATGAATACGGTATTCTGTCTATTTTTACATTGTAGACAGTGTAATAGGTAGTGATATAAGATTTTTTTTAATCCTCACCTGATGATATGTTAGTGATGTTAAAGAGAGAAGGGAGGGGATGAGGGGAGAAAGACAGAAAGACAGATAGACTTTGATGTGAAAGAGAAACATCAATTGGCTGATTCTAGTAGGTGCTCCAACCAAGACTCGAACCCACAGTCTAGGTGTGTGCCCTGACTAGGAATCGAACCTGCAGCCTTTTGTGTTTGGGATGATGTTCCAATCAACTTGAGTAATCCAGCCAGTGTAAAATAAATTTTTTAAAAGTATAAGAACCTATTAATGAGATTAGAGCAATTATAATGAAAACTTTGTTTTTGTGTTGTAAGATAATTGGGTAGAAGAGGATGGGAAGTTCAAATTTTTTAACCCAGTAGTGTTAGAATATTTGCAGAAGATGAAAGGGTAGGGTATTTGTAGATCCAGCTGATGTGTCCTTTTTATCTCTTCCCTAGCCTACAGAGAAGCTGAAAGACTACTGTAAGAAGTTAAAGGAAGCCCAGATGCACACATCTCCTTTGCAGTTCACACTCCAGTGTGCTTTAGCAGCCAATAAAACCGGTACTACATTCTCATAATTAAAAGCAACATAAATAAGCTTTTTGTGAGGTAGCTTTATAATATTTCATGATTTCTCTTTCAGATTTGGCAAAAGCTCTGATGAAGGCTCTGAAGGAAGAAGGTTTTCCTATCAGAATTCATTATTTCTGGCCCTTGCTAGTTGGACATCAGAAGCAGAAAAATGTTCAAGGTTAGGTTTTGCCTTTTACTGATTTGTGATGGTTCAGAGATCTGGTGTAACACACACATTTAATTGAATTCTTTGGGAAAGTATGCTTATTCCTGAGTATCAAATCTTCTGAGAAAATAAGAGTTCATTTAAATTATAGTAAAGTATTATGTAAGTGTTTTAAAAATGTAAGTGTAATGGAGTTCTTTCATCTTAATTCATTAATTTTATTTCTTAATTCACTACTTATCTTGATATTCAAACTTGCGAGTGTAGTTTAAATAGTTCATTATTTTTATAGTTTCCTAGAGCTCTATAGTTTAAGATTTTACATATAGCACTTGAAATTAGTTAGCCTAGTCTTATTAAAAGTAAAGTACACACAATCTGGCCATTTTCCTGGTGGACCAGTCCGTTTCTCCTTCACTGAGCCGACTTACAACAATAGGAAAGACAGAGAAACTTTTATTGCGAAATGAGTGCTCATGACCTGACAGCCTGCTGATGGAAGGACAGAAATGCTCGCTCTCTCAGGTTAAGTACGTCTAAGCATTTAGCATACTTTTCACTTGTACACATGGGATGTCTATAGGATATGAATAAGAATTGAACAAATATTAAATTTTAGAGTACAGTATCTAATTCTTTGGTTTGCATTATTGGTAATTCAGAAAGAGTAGTATCATAAAAAGATGCTTTTAACAGAAGTACTTCCCCCTTGGGGAAACAAAAAATGGTCTTTTTCATTTTATGCCGAAGTATAATGTGCTTTAGAATGAGATGCAGAGTTGTTAGTATGACATTGGGTGACAAACAGAATGCACAAACAACAAAAAAAGTGCTTTTAGCAGACTTTCATATTGCAATTTTATTTTAAATATATAGCTGTCTTCTGGCTTAAAGAAAATAGTGAAAAAAGTATTCCCTAATTGTTTCTGGCTATAAAAGTCTCTAAATCCTTTTTAGAGAAATCTTTGGAAAACAATATGCCAGTTGATTAACTCTTTGCATATCCTCCAGTTCTGAAAGCTTGAAGAAGTTACCTTTAAACTATATTTTTGAGCCCCAGAAAGTTTACATCATTCCATGAAAATATTTGGGCATTTCAGTATTGTCCACCTTTACACAGATACGAATATACTTTTGGGGACCCCTGTTTATATGTTTGTTTCTCTATCAGGTAAATTTGCTTTCCTCAACCTTAGCACTATATCTAGACTTGAATTGGTTACCACATTTTATCTACTTACTACACACAAAAGAATTCATGTAAATTTTTTTATAGTTGTAGCTCAAACTGGTAGAAAAGTGGTCTTTAGCTTGAATCTGTCTTTTCTTAGAATGTTAGAATTCAGATTCGTGAGATGCCTTGGTGAAAGCTCACGTTATATTGATGAAGGAACTGAGAGCTGCAGAGGGTCAGTGACCGACGTTAAAGTCCACATCTAGCCGTCAGTAGTGGTGGGATTAGATGGGAGGATCTCTGTCCTCCTCTTTTAAGTACTGTTTTTAATACCATAACACCCCCATACTAGACATTTGCAAGTACTGTGCTGAATTCATTGTATGAAAAATTTTTAGCTGTTGTTAAAAATTAGGTACTGATTTTTGCATTAGGGACATTTAAAGAAGTGTTACCAATTTTTTTAATCAGTGAAGGTTTAAAAAAATTATCTTCCAACTACAGCTGGCATGTAATATTATATTCGTTTCAGGTGTACAACATAGTGTTTAGACATTTACATATCCTAAGAAGTGATGGTATCACTAAGTCCAGTACCTGCCTGACTCCATGTATATTTATTACAGTGTTTCTGACTCTGTTCCCTGTGCTGTACTTTACATCCCTCGACTATTTTTATACCTGCAATTTGTACTTCTTAATCCTGTTTGCCTTTTTCACCCATTCCCCCAACTTCCCCCCAGAATCAATGAAGGTTCTATTTGGAAAAATAGAAGAGCTGAGAAAGATAGCTTGAGAGAATTTGTCAATTGTTTTACAGTTTTTAAAAACTAGTCTTTGCAGGAGGTCCAGCAATACAGCAAAGTAATAATCTATAATCTTCCTTCGTGTAACAGGGAAATGTCTGTATGTATTTATATAATTCTTTAGTGTAAGGTAAGCAAGTAACATTTTTATTAATGCAGTGAACTTGTGCTTTGTCCAGGAAAAGTCGCATATAAACTGGTAGAGGTAACAGAATAACATAATGGCTGCAGTGATAGAGGATGTGGTGGAGTGTTTCTTATGGAATAAGTAAAACCCTTCAGGATAGCAAATAAAGGTATTTAGTGGTCAGATCAAACTGAACCAAGAGTTTTCAACAAATAGGCTGATCAGATTTTTATTGAATCCTAGAATTTTTCTGGCTGCAAATTTAGCCATCACCAACTGGTGAGGAAGACTCTTATAATGACTTCCTCGTGGCTTAACCTTACTAGTTTATTTCTCTGGGGCATAAATGGAAAAGTCACCTCTTAGAATTTTAGCAAGTTGGCCTGAATGAGAGGAAATTACCCAGAATGACTGAGGATCTTTCTACATCTCTGGAATATTCAGACAACATAAAAATAAGAATATAAGAAGGGTCAATATGAAAGCCTAAATGGTAGTTGAATGAAGTGTTTGAATAGAGAATACTTTTCAAAAAGTAAGAAATTGGCTTCCGATAAAGTGAGTGCTCTGATTAGAGTCTAAAATTATGTAGCGTAAATGCTCATAGTTGGTGAAAGTTGCTCAGTTAAAACCATACATCTTTCCCAAAAATTTGAACTATTTTAATTCTTATAAAATTTTTGAATGGATACTTTTCTGTAGATTCATAAAACTGCTTATGACTGCATTTGAAATATTTTAATTAGGTTATTTAGTCTGAGTTTAGAATTTCTAAGTTCACAGATTTGGGATCCCTATATATCTAAGTTAATATATGATTATTTTAATCCTTTTTTTAAATATGAATTTTATTTTTAGGAGGGTGTATGTAGGTATCAGTCACCTTTTTTACTTATGGATAAATGTTTGTCCTCACCTGCTATATTATTACTTTTTAAAGATTTTTTTAAATTTATTCTTTCTATTGTTGTTCAAGTACAGTTTTCTGCCTTTTTCCAACACTCCAGCCCTCCCCACCTCCCTCCCCTGTGTCCACCGCCCCCCCTCTTGTTATTGTCCATGTGTCCTTCATAATAGTTCCTGCAAACCCTTTCACCTATAATCCCCTCCACTATCCCCTCTGGTCACTGTCAGCCTGTTCTCAATTTCAGTGTCTTTAGTTGTATTTTGCTTGCTTGTTCATTTTGTTGATTAGGTTCCTGTTAAAGGTGAGATCATACGGTATTTGTCTTTCACTGCCTGGCTTATTTCACTTAGCATGATGCTTTCCAGTTCCATCTATGCTGTTGCAAAGAATAGGAGCTCCTCCTTTCTTCTGCTGCATAGAATTCCATTGTGTAAACGTACCATAGTTTTTTGATCCATTCATTTACTGATGGGCACCTAGGTTGTTTCCAACACTTGGCTATTGTAAATTGTGCTGCTGTGAACAATAGGGTGCATAGGTTCTTTTGGATTGGTGTTTAAAATTTATTTTTAGAGAGAGGGGAAGGGAGGGAGAGAGGGTGAGTACATGAATGTGAGAGAGAAACATCGATTGGTTGCCTCTTACACGTCCTGACTGGGGACTGAACTTGCAACCCACATATGTGCCCTGACCAGGAATTGAACCAGTGGCCTTTTGCTTTGCGGGTTGTTGCCCAACCTATTGATCCACACTGATCAGGGCCCATTTGACTATATTAGTGAAGTAAATGTCTTTGGTATGATCCCTCCAAATGGCTGAGGGAGTCACTGAACTTACCTGAGGGAAGGTGTGAACCAGATTTTCTTAAATGTGCTTTAGTTTCAGTTAAAAAAATGTATGTAAGTTGTAAATGCTAGTAACACAGATCATCTAAGTAAGCAGAATATACTCCTCCCCAATAAACATTGTTGGAAAAATGAAGAATTAAGAGATAAAAAGTATTTGATGCGTATGTGATTGGGTGAAGTGTTTTGTACAAAAATGAGAATTATCAATTTGTTGGCCATTTTCAGACATTAGAAAATTGAATATATTGTTACCTTATGCTGCATTTTATTCTACATATTTAAGGAAAAGTTTTAAATTGTTAGAGTATTTTAAGACAAAAAAATTAATTGTTATAGTTACTATTAACATTTATTTAATAGTTTTAGGGTTTCACACATATTTTTTTCTTTAATTTTTATGACTGCCATGAGACGTAGGTAGATAGGTTTATTATCATCATTTCTATATTATAGAATTTTTATTTCCCAGTCCTGTTACTTTATTGCTTTTTTTAGACAAAATGCTGAGTACTCTTCATTATGATTCAGAATGCAAATGAACTAAACTTCCTGATCTTTTGTTAATTTATTCCAAATTCTTCATCTTCGTGCCTTTAAATTTTATCTTACAGGTATAGTGGAAGTCCTCAAAGGAATGCATGAAATGGGAGTAAACCCTAACCAGGAGACATATGTAAATTACGTGTTTCCATCCTTTGATAGTGTGAAGTCAGTTCGTGCTGTTTTGCAGGTAAGTACAGATAGGTTTTAATTTCGTACTTGAAGAGAATATCTTTCTTCCCTAATGTTTTGTGTAACCAAAAAGAAAAGAAAAAGTCCTTAAGCTGAGCACTAAAGATGGTCATGTTTGTATACAATTTTCTAAAGATTTGTAAAAATACTGGTTAGTATAACATCTGTAGTGGTTAAACTTGAAAAAACCTTGAAAGTAAAGCAGCATTTTCGTGTGTTGAAAGACAGCATGCTAATATCAGAAAATATTAAATAAGACAGTATTTGCTCCTTAATCCCACTCAACAATGCAGCTGTAATTCTCAGTTTTTGAATATTGCTTTCCACTTCTATGTGAATTTTCATAATACACTCAGTGTATTTACTATTCTGTTTTTTTAATCAATCTTTTTTTTTAACTTTTTACTCTAAAGCATTATTTTCCTACCCCATACTTCCTCTCCCCATGAGAATGGGGAAGGCGTTTGTGAAGGAGCATATGAAGAAATTGACGTAGTACAAAGTGCATTGGATCAGCAAAGGCTGCACTTCTGCTTTCTCCGTTTTCAGAGCTGTGCCGTATGCAATTAGGAGTGACAGGAAAGAGCACCAGATACTTTAATGAGAAATATTTTGTTCAAAATGTGTTTTTTACGTGCTTAGTCTTAGTCACATAATGCCTTGACTTTTCTGCTATGAAATTGTTTTCTTTTTTTGGCATAATTACATAATTACAACCCTCTGAAATATAGAATTTATGTCTTGAGTGTCTTTACCTCTCTTCCCTGAGTACCATATTCTGCTGTGTATAATGCACACTTTTTTTTTGCCCAGAATTTTTGAGGGAAAAATAAGGGTGAGCATTATACATGGGTATAAGGATTACATAATCCTGTGTAACCCACACAAAAACATGGTATACATTACACATAGCACATTATACACGGCAAAATATGGTACTTAGCAGAGTATTTTGAGCCTGTGCTGTACATAATTTACTATTAAAAAATAATATTGAAAAGGTAATTTCCCACATATTCTTATCTCTCTAAATCTTTTTTCACATGGCACTTTTCCATTACAGTCATTCCAGTGTGTAACTCCAATTATTTTTTAATGCTTGCATGCTGTTTTATTGTGTGGATATACCATAATTTATTTTTATTCGTTGGTTATTATTGACTGAGTAGTTATTAATATTGTGCTCTTATACGGTGACCCAGTAAATGTGTTTGAGCTCGTTTTCGGCCCATGTACTTAAATCTTTAAACCAGTGATGCTGTTGGGAATAGTGGTTAACCATTTGGAGAGAAACTAAATTCGACTTTTACCTTGCTGTGTGCCCCACAATGTCCTTTTAGATCAGGGCATTCGTTTTTATTTCATTTTAAATTAGAGAATTGTTCTAGTTCATCAATAGTAATTTCTTTTTAGAAGGAAGGCACTATAAGGGTAATAAATTATCTAAATTTGAAGATAAGCATTTAATTTGAAATGTTGGAGCCCATGCTAAATTCAGTTATTTATTTTACATATTTTCTAGAAAATGAAGGATTATCAGAATATGGTAATATAAAGAAATGGGAAAACAGGAAATTTGAATAGCATATTGAAATGTTTTTAGCTGAGGCATGTTACTGAAATGTGCTTTTCCCCCAGGAAAATGGATGTCTGCATGAGAGTGATGTGTTCTCTCAAGCTGAATTGAAAAGTGAAGCAGTAAATGGGAACTTGGACTATGTTTTATCATTTTGTAAGTATGCAGCTCTAGCAGTGAACTTGATAGGGCTGATTTCAGTTATTATTGAAAGCATGCAGGGTAGTTCATGGCCTCATTGCCTACCTCAGTGTAGTTCAAGGTAATTTCCTTGAAAGCAAGGAAGTTTTTAAATGTCTTATTTAAGTCAGGCTGATAAGACAGTTTATGATTTGATCTTGTGGATAATTTGGATGTGGTTTGAAAGTTAAAAGGACCTTGGAGATAACATGGTAATAGGTAAGACTGGGGACCCAGAAGACTTGGGTTTTGTTTACAGTTAAGCCACTGATTATTGGATAGTATCTATTTATTTACCTTGTGGAAGTTGTGAAAATCATGAGATACTGTTTCTGAAAGTGTTTTCTAAACTAACTCCTGCTTTAGCTATAAGTTATGTAAAGCCAGTGCTTATTAACAAAAACACAGGGAATTTTTACTAAATACTTTTAAATTACAGTGTTCATAAGTTGATAAAATTGCCCCCATTGATAGATGAAGAAAGGCGTAGTGAAGTTATGTGATTTGCCCAAAGTTAGTGATTTAGCTAGAACCAAGACTTTCTAATTTTAACTTCATGCTTTTCACCATACTATATTTTAATAAATAGGACATTTCTTAAGATCTTCATTTTGGGGCATTTTTATGATCAGATCATATGGAAAATATATCATTTAAAAACAAAACACGAAGTTCAGTTTCTAACGCCTGAAATATTAAAAGTTACATTCTAATTAATGTATATTCAATTTTATAGGTGGAAGTTTTGTAAAATCCAGATTATTGGTATATATTACCTGTGTATTTGTTATTTAAAAGAGTTCATAGTATTGTAAGGAAAAGGCAAAATGTTCAGCGTAAAGAGTGGGGACTGTTGGAGATGCAGTTTTTTGAGTTGAATGTTGTGTATTAATGCCGGCTGCTGAGTGTATTGATTTTGCGTCCACTCTGTACCGCGTACAGATTTTCCGTCCGACACGACGGAAACAGCAGCATTAGCAGAGGAGTCTGGGCACACAAGGCGCACACATGAGAGCTGCCATCCTCGTTTTCCTGCCACCCTTTCCACTTCGTTGTCAGCCTCTTGGTTTTTGTTGCTAAGGAAACTAGATGTTTTTTGTCAGCAGCCTTCAACTTGCTGAGATGTTTCTGGTCCCTTTTTTAATGAATAAAAATGTGACAATATTCTGTAAAATACTAATTTGAATAGTATAAAAATAAACTTCAAGAGATTGCTTATTAAGTTTGAAAAAACAATTTCAGGAGCTTTAAGACTAGAGTATTTCAGTTCGCTCCATCAGTGCCTCCCTCCCCTTTTGATTTAGACATTTTCGGAGAGCAGTTGGTTCTGTCATTGCTGGTTTTCACTGTAGGCGGCTCCTACGTCTGCACTTTTTGCTTAACACGTCACAGGGAATGGCGGGTGGTGGAGAAGAGAGTTTGCGGAGAAGTAGGAAATATTTCCCCATTTGTGTCCGGAGGCATGGAAAATTAATATGATCAAGCAAATTAAAGGTTGCCGAAAGACATTTACTTTGATTCCTTGAGTGACTAAATACAGGTCATTTTTTAAATGATTTTTAGATTTTCAAATTCGGTATAAAACCCTGAGACTTAGGCTATCTGTTTGAGGGATATAACAGGTGATCTAAAACAATTCTCCTTATGTGTGGGCTAAATTTTTATTCATATTTAGGGGAGATGAGTAAATAATGTTAAAATCTAATGTGACTATTCCCACGAGTATTTTTTTTTTTTTTGGTCAACCCAGTATCTTAATCTTCATCTAAACTGTATTTATTAATTGTCTTCAGAATTTGCTTCCACTTATGAGTTCCTCTACGATTCAACCCATTTTATATTATTCAGTAGCCAAATTGCATGTATACAGAAAAGATTAAATCAATTACTTACTAACATGGCACCATTTTTATACAGTGACAGGGAAAATACAGTGTCAGAGAAAATGGATTCAGGAGGTACTTATTCTGATTCCATCCCTTGCTAGTTAAGGTCTGATGCTAATACTAAGGCTGGTCAGACTTACGGTATCGGCGCTGAAATACACAAGGAGGTAGACCGTTCAATGACAAAACGAGTAGTAGAGCAAACAGCTGCTCAGAAAAGTGAAAGATCAGTATAAATCAGTTACATAAGAGAGGCAAAGACCTATTTTATTTTGACTTTAGGTTGTCACTCTTACATGCATGCTTGTCACTGATGCTAGTGGAAAACAGAATGAGAAAGTGTGAGTGGTTTTAACAGAACCCAACCCAGCCCCCAGAAAAGTGTTTCCCTCGTCTGCTGTCTTTAAAGGCAGAGGCACCACAGCATAGTCACAGGCTCCCCTTTGGTTGGGCCGCCCTGCGCATCAGTACCCAGCCTCGGCGTGTGTGCCAGGCCGACGCTGAGCGTGCTGGAAGGTTGGTTAGGGTCATTTCTATGAAAGAATATCTATAAATTCATTAGTTGTATATATTCATGAAAACGAAGTGTTTTCAGGGGGCAGTTTATACTGCAAATATATATTACCACATTATCTAGTTAATTTTATGTGAAAGCATTTCCATTTTAATAATAAAATTTCTAGAATGAGAATGAAAAGGTATTGGTATAAATGTGTTTCCAAATAAGATGATAATTTAAGTTTTTGTTTTTGGGCTGAGATTTAACAGTGATTTTTCTTTTGCAGTGGAATCAAATACATTGCCTTTCTCGTTTGCTCCTTTGCGAGGCAGCCTAATTCTAGGCTTTAGGAGGTAAGATGATCACCTTATGTAAGGTTCTTTACCTGAATGTGGTCTGATTTCTCCTGCCTTTGTTATCTACTGTATGAGGAAAGACAGATATTCTTCCAAATCTTCCAGTGTACTAGGTACCTGAAATAATCTGTTTTTCATTCGTCCTACTAAGTAGTTGAATTGGGTTCAAGCAGCCTTTTATATCATCTTTTCCAAGAAATGCACACAATTTGGTGATGGTCTTGTTTTAAAGAAGAAAGCACTGTTTGAAAATGGAGAGTTGGAGTTATAGGTGAATTAACATGTATGTTTGATGTATACTTTGAATATTTAATTACAAGGTGACTTTTATTTAGTATAATACTACTCTCCTCTGTGCACTAAGAGAATGTTAATGACCTTTCCCTTCCACTTTTGTTATTTTGAAAAGAAAAGTTGAAAGAATAGTAAAGGAAACATTCACAGACCTTTTATATACATTTACCATTTGATATTTTGCAACATTTGCTTGCTTTCTTATGTACTCTTTCTCTACTATATAACTCTATATAGATACGTATAGGTATGTGTATGCACATACAGTGTGGGGCGAAGGTCAGTTTACAGTTGTTCATATGGAAAATAATACAGTATATTTACAAGAATAAACTCTGTGTTTCATGTACTTACATCCATGTACCTACTTTAGCCCAACTCTGTTTATACATACACTTTTTCTTTTCTTTTTTTTTTTTTCTTTTCTGAACCACTTGAAGTTGTAGACATCATGGTACTGATGATGCCGGATCCTTCTGCTTGTGTCTCCTAAGAATAGGGTCATTTGTATAATCACAATAGCAATATCACTCCTAAAAAGTTAATAATACTATAGTATCACCATATTTAGATTGCCTCAGTTCTAAAAAGTTGTTTTATAGCTGTTTTACTGTTTGATTGAGGATTCAGTTAGGATCATGCATTGCATTTGAGTGCTGTCTTTATATTCTCTTAAATCAAGAGCAATTCCCCTAACTTTTTTGTCTTTTATGACACTGGCTTTTTTTTTTTTGAAGAGTCCAGGGTACTTTATCTGCAGAATGTCTCTCCTACATTTTTATTTGTCTGATTTCTTTTCTTGTGATCAGAGTTGGATTGAACATTTTAGCAAGAATACTTTATAGGTGATAAGTATTTCTTACTGCATCAAGAGATATTGATGTCAGGTGCCAAGTTTTGGCGCCATCAGCTAAGGTTGATCACTTGGTTATGGTGGTGTTTCCCTTGTGTCTCCCGTAAAGGAACCTTACTTACCTGCTTTGTGGTTAGTAGGATGTCTGTGGGGTGAGACAGTGTGTCTGTCCTGGTCCCCGGTACCTTTCACTCAGGGCTTTAGCCGAGACTGGCAATGCTTGTAGAATCGATTGTTAACAGTGGTGTTTGTGATGCGGTGAGTTTCTAATTTTGTCATTCTTCTGCATTTATAATGTTAATGACTTTGACTTCTGATATCAACTCAGTGATTTTTTAGTCAAGGGTCTTTGTCTTTAAAGATGAAGTTTGGAAAATACAGAATACATAATGAAGTGGATAGACATACTTACTAGTAGAGCCAGATTTTAAAAAAGAACCCAGATTGTATTTTGAAGTGAAATATAGTGACATTTTCCTATAGTTATTCTTGGAAAAAAGATTGGGGACAGTTTTTTGTATAAACTTCCAGGTGGTGGGTATTTCCTTCTTTAATTTCACTAACGTTATATTTTCTTAGTCAGTTTGAATGTCAGTTATATTTCACAAAACCTAGACTTAGACAAAGTATGTGGACTATAAAGTTGATCCAATATGGTGGAGAAAACCAAATTGTATGTTCTGACATATACTCAGGTCAGTCACTAAGCTTTTAGTGGCTTCACTGATTAAAGTATGCAGAGCTGCCTGCCCCTCTCGTGTACGTGTCTGGTTGCTGTATTGCCTCTGTTTCTGCTTTTACTTTTGTGCCCTCATCTTTGCTGTCAAATTTTTTTGCTGTTATTGTAACAACTTTCAGTGTGTTTATCTTAAGTAACCTACACATGCTTAAAGAATTTGCTTTATAATAAAATAAAGATTTTATTTATTTATATTTAGACAGAGGGGAAGGGAGGGAGAAAGAGAGGGAGAGAAACATCAATGTGTGGTTGCCCCCCCATGCGCCCCCTCCACCAGGGACCCGGCCTGCAACCCGGGCATGTGCCTTGATGTGGAATTGAACTGGTGACCCACCCGCTTTGCAGGCTGGCAAATTAGGTAACCAAAGTCATGTTTGTTTGGTTTATTGCACTGTCTTCAGTGTGTAGATTAATACCTGGCAGGCGACCAGTACTATTGGATTAATTTTTGAGGCCTTATTTTCTACCTCTGTTTTTAGGCATGCTCTTTTTTTTTTTTTTTAAAGATTTTATTTATTTATCTTCAGAGGGGAAGGGAAGGAGAGAGGGAGAGAAATATCAATGTATGGTTGCTTCCTGTGCATTCCCTGCTGGGAACTGGCCTGCAACCCAGGCATGTGCCCTGACTGGGAATCGAACTGTGATCTCTTGGTTCACAGGCCCGCGCTTAATCCACTAAGCTACACCA
>CM052543.1:123148842-123174411 GCA_028533065.1 Trachops cirrhosus
TTTAAAGATTTTATTTATTTATCTTCAGAGGGGAAGGGAAGGAGAGAGGGAGAGAAATATCAATGTATGGTTGCTTCCTGTGCATTCCCTGCTGGGAACTGGCCTGCAACCCAGGCATGTGCCCTGACTGGGAATCGAACTGTGATCTCTTGGTTCACAGGCCCGCGCTTAATCCACTAAGCTACACCAGCCAGGGCTAGGCATGCTCTTTAACTCAGCAAGTATTTATTGTTGAGACTGGAGATGTTGGTTGGGATCAGATTGTGAAATATTTAAAAAAATAACATAAAGGAACTTGGCCTTTATTTGAAGAAAGTAGACTAACTTGTGCGATGTGGAGGCTTGGCTGCGACAGAGATACATTTGGAATGTATTTTAATTTCAGACATATATTTTTCATTTCTAGAAATTCAACTTGGATTTTTGGAAATATCTTCTATGTCTCCTTGACATGCGCATGTTTTTTTCTTCCTTCTCAACTATCGGAAGATATTAATGATAGATATTTTGATGTCCTTGTTTACTAATTCCATTATCTGTGTCGTTTCTGGGTCTGTTTATAGTTCATTTTTTCCCCCATATGTGTCATATGTTTCTTTGTAATTTTTGTTTGGATGCCAGGTATGGATTTTATGCTGGTGGATCTGAATTTCTTTTGGTATTTCTTTAAACATTTTTGAGCTGTGTTCTGAGACAGTCTTGAGTTAAGTTACTTGGAGCAGTTTTCGTAGTGTTTGCTTTTATGCTGTGCTTGGCAGGACTGGATCGGCCTTCAGTGTGTGGTTGTTCGCATTAAATTAGCTTAGCCCTGGTACTGAGGCTGAGTTCTCTACCTGCCAGCTCCCAGGTGTTTGGAAATTGTTGGGCATGTGAACTGTTCCAGTCCCTGTGGGAGTTCTAGGAATTGTCTTTTCCAGACCCTCTGAAAAGATCTCAGGTAGTTTCCTCGTCTTCAGCTTGTTTTCTCAATCACGTGTGCTTTTCAGTGGTTGGCTAAAGACCATGGGCAGCTCTCCGAAGCTCCCCGAGCTCCCCTTGTTAAGCTCTCTCCTCTCGTACTCTGAGTTGTAAAAATCAGTTTTAACTAGTCTGTTCCAAAAAAGTGTTTTAAATCTGTAGGTTCCAAAACTAGATTATATTGATGAATTTTTTAAATTGTAGATTTAGAAAAGTTTCAGGCTGTGCTAATTTGCCATTATTCATAAAAATATGTGCATAATTCAAAGCATTTGTTACTGGTGGTGATTTCTTTCTTTTCCTCTCACCCCCAAAACTACCAAAAATACAAAATGTAATCCATGTCATTATAATCCATTATCTTGGCGTTAATGTAGCCTTCTGTTTCATCTGATGTTAAATCAAGTAATACGTATTTTAACATTCCTTTGTTAGTACACTCAGTACAGCTGTTGAAACAGTCACCTGTCGTGTGCTTCTCAGGGTGCTGTTGTAACTCTAGTACCTTTGGAATTGGCCGAGTGGATAGGAAAAAACTGAGTATTTAATGACATTCCCAAGAGAGTCCAAACTAATTACCTCCAACTGCTGTGAGGGTTACCGTGTAGGAGGTTGATTTAGTTACTCCTTACCAAAAATAATTTTTCATAGTTGTCAGAAATGTTAGAAGTTTTAAAATATTAAATGAAATATTATAGTCACTGGAGCTAATCTAAGGGAAACTTGGGAATGCTTTTTAATACTGGAATGCAATTTTTGGAATATTTAGTTACCTTTAGTATATTCTGCCACCTAGTGGTAGATCCAAGGTGTATGAGACAGTAGTTCCTGGCTTGTGTTCTATAATCTATTTTAGCCAAGATTAATTTTTATGCTATCCTAAAATATTTTTTGAAAAACCAACAAATGGTCTTCTGGTCAAGTTGGAGGCTTACATAAATATGCCTTGCCTCCTATCACAACTACAGAAAAAAATTATAACTAGACTACAAAACAAATACCACCCAGATATGTCAGAAAGTCGAGCTGTATGGATGTCCAACAACCAAGGATTTAAGGAAGCCACGTTCATCTAGATGGGCAGGAGTGGTGGAGTTGCACGGAGGCGGAGTGGCAAGAGAGGCATGGAGATGTGGAACACGTTGTCCCACACCCACATGCAGTAGATAAAAATTGGGAGGGATACCTTGGGAGCGAGGGATCCCAGCCCTAGACCAGAGCACCCAGCCCAGGGTTCCAGTGCCAGGAAGTTAAGTCCCCATAACTTCTGACTGTAAAAACCAGTGGGGGTTGGGGCAGCAGAAGAAACTGTGGGTTTCAAAGGAGATTCCACTTACAGGCCCTGCAACAGACTTAGGACTGATGCTGACTCACTTCCTCTGGGATTCAGCACCAGGGCAGCAGCTGGAAGGGCTCCAGTGGCATATGGGGAGAAATTGAAGTGACTGGCATCAGGGAGAGTGCCAAAATCCCTCCTGGGCAAAACTCCAGAGGCCAGGCAGTGTGGCATTGTCCCCTCTCTGAGCCCTCCCCCACACAGAGCCATAGAACGGGTGACAGGGGTTGCCCTGCCCATGGCTCTGGCCCATACAACTTACAGGTGCACTTTTTGACAACAGGCCATACTACCAAAAGAGGGAGTCAAAGCAGCTCTACCTAATATGCAGAAACAAGGGAGGCTGCCAAAACGAGGAGACAAAGAAATATGGCCCAAGTGAAAGAACAGAACAAAACTTAAGAAAAAGAACTAAATGAAATGAATATAAACAATCTATCAGATGCAGAGTTCAAGTAGTGGTTATCAGGATGTCTGAGAATTCTTGGGTATTTCAACAGCATAAAAAAGACCCAGGTATAATGAAGGTTACCTTAAGAGAAATAAATAAAAATCTACAGGGAACCAACAGTGGAGGGGGTGAAGTGGTGAATCACATCACAATTGGGAACAGAAGGAAGAAAAAAAAAGCATTCAATCAGAACAGCAAGAAGAAAAAAGAATTCAAAAAAACAAGGATAGGCTAAGGAGCCACTGGGACAACTTCAAATATACCAACATCTGAATCATAGGGGTGCCAGAAGGAGAAGAGGAAGAGCAAGAAATTGAAACCTTACTTGAAAAAATAATGAAAGAAAACTTCCCTAATTTGGTGAAGGAAATAAACATATAAGTCTAGGAAACACAGAAAGTCCCAAACAAGTTGAACCCAAAGAGGACCACACCAACAAGACACATCATAATTAAAATAACAAAGGTTAATGATGAGGATATCTTAAAAGCAGCAAAGGAGTTCCTGTAAGACTGTCAGCTGATTTCTCAAAAGGAACTTTGCAGGCTAGAGGGGACTAGCAAGAAGTATGCAAAGTGATGAAGAGCAAGGACCTTCAACCTCTAGATTACTCTATCCAGCAAAGCTATCATTTAGAATTGAAGGGCTGATGAAGTGCATCCCAGACAAGGTAAAACTGAAAAGAGTTCATCAGTTCATCATTACCAAGTATAAGAAAAAGATCAAAACTGTGAACATTAAAATGGCAATAAATTCACAGCTATCAACAATTGAATCTAAAAAACAAACCAAACAAGCAGAACAGACACAGAACCATAGATATGGAGATCGTTTGGAGAGTTATCAGTTGGGAGGGGGAGATGGGAGAAAGGGGGAAAATGTGCAGGGATTAAGAAGCACAAATTGGTAGCTACAGAATAGACAGGAGAGTGTTAAGAACAGTACAGGAAAATAGCTTTTCTTAAAAAGGAAGCTCCGCTCACTAATGTCGAGAGTTGGAATAGAGATGCAAAATTTAGACCAGAGTTGGGATGTGTTTATTTTTTTATTCTTTTAAGAGTTTTCAAACATTTGCAAAGGTGAAACTCCCAAGTCCTGATCAATCCAGCTTCAACAGTCATGATTTTGGCAAAGTCATTTTATTTATTCCTTTTGCAGCCCACTCCTGCCCCTCCCTTTTTTCCTGGACTGTTTAAATGATAGACCTCTTTTCATTCCACCCATATACTTTAATGTACATCTCAAAATTTATTTTAAATAAAAATAATCACTGTAGTGTTATCACACACGACAAAATTAACAGTAATCAAGAAGAATTCATCAGATTCCCAAAGGAGTACATGATACAGAAAAGGTGAAAAACTGCAAGTCTTGCCACTTAATATTGTGCACTTTTGGACACTGGCCTTTCATGTACTCGAAAACTGCCGTTTCTACTCCCCCCACCCCCCACCATTCCTTAGATGTGATAGGCAACTACAGATTAAGAGTCCTTGGAATTAAGGCTCTTCCTAACCTAACCAAAAATGATGCCTAATTTTTTATCACTACAGATTTTTACGGTATCTTACTCTAAACTGCACAGTGTTTTATCTTCATATCTTAAGTTCTCACTCTTCTTACATTTACTATTTGGGAAAAAATCTTGGGGTTTTTTTTTGGCCTATGAAAATGTCAGGTGTCAGAGGAGGCTTACTCTGTGATCAGTGGACAGGTGAGATGAAAATTAAAACTCTCTTGGATTAAGTAAGAGGTGGTTTCCTGCTGCAGCCTGGAGTTTTCCTTACATATTCCTTACGTAACTGCATTCGTTACGTAACTACAGTACATCAAAACTAGAAATCTGACAGTAGTGCAATGTTCGTGGACAGTTCTCACGTTTTATCACAGGTAGATTCGTGTAACCATCCCTTCAGTGAAGATACAGAACTATTCCATCACCACAAATACCCCCCGGCACTAACTCACTGTGGTCATTCCTCTCCCTCTGCCCCACCATCTCTAACCCATGGCAACCATTAATTTGTTCTCAGTTTTATAGTGCGTTATTTTGCAGTGGTTATATAAATGGACTCATAAAGTATGTTTTAAGATTGGCCTTTTTCATTTAGCATTAATGCCTCTGAAATCCATTCAAGTTGTGTGTAATCAGTTCATTCTGAACATGCTTCTAAAGTACAACTAAGTGCCCTACTAACTCACTGTACCAAAATGCAGTCCACCCAAACCTGCCCAGCCTTGAGTTTAAATATTTGCTGGGTACTTTTTATACTGTATATGGTATGTAATTATAATGAATATATAAATTATAATATATTTACATTGTAAAATTACCATTAAAACACAGTCTTAAAGTAGATTATATATTTGAATTACATAGACAAAAAAGCTTATAGATGTTAAGTTTACAAAGCTGAGAAGTAGTGTGAGACCAGTGTTCATTGGTTATCCTGTTTTGTAAAGGGATTTTCATTTGAACAGGCAAAATTTGAGTGAGCTGTTCCTTTTGTTTTCTTTGAAATAATTTCAAGTTTACATAGTTAACAAGAATTATATTGAACATTGCATACTCCATTTACTAACTTGTAGCATTTTGCCATATTAGCATTATTTATCCCTTCTGTCCATACGTACATACATATATACCTACATGTAAAATTTATTTTTTCGGAACTGTTTGGGCTTAGGTTGCATACATCATGACATGACCCTTTACCCCTAAGCATGTCAGTATATAATTCTGCAGAACAAGGTTGTTCTGTTACACAGCCATAGCACAGTTAGTAAATTCAGGAAATTTAACATTGATTATTTTTGTCTAATACAGTTTATGTTTCAGTTTCATCAGTTTGTGTGTGTGTGTGTGTGTGTGTGTGTGTGTTGTTGTTTTCTCATATTTCCCTGCTCCTGTACAGAATCCAGTTCAGGGATGAATATTAGTTGTCTTTTTCTTTTTAATTTTCTCTAAGCTAGAACAGTTCTTCAGCCTTTGTCTTATAGGACATTAACATTTTTGGAGTATATAGGTCAGTTATTTTATAGAATTTTCCTCATGATGGTTCCTTGTGGCTGAATTATCCCAGGAGTGCTGTTTTTCTTGGGGAATTAAATCTAAAAACACACAATATCCATCAGCATCTTGTTAGTGTTGTCAATTTTGATCACCAGATAAATGTTACTCAGTTTCTCCATTTTATGGTTACTGTCTTTACCACTACAAGTAATAAGCATTCTGTGGGCAGATACCTTTGAGACCATGGAAATAATTTGCTCCATCAAACTCCCCAAGATTTAGGGATGGTTCTAAATGATTCTTGCCCAAACTAACCTTTATTTTAAGAGTTCGAAGTCAGTGGGAGTCAGCCTTTTTAAATTACTTTCTCCTGAAAATTCATCTTGCTTTGGAAACATTTATTTACTTATTTGTTTTACAGCTTTAATCTGTATGTACTGCATATAATAATTGCTAGTTCACTTTAACTTAAAATGGTTTTTAAACCTGAGTTTATCTTTGATCCTTTGCTGCCCTCTGCAGGTCTATGAATATAAATCTTTGGAGCAAGGTAAGTACTAAAAATGCAAATCCCAAAGTGATGTATAAGCTATTAAGAACAAATGTTATCGTAGGTGTACACATTTATGATATATTATTTTAAGTTAGTGAGTTTAGAATCTTGAAGTTGATAATTTTAAAACTGCTTTCCTGGAGCATGAAATTTATTATTGAAACAATCCTTGACTGCTTAGTCCTAAATTCTTCATAAGGTTTTTAACTTTTCCAAAGGACAACTGTCAACCTTATTGCATTGACATATGACCATTAGGTTTAATAGTTAATTTTTTAAATATATACATTCTGATATGTATATGTGTATCTATATATAAATGACATACTGACCAGTTTGAAACTGCTGTCTTTTTTAAGAAGTTAACTACTTTTATACAGGAAGTACAGTTATCCTTATGTTGAATCATTGGACATATTTGTAACTAAATGAAATCAGAATGTGCATCATTGATTGGAATTTCCAATTTAAATTTTTTTTAAATCTAAATTTTATTCAAGTTTGTTTTAAGTATTATGCTGCTATTCATACTGTGTAGTCAATTATAATATAGGTGGGGATAGTTATATTTGGAAGTAACTTTTCAACTAGAAAGGTTCTTTATTGGTTTATTCATTAAATACGTGTTTGTTTAAATTTGGTATGAAATGTGTGACTTAATGTACGGCTACAACTTCTGATAGAATTTATTGTCTATCTTCTGTACCTGTCTGTGTTGGTTAAAAAACAGTTTGTAGGTGACAATTGTTTCGCTTTGTTTTTGAAGAGTTTCTACCTCAACTATCCTTTGAATTGCCATTAACCACAGCATGATTTTCGTGGTGGAGGGAAGTGGGATATGGTTAATTTTGCCAGACTTTTTATATTAGCAAATAAATAGCAGTAGTGGTAACTGCAGTTTGAATAATTAACACTTATAATATGTGCCAGGTGCTATTTTAAGAACAAGTAAATTTAGTAGTAGAGTACACGTAACGTAGTTCATGATTCTAACGCTTTGGAAAACAACTAGATGTTTTTGTTCTTATTTTCTTTGGCCCAAGGATATATAGTCGAATATTGTGTTCAAAAGTTTCAAGTCAGTGCTACAGAGTTTGCAATCATTTTTATCATAAAATACATACTTGGATTTTTTTAATTAAAACTTTGCCAGCAGAATTAATGTTGAATAAGTGTTGTGTTTGTCTTTCAGTGTCTCTGCATTCAGTTGATATGAACGCATGCGAACAAACACAGAACTTTTGGCCCCTTTTGTTTTAATGACATTAAAATGACTGGGGAAAAAGGTTGTTGAAAAACTAAAAAATAAATAAGTAGTCCAGGATATTTTACTGTATTATTTCTGTAATACTTCATTTAAAAGGAGGCACTGGTCCAGTTTCTACATGACCAAAAACAACATGAAAAATATATTCATTAATAATTCCTATAAGCTCTTTCCTATTTATAACAATTCACTTAAAATAATATATAAGCAAATCAGTTTAGAGTTTTTCTTAGTGACATTTTATAAAACATTGCAGTTTTCCTTCAACATGGGTTTGTTTTGGTTTTGTTTTTAAAAGACAAACCTATTATTTAAAAACGAAACAATCTCCTTGGCAGGTGGGGGTGGTGTTGAATTACTGTGATATAGAATAATACCTTACTGGGGAGAAGCTTTATTATTTCAAGAATTCAATTTCAGATTGTGTTTGTTCTTGTTTGCCTCTCTTGCTGCAATGCACGAATTTTCTGTCTTTCCAGATAACGGAACTGTTGTACAAGGACGGACGTTATTGCCAGGAGCCTCTGGGACCGGCGGGTAGCGTTTCAATTTCGATGATTGTAACTTATCCACAAATTCATTCTTCTGTGTAATGATGGGCTGGAAAGATTACAGCAGTAAACAGTCTCTTTTTGAAAGTGAAATTTGAAAACATTTGGTTATCAGTCTTTATGTTGATAACCACACGTTTTGAGATCTATGAGGTGTTTGGTTTTTATCATAATTATTTTCTTAAAAGACAGTTTTGGAAGGCTTTTTCTTTTTAGGAGTTGAGGAAGTGCTTCTTACAGCACCTATGAACATAGCCTTAAAAACCAGTAATCCTTGCTGTTTATGTGATTTTAATGTTTTGCAGGTGTTAATTTTAAACATGTGAAGTAAAAGTAGTAAAGAGGTCTTGTAGATTTTTTCCACTTAAACATAAACTATTACATTGTTTGACCTTTAATCATTCTCATTTTTTTATTTAATGAGGGCTCGAGTGTATGGTTTTCTATAAGAAGGTACCATTCTTGAAAGTTCAAATTTTCTATACTAGGTATTAACACATGGCCCTGTGCATTTTATGCTGGAATGCATAGAAAAATTACTGCCGTTATAAAACATCTTTGTTAATCTTGGTTTTTCATTGGCTAATAGGCAGCTCTCCACAGCATTACTGTATCTGCTTATTAAAATTATTTAACTTTCTACACACAACATTTAACCATCCTTTCTAATTTTGTATGTTTCCCTAAATATTGGCCATAAAAAGTTAGTGTAGAAATGAGCACAGGCATTTATTTATTCTCAGCACTGTGATTTGGACAGGAAGGGGGTGAGGCCTTTGGGCAGGACCACTTCTGTCACAGAGTGGTCTGAAAAATAAATTGAAGTAAGATTCAGTACTGAAAAGCTGTCACTCGGTCTGAAAATAATTAATATTCCCTTCACTCACCAGTTAGATATGTGCTCCCAAACCACATAATCTCTATGCCTCAGTGATCATTGTTGCCATTTCAGAGCCTCTCATCAGGGTGACATCTCACACCAAAATGATTTCTTATAAATTAATCTTGATAACATGACAGTCTCAGTAATTTTAGTGGAATGCTTTCTCTTGTTTTTTTCCACAGAAGCTGTTGGCTATTTTCTTTATAACTTGATTGACAGCATGAGTGACTCAGAGGTACAGGCCAAGGAGGAGCGTTTGAGACAATACTTCCATCAGCTGAAGGAGATGGTACCATTTCATTTTTTGCTATATAATGCCTGTCCTGCCTGACATGTATCTATTAGATTTGAAATTGCTGCTTTTAAGTACAACCAGACCACTTCTCAATGACATACATGAGTTGGAGACTTAAATTATGTCTGAGATAATTTCTGTTAGACAAATTTCAGTTTGCTTGTCTAAAACTGGGTTTTTTTTTTTTCCTCCCTTTCCTTGGCACAGAATGTAAAAATTCCTGAAAGTATCTACAGAGGCATTCGTAATCTACTGGATAGCTACCACGTTCCTGAATTAATTAAGGTGTGTGAGAACTAGCAATCAACTTTTTAAAATAATGCTTAATTAATATTTAAAATCATGTTAAAATTTTATTTAAATATGATGCTTAGTCCAAAAAAGGTTTATTTAAATGACAACAATTAAAACAAGGCTTTTTTATTGATTGTTGGTAAATACTGTTCATATATCAAAGAATACATTTAAAACATTTGTTTTAGTGGTTAATAAAGTATGAACAGAATTTCTGGAAAATTTTGGAAAGATGGTAGAATAGCAGTAAAATGAGGTGAGAGTTTCAAAATTTGCTTTTGACATTTGCTAATATATTTTTCCATGTGTTTTCTAATTCTAATTTAAATCCCAATTTTAGGATGTTAATGTGTTGGTTGAAAGAGAGAAGACAGACTCTCGAAAAGTAAGTAAGATCTTGAGTAGATTCTACGTACTATAGTTAATGACATTAAATGAAAATTCTAGACTGTATAAAGTCAGTGGTTCCTAACATTTTGCCATCGGTATACCTCTAAGAAGTTGATGAAAGGTATTCTCCAACTCCAAAAAATCAGCATATCTAAGAAATCACATATAATCTCAGGAGCTTCATAGTCCCCTAGAGTCCATTCACAGATCCCGAGATTAATGTCCTTGATAGCATTTATGACATTTAGGAAAGGTCAGTTTAAAGGGAAGAGTGGCAAGCGATACATTTTCTTTTTGAAATAAATTTCTTTCCTCTTTCTTTCCATGTCTGTGGACTATGCAGCTTTCATCATCTGATTTGGAGCTTACACTTGAAAAACTAAAAGCGGAAAATCAACCTATAAGAGATGTCCTAAAGCAACTCATATTAACGCTTTGTTCAGAAGAGGTAACATTTGTTTCACTATTTCAAATATGCTATTATGGTAAAAAAATTACTTATAGATAAAAGTAAGCAAAGCCAAATACAATATTTATGATTTTTATAATTGATTATTATACATCATGCCTGTGAGGAATGCAATTAAATGAAAGGTTAACTAATTTCAACTACACCTTGAATGGCATGTTTTCGGGTTGCCGTAGTTTGTTTACAATAATCTGCAAAGTGAATGATAGAAACAGCCGTGATAGGTTTATCATACATGCCAAATGTCCTTTCAAGCCATGGCTCCGGTCTCTTATATCTAGATTGTCAAGCAACTGATACATGCAGTAGTCATTTGCAAGTCAAATATTAGTAGGTTGTTAATGCAGGGATTGAAATTCCATTTTCCTCCTGGAAAAAAGCTCTTTCTGAGATAAAGGGTCTCTTGCCTTTTTTTCAGCAGCCATACAGCTGTACTTGGTGTTTATTTTAGTGTGTGTCTGCAATTTGTGGCACATCACTAGACTTTTCAGTTTGTAGTTCAATATAATTTGGTCGTATGCCTGGTATTTTAGGGAACAAATGTAACAGTTAAAGATTATAACATGGTACTGTTAAATTCCAGACTGTTTCTTTACATTACCAGGATAGTAAACTAGACTGAGGAACTGTGCAATGATACATATTCTGTGTAAGGAAATTGTACTGTGAGTAGGAGGTGACTGGGTACATATTTACTCTGGAAGTCTTTTTTATAATGCACTACTAAAGCCAAACATCAAATTTGGCATAATGGCCTGTTTTGCATCACAGATAACAAATTTTAAAACCCTACATGTATGTCTCGCCTGCTTTTGAAAAGGTGAATGAAAACATCAAAGAGAGAGGTGAAGTAAATAACATGAATCCATTTATTTTAAAAGTACTCAACTTTTTCTACAGTCGGAACATAAAACTAGAAATTTTACATTTTATTTTATATTTGTTTCTTCTCTTCACTTCTTTATTTTAGAACATGCAGAAAGCTCTTGAATTGAAAGCAAAATATGAATCAGACATGGCTGTCGGTGGCTATGCAGCTTTGATAAATCTGTGCTGTCGACACGATAATGCAGACGATGCACTGAACCTGAAACAAGAATTGTGAGTACCCTGGCGCTGAAGCACGTCGTCGGCGTTCGTGCCGACACGCAGTCCTTGATGGGTTGTGTAGATTGAATGTTACTTACTTTCATAATGTAATTTTTTAAATGGCTTTTTTATCAGTGTTTTTGCATAATATGAGACTGATTAATTATGGCTTGTTTTCAGCAAAGAGTCCTTGTTAAGTATAAGACATTCTATTCCTTTAAAGCCTAGTTTTTTCTCCACTTTTACAACTGCATATCACAGCTGTGGTGATGGTAGCTATTTTATAAGACTTGTTAAACAGCCCCCTCTCTATACTGTAGTGTAAACAATTTTCTGTCCAATTTTTCAGGTATCTTTGGTTTCCCACCTTTGATAGATTTATCAAATAAAAGTATGTGTCTTTGGGTATTTCAGTGTTCATTACAAAGTTAGAATCCCCTGAAGTGCCACAAAGCAAAATAATTCCTACATTCCTATCATTTGAAGATGATAGCAATTTATATGTATGTTAGTTTTATTTCTTTTGTCACTTCAAATAACAAATTCACGTGTTATTGTATTTGAATTTGTTATTTGGTTATATGCCAAAAATAAATCTTAACTGAAATGTAGAAGCAAATATTTAATAACAATTCAGACCATCCGATGAGTTTTTGAAAGTGATAAAGTGGATATTGCAGTTATTTTTGTAGTTAATCGACTTTGAACATAATACAAATGTGGCTTTAATTTTTAGTGACCGTTTAGATTCATCTGCTGTCCTTGACACCGGCAAGTATGTAGGCCTTGTAAGAGTGTTGGGAAAACATGGCAGACTCCAAGGTAAGCCCGGGCATATAAAGGAAATACGTGATGCAAGTATCTTGCCACTGGAATAATATGTGAATTGATATTAATGGTATATCATGTCCTGCAAAGTGCTTGAACACTTTGCATACAAATTTGCATGTGAATCCAACCAGAGCTGCATGGACAGTGTAGGCCATTAGTTTTAATGGATTGGCAAGCTTGTCATTTACATTTGCACAGCTCAGTGCTTTTTGCATTTCTGCAGCTAGTTTTTATTAGCATTGCTGTTTAGATTGAGTTTGAAGATCATGACTTATGGCACGATTTGCTTATGCGCCTGCACTAATGGCTTTGTTGTTGCCTAAGAACATCTGAAGGCTGAACATAAAGCCTCTAAATATAAAACTTTTATTAAAGAATGTGAATTTTGCAGTAGTCTTTGCCTTACCTTTTGATAACATTAACAAAATATACTTTAACAAGTTTTTATTTAGAAGTTTGCAGGGAAAGCCTAGATGATTATATAGTTGATATCCATGCTTTAGTTTTCTCATTGTTAGATAATGCTAAGCCTAATATAATTAATTACATTTGATGTATATTCTTACTGTTTGTCTTAACTTTCTCATTGGGTCTTATTTTGAAATTTCCTTTTTCATCTTCCCCTCTTCCTTATATTTCCAGAGAAGATTTAAAAACTTTTTTTTATAGTGAAAATTGTATGGATAGTATATTTGATTTGAAAATTGATTTTTGCCCCCAGGAAGGCTGTCTAATACAGAAAACTCTTTATAAGGATTAGCCTACTTTTTTAAAATCACATTTTGTAAAGCGGTCAAAACATTTTGCCTGTGCAATAATTAAGAACAACATTATAAAAATGCACTTATTCCATATCCTAAAATGTTTGTTTCTGCCTTCCTAATGAAGCTTAATGAATGTAATGTATTAACATGCAGTCTTTTGGAAAGCTTTTATTGGCTCTGCTTGGCTAATTAGTATCGACATAGCAAACAGGCCCTATCGGTATCAGACCATTAGTCTGGCTGTATATACAGTGTAAACACATCTTTATTATCTGGCTTCCTGACAAGCCATCTGCTGAAGAAACAATGGTGTGATTTAGCAGATGTTAGCTCTGAACGATAAAAGCATCCATTTAGGAGGATCTTACAGCTATAGGGCAGACCGTACAGGGTTATGTGGTGCAGAGTGGGCACACAGTCCCTATCTGTAATTTGTAGTCAAAGTTGCAGGGAAATGATAAAACCATGCTATTGTGGATTTATAATTGTAGTCTCGTTTAGAAATGCAAGTAGTAATTAACTTGAAATCGGCATTATACACTAGAATTTACATTCCTGCTGGGCTTGAAATGCTGTTTTAATAGCAGTTTGTTTTCCCTACATGAAATTACCTAAGGGTCTTTTGTGTTCTTTCATTGTAGATGCTATTAACATTCTAAAGGAAATGAAAGAGAAGGATGTTCTTATCAAAGAGGCAACAGTCTTGTCCTTTTTTCACATCCTGAATGGAGCAGCTTTGAGAGGTGAAACTGAAACAGTGAAACAGTTACACGAAGCCATCATGACTCTAGGGTTAACGAAACCATCCACCACCATAAGTTCCCCATTGGTTACTCTGTATCTGGAAAAGTAAGTTAATTGAATTTTGAATTTTAAATGTTAGCATTAAAAGAAGGAGTGTAATCGTTTGGGGATTATACTTTATAAATATTCTGTGGTGCTGTGGAGGCCTTGAAGGTTATATGCCAAGAACAAGAGGACTTAAGGGACTAAGAGACCTTTAAAATCACCAGCAGCTCTGGGTCCTATGGATTACTTCTCCATGGCATGATCTCTGCTGAAATTTTGTGGGGCATGTGATGATATTACATGAAATCGAATTTAATTTTTTCTAGTTTTGAGCCTGATAAGTGTTAATTATTAATAAGTATAAGAAAGAAGGATTCCCTGGGGCTTTTGATTATGCATCAGGACTGTTAATCAGGCAACAGTGTAGCAGCATCTCTTCAGCGCTTCTCTTCTCCACGTCGGATTTCATTTTAATTGCCTGCATTGATACGTAGTTTTTCTAGCTTTGATAAATATTATGGAACACATCTCTGTGCCTTATGAGAAGATGAATTCTGTTTATAGGGCAAGATTTACTCAATTTAAAATTGTTCTATTTGAAATGCTCGTGTTGGTGTCCAATTTAATGTCCTATTTGCAATGCAAATCATGAAATCAACCTACTCTCCTAATGAGTGAAACATTTTAGTAAGATGATTAAGTACCCTTTATTGTCTTCTTTTCCTTTTGTGTTTGTTTGTTTTTTAATTTCCTAGATCTTAACTCTTTGTCATCTTTTCCTTGCTTAATGTA
The DNA here is from genome assembly GCA_028533065.1 of Trachops cirrhosus. Taxonomy (NCBI): domain Eukaryota; kingdom Metazoa; phylum Chordata; class Mammalia; order Chiroptera; family Phyllostomidae; genus Trachops; species Trachops cirrhosus. Next base: position 123,163,567 of record CM052543.1, read on the forward strand.
GTGTATAATCTGCTTATTTCCTGATTGGGATTTTCTGATTTTAGTATGGATGTAGTGCTATCAATGCCAGGAGGAAAATAAAAGCTATGTCTTAGCAGTTCGTAGTATTTTCCCCAAATTTCTGGTAATTTTTCCTTATTTATTATGGGATATAATTAATCAAATATAGTGAATGGTTTAGTTGAATTTAAAATGTAGAAGAAAAAATCTGTTAACTTGCTCTATGTTAGGAAATGTGAATGTAAATATATACACATGCAGATATGTGCACGTACATGTTTTATGAAATAATTCCTTTGCCATCCAATCAAAAAACAGTTTATCAAGTTAGATGATTGGCCAGATCTTAACCTTCACAATCTCAGCATTACAACCTTTTAAAGAAATAGTGATTCAAACAATTACTGTGTTACTGAGTTCTCATGTTCACAGCCAACTTTATATAGAAATCCTATAATTAATATTCTTTCTACTAGAATTTTTTGATTGTTAAAAAAGACCCATCTCTGCAAATTGCATGTGGAGCTTTGCATAGGGATTTGAAAGAATGGGCCCAGTGCCCAGAAGAATTAGGCCCTCCTTCACTACTGGGCAAAAATAAAATAATTAACAATGAAAATGAGGCCATGTAGAAAAGTATCTTACAAACAGGAACACTTTGAAGACAGAGGAGACACAAAAGTCTTCCAAAACAGGTCTGCAGATGGGCCTCAGGAACCAGGAGATCTTACCCAAGGGAACACAGAAATACCACGGGCTTCAGACCTGACCTGGAGCTTGCTCTGTGCTTTTGATTTTGTAGTCCAGTCAGAGATTTGTGTTTCTCCTTAAAATCTGTCTGTCCCTGTTATTTGGACCAGGGAAATCTCAGTTTGCATTTTTTCTTTTATGACTTCTTCACTGCTTTCACATGCATAAGAGAAATTGTTATTACCTTTTATTTTTATTTGCCTAGGGTTTTGGGTGTGGGTTTTTTTTTCTGTCTTTGCAGAGGCAAGTCTCCACGACAAGATCTTTCAGATTTATCTATCATAATAAAAAGTTTTCTGGACTGTTTTAGAGTTTGAGAATAATAAAAAGGAGACAAAGGAAATTTCATGTTTATGAATTATAGAAAACAGTAATAGCACTCTTAGTTGGGGATAAGTTGAAGGAAAAAAATTGACTTTAAACTTTTTTCCAATTGTGTTTTCCCCAGCTGATAGAAAGTAGCTAATAAATTCAGAACCTTGACAAGTGTAGTTCTAGGATTAAACTACACTAGTTTGCCAAAAAGTCCAGATGTATTTGATTTGATTAAATGCTTAATCTTCAATAATATAATGTAATTGACCTCAGCAGGTATGAACTCAACTGGGGAATGAGTCTTAATTATTCAAATGGGATAAACTTATGAAAAGCATTCCAGAACACTGTACAAACTCTTCCATCTTTTCATTCAAAGGCAAGCACCTTTTTGGAATGTCATAGCAAAGACTCTAAAGAGGCTGTTACTTATACATTGTAATTCTGGAGCAAATTCATGACGTGGAGTTCCTTAGAAAGATGATATTTAAGATTCAGTAGATTTTAATTTTGAACTGACTTTTCCAGCATTAGAAAAAACACAGGAGAAATTAACACTGTCAGTTTGTTACTTGGATAATGTATAAAAAGTTTTTGGATATGGAAAATAATACATTTTGTTTTTCATTTGCCAAAATAACAACAGGTTTGCCCGGTGATAAACAAGTTTGTAAACTAATCTGCTTCTCTGTTATCAAAATGATAATACTGGCACTGAGCAGAAAAATAAGAGTTGAACGGAATTTTTCACATGTTCCGTTTACATTAGGGTTGTTCTGTAAACCATGTGTGCACAAGTCGTCCAAGTGTTACTTTAACCGTTTTCTTTCGTGGCTGTTTAAATTTTATTTTTTAGTTGAAATCATACCTCATTCTGGGAAATGACCTGAATCCTCCATATTAAGGAAGGAAGAAATGCTTTAAAATAGATTAGAACAGCTTTCGATTAGTCTTTATACAACATTAAAGGAAATGAAATTAATAAAATCTGGGTCAATTAGGTTTAAAGGCATAAGAATTTGTATGATGCAGTTTCAGATTCACTTGTTTTATAGCTTATCTGCTTTGGTTTCATTGCATACAAAAAATATCTCAGGCAGTTTAACTGGATTATTTAGTACAACTGATCGAGGAAGCTTTAATATCTGCTTTCCAAGAAGGATCTTTCTGGGCTGATTTGTGCTATAATCTGTATATGCCCACATACATTTCATGTAAGTGAATCATGGACTTTATATATAATCCTTTCAGAACTCTTGCTAAATTGATCTTGAGTTCTTCATAAAGGTCATAATTTGTTAGATAACAATGTAGGTTTTAAAACTCACTGTAACACTTTAATATATTACATAAATGGAAAATATACTTTATTAAATGCTGGTTATTCTGTCATATACACGCCCCTTCAATTTTAGCATCTTCATTTGTACTGGATACTTTTATTATTTATGGGAATGCTTGCCTTCTAGACTAAAACTCTTTATGTGCTGAAAGGAAATTAAGGAGGTTTGCCTCTTTTACTCCATTATTGCAATTAAGAATTTAGCATCATCAGTGCCAAAGGACAAAAGTGTGTCATTTGCCCTAGGGGGACAGGACAGTGATAAGATGATTTTTCGTCAAGGATCATTGGGTCGTAATTAAGTTACATTCATGGCTATTGCATTTTGAAGGATGATTGGTAAATGACAGGCTTCATGTGCTTAGTGCGGACAGTGTTCAGTAGGGTTTTTTCTCCCTCTGTCAGAAAATCCTGTTGAGCCTGATAATGTAAATGTGGCATTTTATTCTGAACAAAAGAGCAGGGAAATGAGCTATCTTGTCTAATCATTCAGTTGTTTAACACCGACTTCCAGTTTAGACTCAATTGGCTGGAAAGCACTTGACATGTGAAGTTAGTTAGTGCTGTTCCGAACGCATGTTTGAGTAAATTTTAAAGTAAGTGACAGCTAAATTGTACCTAGGGAAATTACAAAGCCTTCAACACAGTTAATTTTTTGGGGAGGATTAGTTGTAATTGCAACACCAGTCTCCTTGAAGATTCCTCATTTATAGATGATGAACAGAAAAAAAAAACATTTAGCTCTTTCAAGGGCTGGTTCTTTAACAGAGTAATTTTTGTGAAGATGATGGTTTCTCCTGAATTGATTTCTCTCCAGACAGAACATCTGCTTAAAATTTACAGAGTAGTTTGTTTTTAGAATGTTGGGGTGTTTTCCCCCTTTTAAAAAAACTTTTTTCTCCCCACAAAGCTCTTCTTTTCTGTAATGATTTCAGATTTTGAGAGCTTTTTAGTCAATAAGCTCTCTCTCTTCTCTAAGTAAATTGCCACTTCTCTAACACTTTATGCATAATGTTGAAGCACTTTATTCCAATTAAAAATCAATATTTGTCATTTTTTGGTTGTTAAAGTTAAGTATACTCTCTGGATTGGAAAGTTATTTACCATCGTTAGGGAGACTAGGTCTGAAGTTATGAATAGTTGAATGGATGGTTGTGGTTGTTCATGTCTAACAGTCCAAGATCACGTGGAACACATGTGCGATATTTTTTTTACAGTTACGTGTAGTGGGGAATTGGGGTCAGGAGTGCTTTGTTTCCTGGAACCTTTAAGTAGGTATTTTTATAATCAGTGAATGCTGTATGTGAATGCATGTCCAGTGTTGGTTTTTCTGTCATGGACTTTATAGCACATTTTAATTTCATAATAAGGACTAAAACAAGCGGTAACAGCTGAAGGTTTGCCTTTTTAGATGTTCCTCCACATAATAATGAAAAATTAAGTTCATAGTAGTTTTATCTATGGTCATATTTTCTTAGAAAAGTGAATTAGAGATTTCTAAAGTGAATTTTAATATGAGCCAAGTGAGCCCATTCATGTTAATAAATACAACTTTAAGTGTTTCAATTAAGTATTATAATTGGACTATTATATATGTGTTCTTAAAACTTAGAATCATAGAATCTTTCTGCTGTTCTGCCTTTATTTCATAGACCTACAGAATTTTAATAAAGCTTATGTGAAGTTAATTTGCATCAATCAAAATATTTTTAAGTGAGTGCCTACTTTTTATCAGCACATAGTTTTATTCATGGAAGTTATGTATTTCACTGTGTTTTTGGAGGTAGTCTAGTCATTGAGCTGTCACAGTGGGGTTTTTAAGAAATAATAATATGTTGTAGAATTGATTTTCTTTTAGTATTTGAAGTTTGTGAAAGCAGTGGCTAAATTTTTATTAGGCACAGACTTTTTACAATTTTTGACCCATTTGTATATAAAGCTACAGGAATTACTCATACAGGGATAGGCAAAAGTAGGTTTACAGGTGTAAAACAAGGTAACACAATAATTAATAAATAGTAATATAAGAGTAAACTTTTGCGTACTCACTACTATAAACCTACTTTTGCCCATCCCTGTATATACTGCAGTAAGCATGGAATCCAAGTTTTGAATCCAGAATTAATGTTGTCAACAAGATTTCTTAAAAGGATTATTGTTATTTTAGGATAGGATTTTAAATCAGCACTAGTGTTTTAAAGTATACAAAAGAAATGACAGAATCATTCTGGGTCACAGAAACCTGAAGTGCACTGATTGGTAGTATTGTGTCCACATTTGGGGTATAAAGTAGTTAACACATTTTCCTTTAGATATTTTGCTGCTCTTAATTCCTTCATCTTGCCTAATAAAAGTGGTATTTTCACAAGATGATTTTCTCTGCTCGTGTGAAATAAAACATTTGAGTTGATGAACCTAATAGGCCCAAATGCATAGAACTTCACATTAGAATACTCCGCCTGGGAGGGAACCCAAAGGTCCTTCAGTTCAGCCGTTGTGAGAAGCTGCTTTTCATCACCCCTTCTAGAAGTGTATCACATTGCTGCAGCTGAACTGCATGCAGTACTTATCAGTAGGACTGAAATTCAAGTCTCCTGAGTATACAGCTATTTTCATTGCAGTATGAATTTTAGATACTTCTTCATGTTTATTTCCATCACCAAAGTTTCCAAGCTTTAATAGGAAAGGTTAATGATGACATAAAATTCTATGAGGAATGAACCCTTCCTCATATAAGGGAAAGTGACAGGATCCAACCACAAGTCAGAATGTAGATAACTGGGATTGAAAAGAAATGGACTAGTTGTTAGTTCATTTCTGTCGTCAGTATGGTTTGTTTGAAATGTTTCATTATAGATTTCTAATTCTTTTTGTTGGCAACCTGAGGGCAATACCATCAGTACTTAAATTTCTAACAAATATATGAATTATTTCCATTTTGCTATTCTTGTCTTTTCTGTTGTTGTTCTGAGCGGGTATAATCTTTAGAAACATATATTTGGAGACCAAAGACTATTAACGTGTCTGTTTGATTGACAGAACAATTATTCATTCATTTATTGATAGCTTTGACCTGAAGTAGGAGAAATGCAATTGAGACATTACTATTCTAGTTTGGGAATTGATCTGAAAAAGCAAATCATACCACTTTAAAAAAATCAGTATGTATTAGCTTTTCTCTTAAAAATATTTTAGTAATTTTCCATTAAAAGGAATTGTAGAAAGGTAATAACTGAACTTGTGTCTGAAGCAAGGGAAAATACTGATTATATAAAGCTTTATATCATATGTGTAGCTACTGTAGCATTTCTCTTGTATGACAGTAATCTAGCCTGCAACATCTACTTGCGGTTTTGAAATTAACCTGTAATTTAGTCTTCACCCCAAATGACAAAAATTCAAATGACTCTGTGGGGTGCTGGAAGATGCACTGTAAACAGGGCTCCGTAAGGGGATGAGGTGGAGTTCCATCAGGATGGGCTCGTTTTCACTGTGTCAGTAGTCTTGCGGTGAAATTAACGCTTCTCCATGCTATTTTACTTTTTCAGTGTGGCTTAAAATCTTAATCTAGATAAAATAGTAATTCAGTCTAGGGCAACATAACATTTGTATAATGGACCAAAATGTTAGGGCTTCAACAGAAAATTTAAAGAGGCTTTCTTTTGAGTACTGCTGCATCCAAGAAAGGAATGTCACTAATGGTGACACTACCATTAGTACTTTGGTCCATGTCTCTAACCATGCCCCTTTTTTAAAAAAACACATTTCACACTCTTTTTAAAAATTTTGATTTCTTATTCCAAATTGCATTGACTTATTAGGTTAAACAAACAACAGTGCTTTTAATGGAGCTTAATCTGAAATTAGACATACTCCATGGAAGTGTGAAGTCCAGGGACCTGACGGCCACACCTTTCTTCCTCTCTTCACCTGGCAGTAGTCAGTCAGTCTCCAGATGCTCCAATGTCCTTATCTATTTAAAAGTGAAGGATGGTGGCAGGTGGAATTGGATCAGATAGATAATCTACAGTTTTTCCAAGGTCTTACATATTACTCATGCTGTCATTTCCTTTTAAAGGAAAAAGTAGTTTTTGAGGATTCACAAGAATGTATTTCTACATTCTTGTTTACGAAACTCTGAGTTAAGGAAAATATTTTTTTATTTTAATTTATTACCACATCAGAGAAATCTTGACTTTATAATTGGAAGTAATTTTTAAAAGCTTACCCTCTAATGAAAAGCCTTTTAAGGGTTCTAGAATTCACTGAATTCATAAGAATATCCTAGCTTTAGCAACAGTACATTTCTCTATGTATGAATTCTAGTTATTTTCTCCTCATCTGAAGAGGTGGCAGTATAAAAAATAAGATAAAGGTGGAAGTGCTTGAAAATCCCTTGATAGCTGTTGACAGACATTTAATAAAGTTTCCCAAATTTGGAATTATTGAGAACTATAAACGCATAAGGAGTTATAAAAATATTTGATAGTAGTCATTGTTTTTAGAAATAATGCATTCTTAGAGTAATCTTGGAGCATATGGGACCTTCATCTATTTTGACTTTTTTTTATAGTGCCATTTAGCAAGCGAAATCGTAGAGGATGAAGCAGGGAAAGTAGGGAACTGCTGATGGTGTCTGTGCTCTGAACACTTATTTATGTGTAAGGATTGCTTCTCTTACTGGTTTTTCATTTTGGCTTCATGGTTTTCTGCCTCAAATAGAGCATAGTTGCGTACATTTTTAACTGGTCATTGTACATGTCTGTAAACTAAGACATATGTTTTTCATTGTTAATATTTTTATATTTTCAAGGGATGACTTACCTGCTGCTCTTGAAGCCACCATTGAATGCTATAAAAAGTATAAAGTATTCCCGAGGATTCATGATGTTTTATGTAAATTGATAGAGAAAGGCGAGACTGAGCTAATTCAGAAAGGTTAGTCACCTTTTAATATCCCGGTGTACTCAGAGTTGCCGCCCCCTTCCCCCACCCCTTGTACTCGTCGCTTATTTAATCTTAATGCATTGCTGTGAAAAGAAAATGGAACACGAAGGCAAAGCACATCCAGAGAAAATGTTACATTCTAAATTAAAAAGAAAACTATCAGGTAGATTTTCAGTATTGTAAATGTCCTTGATTTCAATAACTGCTCATTTTGAAAAGTTGCCCCTCTGTTTTCTATTTCTTGGTGATGTAGCTTTATGAGGACTTTTTACCCTCATTGTCACCAGTTCCCTTTGAAACTGGTCGTAGGCACTGAATGTCATAAATGGGTGCTGTTAAATAAAGACTGTGCCAGGAAATTGGTTCACTTAGCTATAGTCTTTAAGATGTTCTAAATATATGTTTTAATGTTTTCTTGTATTTTTCTAGAACTTCAGCTGATGCTGTTTCTCTATATTTTTTTCTTCTAATATATTTTCTTCTTTCCTCTCTAGCGATGGACTTCGTGAGCCAAGAACAAGGTGAAATGACGATGCTCTATGATCTCTTCTTCGCCTTCCTACAAACAGGAAATTACAAAGAGGCCAGAAAGATCATTGAGGTGCGATTTTAACTACAGTGTTCTAATTGTACAGCCTTTTAGACTCTTAATTAGAATATGTTTTAAAATTTTAACCTTTAATTACACTTGTTCTGATTCATGTTAATATAATTCAATCCCAGTAATGGGGTGGGGGTAGGGAGAAACTCGGCCAGCTTCTTTATTGTATATAATTACAGTTCAAAAAAGGCAGCCTGGTTGTGTATTGAATTTGTTTCCTCACTTTGTTAAATTCACTGTTATATATCAAACTGATATTTGCATAAATCTTGGATTGTGGAACAATTAAATTAAACTGGCATTCCTGGGTGTAAAGTTACTAATCCTCTTTGCCAAGGAATTCTTTGTTCTTAAAAGCAGTGGAATTTAATTTGTTGCGGTTCATGCTCAGATTTATTTGTAATGCTTGTCTGCAAGTTAATCAGCCAAACAAGTGCTGTCCGCGACTGTTTGGCATTTAATTTAGAATTTCTTCTCTCTCTCTTTTTTTTAACTGTGGTAAGCAGCTTATGAGAATAGTAGTTGACAAACCTGGCCTATTGAGGATTTAGTGTATTTTATCTAAGTGTGATTGAAATTTTGCTTACGGAAATTAATGAGTCAAAGGGCACCTATAAAGTCTGTCCTAATTGTGATTAATTTCACTATTAAACAATTCTGTGTCCCCTAAAAAACAAACCATTTCCAAAAGATGGAACCATAACCTTAAAAAAAAATTTAATGTGATTAAATACATTTGTAAACGCAACAGTAATCACGTTTCTCTCGGATCATACTTTGCCATTGCTTCAGTTCTTTTCCCAGAAGTGCCCATCGTGGACAGCACACAGGTGCGGTGGTTGGCCCTCTTGATTGTACATTGATGACTGCTTATCATGAAATTGAAAATGTAGACATACAACCCATAAAATTATTAGTTTCTGTTGATGTTTTTGAAAGAAAAGTCTAGGATGGAAAAGGAAGATTGTGAAATTAATTCAGAACTTTCTTGTCATGTTGTCTGTCTTATAATTTAACTGATCATCCTGCCAGAGGAGAGTGCGAAATGCTTTCTTGAACAGGTGTTTCTGTAGCTCAAGTAGTTCATTTGTATTACGTAGAAATGGTTTATAAATTTTTTCATTGTAAGTACACAGTGTGTCTGTCTGAATTGTGAGGGGGGCTGCCTGCCTGTCGAGTTCTGTTGCTCTTTATGCATGGTGCCAGTACGAGCAGGGCAGCGATCAGTAGAAGTGAAGCTCAGCTATTCAGATAATGGTGAGGAAAGGTTCTATAGTAGGCAGTCATGTGCCTCTGTACGTAATAAGCAAGACACAGTAGGAAGAGCCAAAGGCATAAGAGTGAGTTCTCCTTTTGCCAGGTACTTGCTAGTGTGATAATGGACAAGTTACTAAACCATTTTACACTTTCTTATCTGTACAAGGAAATACAGGGTGGGGCAAAAGCATGTTTACAGTTTATATGGAAAATAATACAATAATTAATAATTACAAGAATAAACTGTTTCATGTACTCAGAACTATAAACCCACTTTTGTCCTACTGTGTATAGTATCTTTTTTAACACCCAATCACATAATGTACGTAAAGCAGCTTTCCTGCTTCCTGGATTATGGCAGTAATAAATAATATTAATTCTCTTTGCTCCTTAAAGGCAGGGATTATATTTTCTTCTTTATGCCACATAATTTATAATATGATGCGTAGCAGAAGGTATATGCTTGTCACATGAATAGGTAAGAGAAGACTGCCTCTTAATTACTCTAAAGCTTTGCCATTGTACACCATCACTAAGTGTAATCATTTAGGAATGGCTGTCTACTGATTATACAATTTTCATAGTGGATATGTATAAAATTGCTTAAAGGATAGAGAATAGCTTTGTAGAATCCTTGCAGTCCCCTAGAGTAGTTCAGCAAGGTGTGTAATATGAGAATATACTGAAGCACGTTTCAGTGGCTTTTTTAATGATTAGTTGGAGTTGAATTAAAGCTGGGAACTTGCTTTTTTTCGCTATGGAAATTTAAGACCTGGAGCTTTTCTTCCAGTTTTCTAAGGATTATTGAAAATATAAAAAGTAATGAAAATTAATAAGCTGGGACTGTATCAGCATATGAAGGAATATTATAAAATACTGATCAACATTTTTGTCATTCCCCAAAATGCAATAGAATCTTATCAATGAGTCCATTCATTAGGTTTGAATTTCCAAAGCTAAGTATACAATGAAGCTTCTTGGCTTTGACGCACTGTGGGAAATAAACCAGGGATTAAAATGAACATAGTCTGCCCTGGCTCAGTGGATTGAGTGCCAGCCTTTGAACCAAAGGGTCACCAGTTCAATTCCCAGTCAGGGCACATGCCTGGGTTGTAGGCCGGAGCCCTAGTAGGGGGTAACCACACACTGATGTTTCTCTTCCTCTCTTCTTCCTTTCCCCTCTAAAAATGAATAAATAAAATCTTAAAAAAGGCTTTGAACAAAGCCTTGCCCTTCCCCGGAAACTCTTGGGTTATATCTTCCTTCCAAGCCAAGAAAGCTTCTTCTTCAATAATTTCCATGTCATAGAAGTGAACAAAAAAGCGTAGTAACATGCCTTTCGGGAAGTTGCTGTTGTAGCAGTGCACCTGGAGAGCATACAGGGCGCTGACTTGTAGATCAACGTGATCATGAAGGAATTTCTGCATTACTGGCTTGAAAGAAAGAAGCAGTTGTTTTTCCTGCTCTAACTGTTCTTTGGAAGGAGCAGAGGAAGAATCTGTTTCATCACTGGGCGGGTTTACTTCACTAGAAATATATTGTAGGAAGCTAGTCATTAAGATGTTCACAAATCCTTTATCTACATGAAGTTTGGGAGAGATGTTGTCTTTAATCCACTTATATATGGTCTGAG
>CM052543.1:123174911-123200201 GCA_028533065.1 Trachops cirrhosus
TGGGCTTTATGTGCTAGATTTTAATATCCTTGAGCCTGGGCAAGTGCACACGTCTTTTTAAAAGAAACATGGTTTACTTGCACAAAACTGATCAGTTTTGAGAGATCGTTTAATGCCCTTGAAGTGGTTTTTGTGGGTGTGAAACAAATGGTGAGAATTTGAATTGGTCCCTCTTATTATAGTATTGAAATTAAGTCTATTTAATTTATCAAGTCATGTTCATGCCCTGATTTTATATACTTGTATCTATCAATAAACATTGTGATACTTGGAAAAAAAAAATCTTAAAAAAGTTAAAAATAAAATAAAGTGAACATAGTCTTATATTTTATTTCTATACATGGATTATTGCAGAAGGGTGGAATTATAGCTGGTATTTCGCTTTATACTTTTCTGTATTTTCTGATTTTTCTGAGCACATGAGGTTTGTCCCGAAGGTATCCAGCCATATAATATGTAAAACAGAGACATTTATTGAAGAAGATACAAGATATAAGAAACATTGTACACAGGACAATGATGACTTAGTACCCTTCAAAGTAGTCACTTTGGGACCTCACATAGGTCTCCCAATCTCCATCAGCTGCCCTCTCTTATTTTCCTGAGTTTTATCAACTGTCTGAAAATCATTTCCCTTTCAAAGGTGATTTTAGTTTTGGGAAAAGCTAGAAGTTGTAGGGTGCTAAATCTGGGCTGTAGGGGGCTGAGTTACCTAGGTGATTGGCTGTTTCTCCAAAACAACTCTGGATGAGACATGATGCATGAGTGGACACTTTGTAGTAATGAAGCTGCCAATCACCAGTTGCCCATAGCTGCACCCTTCTGAATCACCTGAATAGTTTCTGAGGAGGAATGTTCAAGCTTAATGAAAAATTTTGATGCATATTCATTGCTCTACTCAGTCATTTTGAATGAGACATCCACACAGTACACATGCTCACTCAGTGGCGTCTACCACCCCCACTGACTAGTACAGTGAAGTTGTCGTTGTTCACACATGTGCGTTCTCATTATTCTCCTTGGCTGCCAGGTTACATCGATGTCACGCAAACCATTCTTGTTCTGTTAACAGTGGCTGGACTTTATCTGGACAGATTTTGTATGCATATATTTTTTTAAAATATATAATCTTTATTATATTTCTTTCCATTACCATTTAGTCCCCCTCCCCCAGCAGTCACCACTCTGTTGTCCACGTCCACGAGTCCTTTTTCTGTTTTGCTCAATCCCTCTACCCCCTAATCTCCCCTCATACTAGCTGTCATCTGTTCTCCATCTATGAGTCTGTCTCTGTTTTGCTTGTTAGTTCAGTTTGTTCATTAGATTCCACATATGAGTGAAATATGGTATTTGTCTTTCTCTGACAGGCTTATTTCACTTAGCATAATGTTCTCTAAGTCCATCCGTACTGTTGCAAAAGACAAAATTTTCTTCTTTTTTATGAGTAGAATTGCATTGTGTAAATGTCCTATAGTTGTTTTATCTACTCACCTATTGTACACTTGGGCTTCCATATCTTGGCAGTTGTAAGTAACGCTGCAGTGAACATAGGAGTGCTTATGTTCTTTTGAATTAGTGTTTCAGGTTCCTTTGAATATATTCCCAGAAGCGAAATCTCTGGGTCAAAAGTCTCTCCATACTACTTTCCACAGTGGCTGCACCAGTCTGCATTCCCACCAACAGTGCAGAAGGGTTCCCCTTTCTCCACATCCTCTCCAGCACTTGTTGGTTTTTGATTTATTGATGATAGTCATTCTGACAGGTGTGAGGTATTATCTCATTGTGGTTTTAATTTGCATTTCTCTGATGATTAGTGTCATTGAGCATCTTTTTGAATGTCTGTTGGCCATCTGCATGTCCTCTTTGGAGAAGTATCTATTCGAGTCCTTTGCCCATTTTTTAATTGGGTTGTTTGTCGTTTTGGTGTTGAGTTTTGTAAGTACTCTGTAAATTTTGGATATTAACCTTTTATCACATGTATCAGCGAATATGTTCTCCCATTTCACATATATTCTTATAGTCAGAAAAAGTGTTATTTCCTTCCAAAAAGAGTAAGAAGGAAAAGCAAATCAGACTAAGACCAGCCCTCAGGGAGCTATTATGAAGCACTTTGAACGTGAAATTAAAATGTGAAGAGAACTGCTGTATAAGACTGAGAAGTATTAACTGCTATAAGTATAAATAGTCCTACAAGTTTAAGAGTAGAACTTATTCCCAAGTAGGAAATTAGGCAAGACTTTCTAGAGGAAGTAGGGTATGAGAAGGAGACGGATGGATGTGGTAGTACTTAACATTGGGCAGTTTGAGGATTTGGAAAGTGTATTTTTGAAGTTTTAGAGCAAAGAAGTAGAAAAGGGGAAATCACTAAATATCCCTCCCCCCAGCTGTGTTGAGATATACACGTAATTGACATGTAGTGTTTTGTAAGTTTAAGGTATAAAGGGTGTTGATTTAATGTATTTATATATTGCAAAATGATTACCACAGTAGCATTAGTTCACACCTCTATCACTTCACATAATTACCATTCTTTTTTGTGGTGAGAACATTTGAGATCTCTCTTAGAAACTTTCAGGTAAATAATATAATATTGTTAACTATAATCACCATTCTGTATATTAGATCCCTAGAATCTGTTCATATTATAACTGGAAGTTTGTACCCTTGACCCACATTTCCCCCACCCCTGAGCCCCTGGCAACCACCATTCTACTTTCTGTTTCTAGGAGTTGGAATTTTTAAGGTTCCACATATAAGTGATATCATACAATATCTGTCTTTCTCTTGTCTGACTTATTTCACTTAGCATAATATCCTGAGGGTGTGTCTATGTTGTTGCAAGTAGCAGGATTTCTTTCTTTCTTGTGGCTATTATTCCCTTGTATGTAATATATACACATCTTCTCTAGCCACAGACAGACACTTAGGTTGTTTCCATGTCTTGACTGTTGTGAATAATACTGATGGAGTGTGATGGAGCAATGAATATGGAGTACAGATATGTCTTTGAGAGCCTGATTTCGTTTCCTTAGGCTGTATGTCCACAAGTGGAATTACTGGGTCATAGGGTAGTTCTATTTTTAATCTTTTGAGGACCCTCTGTACTACTGTTTTCTATCATGGCTGAATCAGTTGACATTCGCACCAACAACGCACAAGGGTTCCCTTTTCTCCATATCCTTGCAAACACTCATCTCTTGTCTTTTTGATGGCAGCCAGTCTAATAAATGCAAGATGATAGCTCATTGAAGTTTTGATTTGTGTTTCCCAGATGACTAGTGATGTTGAGCATCTTTTCATGTACTTGGTCATTTGTATATCTTCTTTGGAAACATGTTTATTCAACTCCTCTGTTCATTTTTTAATTGGATTGTTTGGGTTTTTGCTTTTGAGTTGTATGAATTCCTTAAATTCATACAACTGGATATCAGTTGCATATCAACCCCTTATCAAATATATGACTTGCAGATATTTTCTACCATTCTGTAGGCTGCCTTTTCATTTTGTTGATTGTTTCTTTTGCTGTGCAGAAGCATTTTAGTTTGATGCAGTCCCACTTGTTTATTTTTGTTTTTATTATTTGTGTTTTTGATGTCTTACCCAAAAACTCATTGCTAAGACCAATATCAAGAAGCTTTTCCCTATGTTTTCTTCTAGGAGTTTTATGGTTTCAAGTCTTACATTGAAGTCTTAAATCCATTGTGAATTATTTTTGTGACTGGTGTTAAGATAGTCCAATTTCATTCTTTAGCATTTGATTATCCAGTTTTCCCAGTGCCATTTATTACAGAGACTCTCTTGGCTCTCTTATCAAATATTCACTGGCCATCTCTGCAAGGGTTTATTTCTGGCCTCTTGATTCTGTTCTATTGGTGTATGGTCTGTTTTTATACAGTACCATACTGTTTTGATAACTATAGCTTTGTACAATAGTATAGTTTGAAATCAGGAAGTATGGTACCTTCAGCTTTGCTTTTTTCAAGACTGCTTTGGCTCTTCAGGATCTTTTGTGGTTTCATATGAATTTCAGATTGTTTTTCCTAGTTCTGAAAAATGCCATTTGGCATTTTCCTAGGGATTACATTAAAACTATACATGCCTTTGGATAGTATGAGCATTTTAATAATATTAATTCTTCTGATCCATGAATGAGAGATATTTTTCCATTTATTTTTGTCTTCAGTTTCTTTTATCAAAGTCTTACAATTTTCAGTATTTTGTTTTTGATACTGTTGTGAATGGTGTTATTTATTTCTTTGTCAGATATTTTGTTGTTTGTGTATAGAAGTGAAACTGATATTTTTGTGTATTGATTTTGTATCCTGCAACTTTACTGAATTCATTGATTAGTTCTATAGTTTTTTGGTGGAGTCATTAGGATTTTCTGTGTATAAGATTATATCTGCAGCCCTAACCAGCATGGCTCAGTTGGTTGGGTGTTGTCCTACAAAGTGAAAGGTAGCCAGTTTGATTCCCAGTCAGGACATGTGCTTGGGTTCGGTCCCCAGGTGGGGTGCATACAAGAGGCAACTGATTGATGTTTCTCTCACACCCCTTTTTCTCCTTCTCTTTCTCCCTCCCTTCCCTTCTCTAAAAATAAATAAGTGAAATCTTTAAAAAAAAAGATTGTATCTTCAAACAAAGACAAGTTTACTTCTTTTCTAATTTTGAAAGTAATTCTTTCATCCTGTGGTATAGGATTTGTGAGAAATATTTTGTAAGGGTAAACTGTTCCCAGAGATCCTTAATTATCTGAATATACAGACTGGAGTTCAGTCAGAAAACAGTGTTAAAAGAAAACTGTGAGCAGTGTTAAAAAGAAATTTATATTAGCAGAAGGATGTGTGATAGATTAAAGGGGGTTTGAGGCAGGCAGTGAGATTAATAGAATCTGAATTAGGATAATGGTTGTGGGAATTTTTAAGACATTTTAGTCAGTTATTTCAAGTGATATTTAATAATTGAAGGATAGTGACCTTAGCAGAAGATAGGGTGAATTAACAGAGACATGAGATCATTTAAGCTCTGACTTGAGATAAACTAAGCTCTGAGATCCGATAAAGCAGTTGCCATCATAAACCCTTAAAGTTGGCATTGACATTCTTTCTGAAACTTCCTGAATACAGTCCTTTAACAAAGGTGGTTGATAACATCTGTGTGGCTTCTCCATTTGACCAGTTTCCCCTCCCCCGACCTTTTTTTTCTGTCTTTCTCCCTGCCTCCCCCCTCCCACCCATCCTCCCTTTCTCTCTCCCTTTCTTTAACAAATACTAATTGATGACATCTTACAGTCTAGTCCTAGAGATAGACGTTAGAAAGCTGAATCTATAAAATACAATAATTGCTGTAAGAAAAACTGCTGTTGAAAGGAACTATTTCAGATGAGATTTTTCTGAGGAAGTGATGTTTGGAATAAGAATTGAAGGATGAATTAAAAACCAGTCACATAAGGAGTGAAGGCAGAAGCATCTCAGGTGGAGGGAACTGCTTGTGCAGGACTGGGAGGCAGGAGGTGCTTCCATCCTTTATCCTTATTCTGTCTTTTAGGACCCAACCAGATAGTCCTATAAGACCACCTCTAGAATGCTTGGTGCATCATCAAACACTTAATGAGTGTCAGTTTTATTCCATTCCTTCTATGTACATTCTTTCAAGCTGTGTCGAAGTCATTCCTTTGGTCTCTTCTGTAGTCTCATCCTCTGTAAGCTAACTGTCCCTAGGTCCTTCCTCTGTTCTGGCTCGTTCCGGAATGAAATATGCCATGAGGAAATGTTCACACATTATTGTTACAAACTTACATAATAATTTCAGGTAAATACATTTTGTGAACTATATCTCTCTTACCAGTGATGATGATCAATCGGATTTTTTCCCTTGTGTATAGAGATTCAGGTAAAACTTACACGTGTTATTGTTCGAAATACACCAAGTATGACGACTAATTATTAATCCCATTGTGCATCTAGTTATGTTTGTGGGTTTTCTGTCCATTATGCAGTACATATTTATTTTCTATATAATTGAAATAAATTAAATCACATAGCTTAATTTTTTCTTCACCCTACTTACTGTCTCTGCATTTCCCTGCATGTAATTAAGAAGTCTTCTAAACATTATTTTTAAGAGCCACATCATTCCATTGTAAAAGTTAACTAAGGTTTATTTGTCCATTCCTCCTTTGATAAAAATTTTTACTGTTAGTAGTCATCTTAATTCACGTCTACCTACAGGCATATTTGGTTTTCAGATATTTATTTAGGATCATTTCTTAGAAGTGGATGAACTGTCATTTTAAGGCCTCTGATACTTAAAGACAAATTTTGTTGTGTTTTTGTAGGTGATAGCTCTTTCATCATTCATAGTGACAGAGATTTGGACTAAAACCCAGGCTTTCTGAGCTCTAGTTCCACATTCCTTTTGCTAGAAATTATGATAAAATAGATGGAATTTTTTGTTTAAAAAAAAAACTTCATTCTTTTAGTAAAGTATCTTTTTAGGTACTTCTGTCACCTCCCAGGAAGGAACTCTTACAGGTCATTTAAATAAGTTAACACTATTTGATAATTCATTTTGTGTTTTAAGACTGGACATTAAGTCCAGAGAGAGATTATACATACAAGTATAAAAAGGTAAATGATATGAAATGTTGAATAATCATATTAGAAGTTTCTAGGGACTTCTGGCCAAGATGGAGGCATAGATAGACATATGTGCCTCCACATACAACCAAAAGAATGAAAACAACAAATTTAAAAACAAAAAACAACCAGAACTTCCAGAAAATCGAACTGTATGGAAGTCTGACAACCAAGGAGTTAAAGAAGAAACAATCACTCAGACCAGTAGCTGGGGTGGAGATGGGCAGCCTGGCAGAGAGGACTCGCATCAAGGCGGAGACTGGAGGAGTGGGCAGTCCTGGATTCATGTGCAGATAAACCAGGAGGAACAACTAGGGACCAAAACAGACCGCGCAACCCCGAGCTCCAGCACGGGGAAACAAAGCCTCAAAACCTCTGACTGGAAACACCTGTGGGGGTTGAGGCAGCAGTGGGAGAAACTCCCAGCCTCACAGGAGAGTTTGTTGGAGAGACCACAGGGTCCTAGAACATACACAAGCCCACACACTTTATCCAGAATCAGAATCCAGAAGGGCCCGATTTGCTTGTGGGAAGCAGGGGAAGTGACTGAAAGTCAGCTGAGAGTGGAGCAAACACCAGTGTTCCCTCTTGGACCGCTCCCTCACATATCACGTCGGAACACAGTGATGTGATTGCCCTACCCTAGTGAACACTTAAGGCTCCGCCCCTTACTACGCAACAGGTGCGCCAAGACAAAAAAAATGGCCCGAATGAAAGAACAGATCAAAGCTCCAGAAAAAATACAGTCAAGCAACAGAGAGATCGTCAACCTATCAAATGCATAGTTCAAAACACTGGTAATTAGGATGCTCACAGAAATTATTGAATATTGTCACAAAATAGAGGAAAAAGTGAAGGCTACACTAAATGAAATAAAGGAAAATGTACAGGGAACCAAAAGTGACAGGAAGGAAATCGGAATTCAGATCAGCAGTTTGGAGCAGAAGGAAGAAATAAACATTCCACCAGAGCAGAATGAAGAAACAAGAATTCAGAGAAAATGAGAAGGTTAGGAGCCTCCGGGGCAACTTTCAGAAGAAGAGGAAGAACAGAAATTGAAAACTTATTTGAACAAATAATGAAGGAGAACATCCCTAATCTGGCAAAGGAAATAGACTTCCAGGAAGTCCAGGAAGTTCAGAGTCCCAAAAAAGTTGGACTCAAGGAGGAACACACCAAGGCACATCATAATTACATTGCCCAAGATTAAAGACAAGGAGAGAATCTTAAAAGCTCAAGTGAAAAGGAGATGATCATGTACA
Organism: Trachops cirrhosus; assembly: GCA_028533065.1. Lineage (NCBI taxonomy): Eukaryota > Metazoa > Chordata > Mammalia > Chiroptera > Phyllostomidae > Trachops > Trachops cirrhosus. The sequence goes on from CM052543.1 coordinate 123,182,812, forward strand.
AAGGAGTTCCCACAGGACTATCAGCTGATTTCTCAAAAGAAACCTTATAGGCAAGAAGGGGCTAGAACGAAGTATTAGAAGTCACGAAAGGCAAGGAGCTACATCCGAAATCACTCTATCCAGCAAAGCTGCCACTTAGAATGGAAGGGCAAATAAAGTGCTTCCCAGATAAGTTCAAGTTAAAGGAGTTCAACATCACCAAGCCCTTATATGAAATGTTAAAGGGACTTACCTAAGAAAAAGATCAAAGCTATGAGCAGTAAAATGACAACAAACTTACAGCTATTAACAATTGAACCTTTAAAAAAAAACAACTAAGCAAACAACCAGAACAGGAACAGAATCACAGAAATGGAGATCACATGGAGGGTTATCAGTGGGGAAGTGGGAAGAGGAGAGAGTGGGAAAAGGCGCAGAGAATAACTAGCGTACATGGTAGGTAGAAAATAGACAGGGGGAGGCTAAGAATAGTACGGGAAACTTGGAAGCCAATGAATGACCCATGGATGTAAAGTAAAGCGGGGGAATGCAGGTGGGAGGGGTGTGCAGGGCAGAGGGGAATAAAGGGGGAAAATGGGACAACTGTAATAGCATAATCAAAATATATTTTTAAAAGTTTCTATAAAGAAATATATTATTTAGTTTTATTCTTAGCCCTTTTAGCAGTTCTGTAACCACTTACCGAGTGCCTGTCATGTGCCAGGCGCTGCTGAGTTCTCAGAATACAAACACAAAGATCAGTAAGAATCTGCTTTAAACTTTTACTTATTCTAACTTCTTCCCTTAAGTTTCAAACAAGCTAAACAGTATAGCTAATAATATTGGTAACACTTGTACACTTCTCAAATGATTTTTATGTACATCTTCATGTAAGCCTCACAAAACAACTCAAGTTACTAGGGCAAAGAAACTTTAGCATGTGAATTAGAGCTTGTTTAGTTGGTAGTAGTCATGGAATTTGAGATCGGGTCCTGACTTCATGTTTTCTGTTGGTTCCCTTGTACCATTTCTGCCTTCAAGATAAGAAATGTTGTCTAAGTTTAAGGTATACAGTGTGTTAATGTGATACATTTATATATTGCAGTATGACTCCATTATCGCTAGACCCTTCAGTGTCCGAACCCCCAGAACAACTTACCTTTCTCCACAAGTACTCTTCCCTGACTTCCTTCCTCTCTCCCTATCTGCTGCTGTCCTTTCATCACACTGCAGCGAGAGTACAGTTGCTGTCTTCTCGTGGGGCAAAACTCTCTTTTATGATTTTGTGTTTTGGATCAAAAGTTTGGATAATAGCAATTTCCCAATCTTTGTTACTCATGCTTTTTGTTCTTGACTTTTTGTTCTTTGATTTTAGATCAGATTTGGGGTTTTACCTTAATTTGCCTTCCCTGATAAGTCAGGATGGATCTTATACATATAGAAGGGATTTTGGAACTAGTTTTTTCCCACCTGACCTCCCAAATTTAAGAGATGTCAGTTCTCATGCCAGTTCCTGCCCCCCACCATGAGTCCGTTTACGTGGCGTCTCCTTTAACGCCTGGTTGAGTGAGTCGTGGTTGGGTTACAGTAGTTGGACTGTTGGTTTGACTTGCTCAGCCCTGCATATTTCCTCCTTACTGTAAGTTTATCTCTGAAGATTTTGGATAAAAGGTCAAACATGGAAAGGTTTAGTAAGTTCCACGGTACCCTTTTCCCTTCCCTGCCACCGTGGCTCTGGGGATAAATAGTTGGGTTCTTGTTGTTTTTGTTTGTCCAGTGCCTCGTATGCACTTGGCTTTCCTCCTAGTACTGTAGCTCAGCAACATGAGGCCGGGGGAGATGTTTGTTTTCTATTTCTAGCAGTGATGGCAAGAAGAATTAAAATAGGTAAAAAATTCTCAGTCAAATTTAAGATTATTTTTCTTGAGATAGAGTTTGAAGTAAAAGAATATTTTTACTATAAAGGTAATAATTACTTTATCTGTTTTTGTTAGTATACATAAAAGCCTATTATAACAACAAATTTATATCAGTAACATAATGAAATTAAAGTAATGAAATTATTTTGATTTCAGATTGCTTTCTGATCTTATACAAGTGAACCTAGTGCTAAATCAGAACTTCTTAAAGTGTTTTGAAGCACTGTAACCCAGGTAGAAACAGCCACACCATTTTTTTATTATAATGATTATTTTATTCTCACTGTTCATTAAGTAAATTGTATATAGCAAAAGCAAAAAACTAGAAGTGAGTCCATTGTTTTAATTAAGCATTAACTGGTTTTTGATAAGTTATAGTCAACATCCCAATTAGAATTCTATTCTTCTCCGTGTTTTTATTATTTTTTCTATTTTTGCTTGCAACTTGCAGTGTTTAAAATTCAATAAGACGTTGAGAGAAAAGCCAGCAATGTTGTAGACCATGACAGAAGCCTAGGAGATTTAGTTAATCTGACCTAGATGTTCTTTTGATGATTGAGATTTATGTGAAAGCAGTTCTCAATTTCAAAATGAAACATAGGAATATCTGCTGTATAAGTCAGCTGTCCTGCCAGGGACAGAGGGATTAATCAGCCACGAAGAGGAAGAGTTTGACATGAAGTTGTGCCGTTTAGATTGTTGGCATTTGGATCAGCAATAATATTGAAAGTTGTAAGTTAATACAACCCTTGCGTTATACCATGTTTGAAAAAGGATTATCTAGTATTTTTTCAAGGACTTTTTGTGTGAAGTCAATGTTGGTGTCATTTTCAGTGTAATGCATATGAAACAAAACAGATAATGTGAGAAAATCCTTGCACGGGAATTATGTAAAAATGTGAATGTTAATGATAATTGAAAATATATTTCAAATTTTAATTTATTCAACATTCATTTCTTGTATCCCGAAATGTGGATACTTGCACCGTTAGAATGAGCACACTTGTACAACACTGCTGTACCAGTTTCTCTGTCATTCTCCCAAGCTCCGAGATGCTGGTTTCTGCTTCAGTTGTTAATTTATTTAACAGTTGTACAATATAAAAAAATGAGGACTTATAATAAATCATATTGGGGGGAATACTTGGCTTAGTCAACAAAACTGAATGGAGAAAGCAAGTAAAGGTTCCTCCTCTAGACTAGAGCAGCCAGGGCTAATGAGTGTGTAGTTTTCTTACCATAATGCTGTGATTGAAATGTAGTATTTAATGGTGAAGCCCTCTTACAGATGATGAAAATACTATAGTTACAGTGACAAGTCCATGGAATTATATGTGAAGTGGTTTGTCTTTTATCCTAGTATCCAAAATTGTAAAATAATTGCTTTGAAACCAGAGTTATGGATTAAACCTTAGTAATTTCTAATTGAGGATATATGTTTCAGTTATTCAAATAATTGAGGCTCTGAACTAATTTTAGGTACTTAGCTTGATTTAAGTACTGAGCTCTTTTTATAAGTATATTTTATTGATTATGCTATTACAGTTGTCTCATTTTTTTCTTCCCTATATCCCCCTCACCCTGCACCCCCTCTCCATCCAGCACCCCCACCCACCGTTTTAGTTCATGTCCATGGGTCATACATATAAGTTCTTTGGCTTCTCCATTTCCTGTACTATTCTTAACCTCCCCCTGTTTATTTTGATAATAAGCTTAACAATAACCCACAACCTTTGGACCAACTTCCTCTTGTCTATTTTGTACCTACCAATTGTGCTTCTTATTATGCTTCTTATTCCCTCTACCTTTTCCCCCAATCCCCCCCCGCCCCTTCCCTGCTGATAACCCTCCATCTGATCTCCATTTCTGTGATTCTGTTCCTGTTCTGGTTTGCTTAGTTTGTTTTTGTTTTTATTTTTTAGGTTCAGTTGTTGATAGTTGTGAGTTGTCATTTTCCTGTTCATTGTTTTGATCTAAGTATTTAGCTCTTTAGACATGTAGTTTAAGATACTAGGCAAACATTTGCAGTAGTCAGAAGACTTATCACTAAAATTTTACAAAGCGGTTTTTAAAAGGCATTGGTTTATTATTGTGACAATTGTTAATAAGTCTGTGTAACAGTAACAGTTTTTGTTTCCTGACTGTATTGGCATCTCTGAGCAGGGGAGGTAGGGCATGAGGGGGGATGTGTTTAATTTGACATATTTTGGAGTTCATTTAGTTCATTATTTCAAGGTTTCTATTTGAACTAAAGAAAGCTTACCCATTTTAATAACTAAAGATTTATGGAATGAAAATTGATCTGCAAAGCAGCATTTTGAAATCACCCAAATCTCCTGGACATGGGTTAGATGTAGGTCTTATGTTACGCTCTTTTCTGATCCTAAATGTCTTTGATAACTGTGGGTTTAAGTTATAGGTTTCTTTAATAATATATATTCTAAAAGGAGGCAGCAAATCCATTAAAGGAAAATTATTTGTCTTTGAGGGGAAATTAACATTTAACTAAAGCCTTACCTTGTGTGCTGTATGGTTATTTTATTTTACAGACTCCAGGCATTAGAGCTCGGCCTGCAAGGCTCCAGTGGTTTTGTGAAAGATGTATTTCAAGTAATCAGGTTTGTGTTTAATTTGTAGTCTGAAGCACCTAAAACCGTGAGTAGAAAGTGAGTGTCCTACATGTCCTATAAGCATTTGGGGATTTCAGGAGATAGAGCATTATTAATGGAAGCAGTGCTATCGCAGCTGTTTTCCAAATAAGCTATAGCTTAATTCTTGTTTCTGTGGTGTAGTAGTTCCTGAAAGTTCTGAGTTGAGCCGTGAAGATTTTAGCTTGCTTTATCTGACTTGTTTGGAGCAGGCTAACCTTATTTTTCCTTGTCAATTAAAATCTGCTTCAGTCCTTAGTGACCATAGGAGTCTCTGGATGAGAGCCCAGTGGAAATTCTACTTTACCTTTTACCTCTCCTGTGGTTCAGATATCTGCTTACATCCTGCCAAGTGAAAGCCACAGGGGAACAGTAGTATAGCATTTGGGCGGAAGAGTATTCTTTAGAATAAATAAATATAGGATATACTCACTGAGTCCTCCACCCCAGATATCTTTGAATTCTCCAAACTACGCCTGGTGGGGGTTCTCTCACCTAGATGATTGGGCTTGTTGTGTTCTTGACTCTGAGGAGTCCTTGAACGCTTCAATCTAAATTTTTTAAAGTTTTAAATAGTGATAAAATACATGTAACATAAAAATTCTCGTTTTAATCATTTTAAGGTGTACAGTTTAGTGGCATTAAATACATTCACATCATTGTACTCAGCCCTTTAACTTTTGAAGTAAAGTTAATTTTCCTTTTGGGTAAAGCTGATTTCAAGGATTATTCAACTGAGATTTGTCAACTAGAAAATCTATCTTTTGTACAGACTAGATCCATCTGTCATTCTTATTTTTAAGGTCGAAACTCTAGAAAAATTAGTGGAGCTGACACAGAAGCTATTTGAATGTGACAGAGACCAGCTATACTACAATCTGCTAAAACTGTATAGTAAGTAATTAGACTGTTCTTCGTGTTTCCGTTCTGATCCATTTATATATCCTGTTCAAGGCAGTGGGCAGGAAAGGAGTCTCAGGCTTTGAGGGAGCTCTAGGGATTGTCAAATGTGGAGTATTCAGAAGAGGCTCAAACAGAGGCCAGATTGAACTTTATCACAAAATGTTATATTGACATAATTTCTGATATTCTTACCACAGTAATGAGAAGATGAGAAAAATCTTTATCAGAATTTCATGATTTAATAGGACTTTTGAGGATAGATGTTCTTTTTCTTCTTTATATATAATCTCTAGATCAGCTGTTCTCAATCCTTTTCATCTGTGGCACACATAAACTAATTACTAAAATTCTGCAACACACCAAAAAATATATTTTTTTGCCAATCCAACAAAAACATTGGTATAATTAATTGATTCATTCACATCATTTGGCTATTCTCGTGTTGGCTGTTGTCATTTTTTTATTTGACAGTCTAAGGGAAAAGAAGTCATGGCCCCTGACTAAATCAGTCAGGTATTTAATGTTTTAAAAATTCTTACGGCACACCAGTTGAAAATTGTCCGTCTAGGTGTACCACTCATTTCTGTACCTAGGTGACCGTCGGCAGGGTTCCTGAGTATAGATCTTTTTCCAGAAAAGTGCATGTTGATGTACAGACTCATTGCTTAGCAATTTCTTTTTAAAATATGATCATATTATAATACAGGTATTGACTCAATTCTGTATTACAAACATTTTCTTACATTTATTACCTATAAATGACTACATCGAACTAGAATTTAATCAATATCCTATGGCTAGACATGTGAATAGATTTCAGTTTTTCGTATTGTAAATTAACATCGCATTAGTTATCTTTGTACCTTAATCTTTGTTAACACTCTTAACTGTTTTGGGGGCTACATTTGTATTTGTGTTAAGGGTTGAAAGTGATTGACATGTCTGGAACTTTAGATGTCTGTTACCCAACAGCGCTCTAATATGTTTTTACCCGTCTGGGACCTTGGCAGTCTCTTTGGCGTATTTGGGTAGAGGGAACGACACTTAGAATAGTCCGTTGAGTTTTCTTTTTTTCCTTCAGAGACAGTTGATCCAGACTTCCTGTCCTCTTTTTCTAATGGAAAACTTTCCTTCCCCAAACATAGACAGCATGAATAAGTTGGTTCATTTGTCTTTTTGAACTCGTATTGCTTATCATTGGGAGCTTTGTCTTACATCTCTATGGTGTAAGTGAAAGACAACTTGCTGTAAAATTTACGTTTCAGTGTTGGTTGCTTTGAGGTACCCACTTTACGGGCATTGTCTTAACATTTTGGCTTGATGATCGAATTGTGGCTCACAATAGTGAGGTGGTTATTGAGTATATAGAATTTAAAAAGTTATGTTTTAGTCATTTAATCCTTAATTTGTGGATTATAACCTATACTGAATACTAATTCTCCCTCTTTCCCCCACATTTCCTCCCTTTTGAAGAACTGACTATTACATGCTTAAATTCTAGTTTTATGCAAACCTCAGAAATATACTGAATCTATCCAAATGAGTCTCAGCAATCACAGTAGTCCCCAGAGAAAACTGTATAAACTTTCACTCAGAAGAAAATTGTCTCTGAAGCTGTTACTATGCTAGCCGTGGAGGTGGGCACTGTAGATGTGAGGTAGTGCGTCCTGCGGGAAGAGTTAGGCCTGGCACCCAGACCAGGAGCACGGGAGGAAGTAACAACTGCGGGAATGTTCAGGGCGCACTAATTTTAGTAGTAGTAGATTTAGTAGTAGTAGATTTAATTGAATTTATTGGGATGACATTGGTTAATAAAATTATATCGGTTAAAGTCTTGATTTTTAAATTTTTGTTATTTGTGAAGACTAGCTTACCACATAGAAGGAACTAGATTTTTCAATAGGAAGGAATCTGCCTACTTCCTTCCAATAAATTTCCTGTCCTTGTAATACTTCCTTTGTCTGATGGCATTGTCTGTTGAGATAAGAAGTTACCACACACTGTCATAGGAATTTCGCAAGTCAACCAAAGAGACAGAATTCTCCCTACTCAACTATGTGAAAAGGTTTGTCGATTAGTCAGTTCTAAAGAACATCATCCAGTTGTGCACCTTCAGACCTTTTAGACCACGGGCTGTGTCCTGCGCCTACACATGCAGCTGTTATCTTCCCAAAGACTGAGCGCCTGTCTCCGAGTGTGATTTCAGCAGTGTGCAGTTTCTCAGTTACTTTAAAAAGACAGACTTTTTATCAACGTGATTTCCAAGGTGTTTGACAAAGTGTGGGGGGTGGAGGAGTTTTTATTTTTTAATAGGTAAGGAATTTCTGTGGTTTAAAATTCAAAAGGTTGCAGAAAAGAAGCCATTTGACCTTTGGTCCGCAATCACCTGTTCCTTTGCCCGGAGGCAGTATGTGACGTGATGCTTCCTTCCACATCAAAGAAGAAAAAGTCCCAAATATTTTCATGAATTCCACTTCGTATGTTCATTAATTTCTGTTTCATCAAATTTTATAGAAGCCAATGGTGACTGGCAAAGAGCTGATGCTGTCTGGAATAAAATGCAAGAAGAAAATATCATTCCTCGTGGGAAGACGTTAAGGCTATTAGCAGAAATCCTTAGAAACAATAATCAGGAGGTTCCATTTGATGTACCCGAGGTAATTTTTTTTAACTGCAAGTGTTAACGGATTTCATTGTCAGTGTAGTAGATTAGTCCAGTTTTATACTGAGACGATCATTGTATTTACCACTTTTTTGTAACTGAATAATTTTGTTTTTAAGTTGTGGTATGAGGATGAAAAACAATCCCTGAATTCCTCAGCACCCTCAGTTGGAGAAACTAATTTCCAGAAAGATCTATTGAAAGCCTGCCAACGGAGGAGAAGCAAAGGTGAGTGTGCAGACCGGGGTCTTGCTCCTAACAGCAACATGGAACCTCAAGCCAACAAATTAAAAGTGTTCTAAGACAGAGGTGAAACTTAAATTGTGTATATTCTATTTTATTTTTTAAAGTAACAAAGACATTTTAGGGATATTGGGAAAATTTAAATAGACTGAATGGTAGGTAATATTAAGAAATTGCTCTCATTTTTTAAAAAATGATTTTATTTATTTTTTGAGACAGGGGAAAGGAGGGAGAAAGGGAGCGAGAAAAGAAACATCAATGTGTGGCTGCTCCTCACGTGCTTCCTACCACGTGCAGGACCTGACCTGCAACCCGGGCACGAGCCCTGCCTGTGAATCGAACTGGCGAACCTTTGCTTCGCAGTCTGGCACTCGATCCACTGAGCTATACCGCCCAGAGCTGCTCTCATTTTTATTAGATACTATAATGATATTATGATTTCTGGAAAAATGTTCTTAAATTTGGGAATCTATCATGAAATATTGAGAGATAAATCTAGATTTCTAGAAATTATTTTAAAATATTTAAGCAATAAAGAACAAAGATCAAGCAAATCTGGCAAAATGTTAATAATAATAAGTAAAGGTAGGTGACAGGTGAATGGGGGTTCATCACACTGTTCTTTAGGTTTTTCTGTACATTTGAACTTTTTCAGAATGAAAACTTAAAGAGGTGTACATTTTTTTCAGAAATTACACTTTGAGCTCTGGCTGGTGTGGCTCAGTTGGCTGGAGCGTCACCGCGTAGGTCACGGGTGTGATCCTTGGTCAGGGCACATGCTTACGTTGTGGGTTTGGCCCCAGTTGGGACACGTACAAGAGGTACCTGACCAGGGTTTCTCCCCACCTCTCTCTCCCTCCCTTCCCCCCCTCTAAAATCAATAACCATGTCCTCGGGTGAGAATTTTAAAAAAATTACACTTTGAAAATAGCATTATCAATGAAGTTTTTGACAAATAAATTTACTATATATTTTGCTTTTATTTGAAAGCAAAAAATGATTAGGGCATTAACTGCCCTAAGTGCAGTGTGTATTGAAGTAGTGAAACGACACAATAATGAATGTTACAACACAGTAAAGTAATGAAACAGCTTTACTCACGGGGATGCGTTCCCAGATCTCCAGTGGTGACTGAAACCGCAGTAGCACCTATTTTTGTTTCCTACGTTTAATCTGTAAATTAGGCACAGTGAGAGATTAACAGCAATAACTTTAATGAAATAGAACAATACACTGTAATAAAAGTTATGTGAATGTGACATTATTAGTAAAATAAGGGGCAGAACAGAAGCGCGGCAGAAACGAGAGAGCTGATCTGATGATGGAGCCGGCTGCTGGGTGACTGAGGGGGCGGGCTGCCTGGGCAGCGTGGATGCTCTGGGCCGAGGGATGAGTCTCGTCCTGAGCAGAACGGAGTGAGGTTTCAGGGTGCAGCCCAGAACGCTGCAATTTCTCACTTACAGATTTTCTTTATTTCTGGGATTTTCCATTTAATAGTTTTGGTCTGCAATTAACTGAGAAACCTTAGATAAAGGAGGGACTACTGTATCTTAAGGTTGGAGGCAAGACATGAGCTTTTTTCTGGATTGTCTTCCCTTTCTGTAGCAGAAAACATTCCTGAAGGCATGCCTACTTCTGTTATGAGTGCTTTAAAAGTACTCATCTTGAACCCTCTGATGCCTAAGCCTGCTAATTGCATTCTAGCTATTTTCACTTAGACTTTGTCATACTCTCCCAAAATCAGATACCATTACTGTTTCCTATATTTTTGTTAATTTTTCTCCATAGAATGGTACCATTATCTTTTTAAGTCCCTCAGTTTTTATGTGGATTTTCAAGTATGCTTTATCGTAGTTTAACTACTGTGCAGCTGTTGTTGGGTTTTTTGTTGAGGGTTTTTTTTTTTCACTTTAGTATTGCAAGTTTTGAGCTCTGGTCAGTGGAAAGTTTAGAAATTTATCAAACCTCTTAATTTCTTAACTAGAAATTTTGTGACACTAATGGAAAATACATGGAATAAGAATAAGCTAGACTCCTGTGCTTTGTCAGTCATACAGAGAAGCTTTACTCTTTCTTAATCAGTTTTCATTGCTGCCTATTCAGCCTATACATTCTTGAGTCACCATGCAACTGTTAAATGTAAATATAGAATTGATTGTCATTATCAATACTTTTTAAATATTCTAATGGAGTTTTGATTTGACTGAGATGACCATAAGGTTAATGTGTAGTTTCTGGTCAAAGATTCTAAAACTCCTTCATGTATTGCCTTTTTTTAAAAAATTGCTGTTTTATTTACATGAAAAATTTAGCCAATTAACTCAGTAAATATAATGTGGTATTTATTATAAATGTAGAGCTATATTCCTATTCTAGTTTTAATACACAATTTACACTTACCTAATTGGTTTCATCCTGTTAATTTTTTCAGAGTTTTTAGTCCCTTTTGTGTATATCTAGGATTTGAATGCTTAGCAAAATATGAACCTTGAAAAGTGAGTGCTTGTATTAAGTACTTTGAGAAGTGAATGCTTGCATTAGCACTTGGTCAATTTCTGATGGTTAAGTATACTTAAAGGGACAAATGTGACTTTCCCACCAGAAACAAACCTGTGGTGAATGACTTCGGTGCATTACAGTGATAGTTTTTTTTTTAAAAAAAACTACTAGAAAATAACAAACACAGCCATACCAATTTCTGTGAAGATAGTTTTTAGGAAACAACTAGTAAAATTTTTAAATTACTTTATTGATCTTAAATATTCAAATTGTACTTATTCAGCAAACTAGTGAACTGTTATATATGTTTATTGGTAAGTAGACAGTAATTGTATTACATTTTAACTTCTTAGCTCCCTTAAAAGGAAAATATATGCATTGTGTATTGAATGACAGATTCTATCTGTTCTCTTTAGTTAAGATACAAATATTCATGTCATACCTTTTCTCTCTTGTTTTCTGTGAATGTACCTTGAAAAGATAATTTTTTGATATGTCACTTCATTTTGAGACGCTAATGCAAACTCTTCTAATTATAAATACAAGCATGGTTTCTGCTTGTTCAGAAACCTCTAAAATAACTCATCATGTTCTTCCAAGTGTTAATACCATGTTTATTCCTAGCTGTGTGTTCTGTCTGCCCTTCATCGAGCTTGGTATCCACAGAAGGCTGTACGTGATGGTGCCGTTATGCCCAGTCTTCACTGTGATTTGTTTGTGCACGCCCGAGAGTGGATTGTAGTTTCAGTTGGATGTTTATAGCCAGGCAGTTTTATTTCAGGAAAGTAAGCGACTGAAAAGTGTAGTTACTTCTCTTTTGGTAACATCCTTTCATTCACTGACAGTTATTGTGAACGAGTGAAATAAAACTGTTAATCAGTCAAACAAATGTTGCTTAGTTTACTTGTTAGATATCTGTATATTTGAAAATTGTATGTTTTTGTATAAGTCCTGTCGTAGCCAATAATTTGATCTCCTAATTTTAGAATTATAGGCTATATTCACTTTAATGCTATTGTGAGGAAAAGTTAACCATTGTAACCACCCACTTATAGATTTCTGATAGCTTTAAAATGAGTCTTTGGCTCCCCTCAATCTAAATTATACCTCTGGTTTATTTGGACTTTAAGACACATTTTGCCGTTTAATTCGAAACTGGTATCTTTTGACAAACAAATTCAGAAGAGCTGTTTCTTGTTTTTATTGGCATGAAAATAATTTATTGACTTTAGAAAGCAAATTTGGAGGAAAAAAAAAACTTTAAAACAAGGCCCTTTCAGGTACCATCCATTTGGATTAAGTCGTTTCCAAAACTCACTTTACATTTTAAAGCTCAGAAGAGCCACAGCATCTGCTCGCTGGGGCAGTGTGCGCCTCTGTACAGGGGTCTCGGGGGCGAGTTTTAGAAGAAACAAGTATGTGGGTGCAGGGCTTTGTTTTGGGGTTCTTTCCCTCCTCTTCGCCATTTCAGAGTTATGTCATCTCATTTTCTGTTTTATTTTCTTCGTAGATGCATATAATATTTTCCTGAAAGCACAAAAGGAAGATGTTGTGTTCGACAGTGGAACTTACAACACACTCATAAAAGTACTGCTGATGAGGGATGACTTCACAGAGGCAATGCAAGTGAAAGACTGGTAAGTTTGAGTCTGTTTGTTAAGCCCTCACACAGATATCGCCACACAGATATTAAGGGTTTTTCTAATGATGTGTTGTAGTAGCCGTTGCTTAATTATCCTCAGCTACCCACAAAAATTATATTTCTAATTTTATGGATCTTTTTAACCTATAAAATATGTAGCTTTTCCTGACCCTACATGGTACAATACCTTTTATTTACCTTACATAACCTTGTAACTTATTTAAGATACCCATATATAAAAAAATAATTTTTATCATATTATGTTTCTTGTTCAGTGGCTAGATCCATGTACTTTTTGTGGTGGGAGCAGTGTGATATCAGGAAGACACCAAGGGCTTTGAACTTAGGCAAGGCTTTTTATCTTACTTGAAAGCTTTATGACCTTGAGAAAATTGCCTCTCATATCTGAGCCTCAATTTTTCTTCCATATGATGAGTGAATGATATTTACATTAAAGATTTCCTCTAAATAATGAAAGAAATAGAGGGAAGTAGAGAAAATATAGGTACTCAACACATTTTAAATACCTCTCCCCTCTTCTGTTGTATTAAGTTTGTTTGGTGGTGTTGGTATTGGTGGTGGTAGTGGTTTTGTCTCTCCGGCTAGTTCCCTAGAGTAAAATACTTTATGAATCAGAACAAGAGTAAAGTTTTCATACCTGATGTGTCAGTTAACTCAGGGGTCCCCAACCCCTGGGCTGCAAGCAAAACTCGCCTGAGCTCTGACTCCTGCACACCGCCCGCCACCAGCAGCCCCTGGTGCCAAAATGGTTGGGGACCACTGATTAACTAACTCTGTTGTCTTACTCCCCAAGGAGTTATCTTGAAAATGTGAGTGATCAGAAAGAGCTCTAGAGATCGAAGTCTGCTCTGGACCATAGGCCTGTCCTGTTGATGAGTCCATTGCTTTATTTTCAGTGACAAAGGTCTCCCTTTTTTTAGTGTATTGGGAGTTCTGAGATCATCTTTCTTGGCTAATTTTTGGCCTTTAAATTTTTCCCCAAAATTTTATTTTGAAAAATCTAAAATCTATAAAATTGCAAGATTCCTACAATTAACACCCATAAACCCTTTAATTCACCAAATGTTAACGTTTTGCTGCAGTTGCTTCACTTTCTCACACACATATTTGAGCCTTCAAATTTTTTGTCTCAGCCTTTTTGAAATATTGGAATCTTGAGTAGAAAATGGATGCTTGCCATCCTTGCAGTTTGCTGGAAAACTGGTGTAAATACTAGTAGTGTGTTCAAGTTAAGCACCAGGCGGCCATAGTTACTGCTGTTTTTCTGTACATTTTGAAAACTGTTGTGTATGACTGTACTTGTCTGTGGAAATACATATTCACATAAACACACATGTGTACTGTGTGTATGGATGTAAACAAGTACTGTACGTGGGTATACATGTGTTCACACACGCCATGTATAACTGGGGTCTTGAATCGTCATTTGTATGTCGATACTGGACAGCCACACTGAGACTTCTGCGTTCAGGAGTACTCACTGCATCCTCAGCAGTGACTCAGAGTGTGACTGTGAGCAGCATCCTGTTGCCTGCAATCACTGATGTCTTGCAAGGGTGTGTGGGTTTTTTCCTAAAATTACTTTTCTCAGGAAATTATTATCTAAACTCTCTCTCCCAACACTACCAATTATAACAAAAGGTGTTCTGAAGCAACAGTGATTTGGAAGGAAGGGGAGGCAGGAAAAAGGGAGGGGCATTTTGTGTTGAGAATTGGGTATGGATAAGTGAGGGGATAAAGAAGAAAAGACACAAAGAAGAAAACTTAAAAAAAAAAAAAAAAAAACCTTTTGCCCTGGCTGCTGTGGCTCAGTGGATTGAGTGCTGTCCTGTGAACCAAAGGGTCACCAGTTCAATTCCCAAGCAGGGCACATGCCTGGGTTGAGGGCCAGGTCCCCAGTTGGGGGGCACTTGAGAGGCAGCCACACATTGATGTTTCTCTCCATCTTTCTCCCTCCCATTCTCCCTACCTTCCCCTCTTGAAAAATAAGTAAATAAATAAACGTTTAATTCTGAGGTTGGTTTCAAAAACCTCTATGATACTTCCCAAAAGCACAGCTCATAATTCTATTATTTTAACTGGGCTCGTTCTAGAATGGTGAGCCTCACGTTCTGGTAGCATAAAAAGATTCCCTGCAGCCAAAGTTCTGATTCAGCTGATCAGGAATTGGCATTTTACTAAAACACTCAGGTGATTGAAGAATCATGTCAAACGTTTTGATCACATACCATTAATATGAATTGTACTAATGTCTCACATGTAAGTATATTATGAAACATACTCAAAAAATAGAATGTTTTAGAGGATAGGATTTAAACAGAGGTCTAAACATTTCCTTGCCTCACCCTAGGACATTCACATGGTGTGCATGCCTTTCGTTGAAGAGGGCTGATCTTGAGTAGCTTTTCAAACTGCAGTTGTAACCGGTTATTGGGTCATGGAGTCAATCTAGTGGGACAGTTTCTTAGCTGAAGAGAATTGAAAATATCAAAGCACTTTATGTACTGGAAGTATTTTGCGGAAGTTTTATTTCAATTACATGTGCATTTACACACTTGTGCACTGGTAGGTAGTATAGAAACATCATTTCCTACTGTGTTTGGCTGTGAATCTTGTTCGAACAAGTGTGTAAGCTGCCCACCTAGAAGATGGTTGTAAGCACAGCCCTTCTATTTCCCCTTATGTCTGCAACCTGTAAGATGTATCTTCTTTCCTCCCCGCCCTCTCTAGATCTTTGGGAAGCCTTATAGTCCCCTTGAGGTCACTGTTATCTTCGCTATCTTATTCTTCCAGTATGATGCAGCTGCCTTCTCCAAGTAGCTGTGTGGGCCCAAGGGAATCCTAGATGCAAAGCCATCAAGTGCCCAAAGGCCCCTGATCTGGGGGTTGGATGCACATCCTTTCCCTCAAACAGTAAAATGTTGTATTTGACTGTGAAGACTTGTGTATGGGTCCGATCTACATCGAGTACTTTTGAAAATAACTCTAGACTGGGAATCAGAAGTGGAAGTTGTAGTTCCAGTTTTCCAGCTAATTAACTGTGCTGCTGCAGGAATGCCATGCAATTTTTCTGGATTCATTTCCTGGCTTATTTGCAACATGAGGCCAGGTTAGCTCTTCCCCTTCTAGCTCTGTATCCATGATCAGAGTAGAGAATGTGTTGCTTTATTATAACATGGTGTAACCGAATAAGCCACTGTAGCAAGGGCAGTGCTTTTTGGTGTTACTCTGGTGCTGTTACTCAGTACGTAGCAGTCTGTTGTTCAGGGTACCTACATGATGCCACTCATTCAATCTAAAGAGCAGTGGTTTTTGTTGTGAACTAAAAAGTGCAGTCTTTGTTTTTATACTGCCTTTGCTATCACTAATGTGTTGCAGATTCACTTGACCTCTAAAAAGATTTCTTCAGTTTTACTAATAAGGTCATTTAACCTTCCCACCTTGTAATGGAACCTCAAAAGTAACAATAAGAGCTGCCTTTAAAAATTTTTAAACAAACCAACTTTTTTCACTTTTAGTTAGAATTACAACATTTCTTCATGTTTCAAAATAAAACTTTAGGTATAGTGAATTATTTCAAGGGAGTGGAACTGCTTATTCAAAGAAGAGAAAGGGATATAAATTACTGTTTAAAATTGCTGATAACATTAAACTATATTCTTAGGGAATTTGAGGATCATACAGCAATAACGTTACCTTATCTTTGGAGAATAGTGCTTTGTTTTCTCTCGTCCCTGCCAGCTTTTTACTTCATTCTATCTAGAAATAATGCTAAATCAGGCACTGATGGTTTTCACTGGGTTGGCCAGTTTTTCTTATCCAAAGTAAGATAAATTATAATCACTAACAAATGTTCTGTGTACTTGTTATGTAAGTAACTTACATCCACAGACCAGTCATTGCTCTGAAATCTTTAAGGTGAAACTCTCCCTGTAATACTATCTTCTTTGGTTAAGACAGATTAATTTTTGCACTTGATCATAAGTTAAACAATTGATACCCTTTATTCTTTGTAGTTATTTCCATTATTTTGGCAGTTCTAAAAATGGAAAGAAAATGTCTAGAATTCTGTGTTGTTCAATCCAGTAGCCATTGTATATGTGCTCGTGTAAATTTAAATTAATTAAATTGAATAAAATCATTTCCATTCCTCTATCACATGTAGCCAGCCACAGGTGACTGCTGGCGGCCCTGTGGGACAGCTCGGATACAGATTAATCCCATTGCTGTAGGAAGTTTGATTTGACAGCCCGGACTAGATTTTTTTCCCAAAAGGAAAGATCAAAATTATGGGTCAGAAGAAAACTTACTGTATTGTATTGTGTGGACAAGTCCTGTGCAAAGATCTTTACCAGTAACTTTTTGTAGTTTTTTTTTTCCTTTTGCCAGTTTGGAATGTACTTTGGAGGTGATTGATCAAGTTCTGCATATGTAAAATTTAAATGTTCAGTATATAATAAAGTTTTGGTCTTCCTATTATCTCATTTTTATATTTGTATTGAGTAGGCAGCTTCTTAAGGTGGGAAAGAAAATGTTCTACGTTTTGGGGTCTTTGAAAGGTTCATAATTCACACTTGATGTCAGTTACAAGAGAAGTGTTGTTACCTTGTGGTTTTAATAAATTTAATGTAATATTTTCGAGTAGATATGGTATAATACATATAATACTGCCGTAAGAAGTGAGTTTAATTTTAATAGAATCTCCTGTGTACTTAATCACACTAAAGACTGAGAAAGTAAATCCTTTATCTCAGGCAGTTTATGGCCTCATGCAGGGGCTGCTGACCTAAGAGCTCTGACAGATGGCACAGAGGGAAGAAGTCAGACTGAGCCGTGGGTGCTCTGTGGGATTAGAGGGCCGGGCGGGGGGGGGC
>CM052543.1:123200701-123244614 GCA_028533065.1 Trachops cirrhosus
CCGGGGGGGGGGGGGGGGCGGGGAGGGGGAGGTCGGAAAATCCTGTGCCCAGGACTGGAGGGTGAGCCTCAGGCTGGAAGTGGCAGAGGACAGCACGGCACAGTGTCTTTGGAGGATTTTCTTGGGATTGATGAGAATAATTTAGCAGTGACCCTGCTGTTCTCGAAATCTGCCCAGCTTGGGTGCTCATGTCGGCAGTGAGGTTATTGGCAGCGAGATCGTCACTGAGCTTGATGAGGCAAATGGCAGCAGTTGTTTTGCTCCCTTTGACCTGTGGAGGTTTCCTGGTTTTTCCTGGGGCATCACAGACCCTGACATTTCATCACAGGAGATGTGCAGACGGTGGAGCACAAGGAAGTTATCTCTGACTAGTTTTTTGGGTTTTTTAAATCATGTAGGTTTTAGCCATGAGTAAAGCAGTATTTTGTTCTTGAGTTTTAAAAAGTTGGGGGGTGGGGGTTTCGTTTTAAATTAAAGGCCAGGACAGTATTGTTATGTGAAATTTTAAATTTTAAGGTAGCAATGGTTTTAGTTGTGCAGTATGTTCATCTTTAAAAACTACATGTATCTAGAAAGAGAAATTTGAAAATTAATCAACCAAATGATACGGGGTTAGTTTGTAATATGCTTTAGTTTATACTTAAAGTATACAGTGCTGAAAATAAGTTGTTCATTTTTGTTGCTGAAAGAACAGTTTTACATTTTATAATTATGGTGAATATAGAAAAAAGAGGAAAAAGGATCCAGCTTAGGATACAGCAGAACAATGCAGGGCATGCAGTTATTTTAGTCATCTCATATGTCAGCATTCAAGAATCTGAACCGATTGTTTAAAAAAAATCTTGTACTTTGTTTCTTTTGTTGCTCATTTCCAACTTTGTCATCTGTCAGAATGCAAAAAAAAATTATCCTTCTATAACCATTGACAGGATAACACAAAAGCTGTCTCCAGGTCGATATTTTGCAGCAATATTTTTAACATACGAACAGTAGTTTTTATAATTTCACCTTGGTGCTCAACCATTTATTATCGTATCAGAAGCATGTCAGTAATTCCTTTCTAAATGTCTGCTTCTTTTAGCGCTGAGACCCACATCAAGGGCTTCACACTGAACGATGCTGCCAACAGCCTCCTCATCATAACGCAAGTTAGGCGGGATTATTTGAAAGGTATGTCACAATGCTTGACCTTTACGTCACATTAATGCCTCTGCAGATTTTTCTTGTAACGCCCTTCGAATACTTGGATAAAGGAGTCCATTTAGCAAATTACCTGCTTATCAAGAGCCTTTTGTGGTAGCTGAGAGACGTAAATTACTGTACATGCATTTATAATACAGCTTGAATATGAATGTACTTGTCATTTGACCACTTAGTCCAGTTTCCATTCCATTTAACACAAGATGGGTTTTCTTAAGATGAATCACAGCTCTTCAGACATGCAAAATTTGTGTTCCAGGACGAGAGAAAGTACAGGCTTTCAAGTGCGTTAAAATTCACAGTACAAGTCATTTTGCTTTGGAAATTAACATACTTTAGAGCATCTGAAACAATTCCCAGCAGTTGTTTCTTGCATATTGTGTTGGTTGTGTGTGAGATAGCAAATGAGTTAAATTGAGTGTTAAATATGTGGGATTGTGCACCAAATGATTATAATATTGATTTTTAAAACTTAATCTAATACTTTTTTAATAGTTCATAATACCAACAGCCATAAAATATGGTGTTTGTTTGGAGTTTGGAATTTAGAGTTTTTAAATTAATTTTAAGGTAATACCAGAAGATGACTTTGGGGAGGATTGGGAGGGGGCCGATTGTTTAGTAGAGGCTCTTTGTGGGTTTGCAGAGGAGTGAGTTTGGAGCTGGAGGACTTACAAATGAGCTCCCAAGGGGGAAAATGATGAATCTTAAATTTAAGTAAGCATCTTTTCACGTTTAGGTTTACATTTGAGTTTTAGTCGGTACAGTAACACCATAGTTTCTCCAACAGAAGAAAACCCACTTAGGAGATCTTTAGAGAAGGTTGAAAAAGCTCTTTAACTGTTCAATATGTTACCTGTTTATTCCTCAGTCTATAATAACGGTGTTATTCCTCACTTGTATGTTTATTAAATAATTTCACATTCCTCAGAGAAAGTTGCTATCTAATTGATCAGCTTTAGTGTTGCCTGTAATACCAAAATGTGCTTGTTGTTAGATTTCTTCCTAATTTATTAGTACGGACTGTGGAAGTGATGATTTCCCCCTTTTGCAGAATTTTCGCCTTAGCATTCCACAGGCAGGGTCAGCCTGTGTACAGAGTCTTTTTGGTCAGCCTTAAGTCATAATTGAGTAATGTAGGGCTTGTTATTAAAATTTTTAATGCTTTAATTTTCTTTTCAAAAAAGTCTTTCTGTCAAATTAATAGTGTGTATGTATATGTATATGTATATGTACCCCCCATATACACACACGCTTAGATGAAAAGGTAAGAATAAAACAGTTTTTTAATTTCAAGGGGTTAATTTTTTAGCTGAATCTGAACTGAATTTGTTTAACTTGACTACTACCCTTTACTTAACGTTAGGTACCCTGGGAAAACTACAAGAAACTTCGTGATGCAATTTTCACATCTTCTCAGCTATTCAGTTCAATTGGAGGTTGGCTGAGAGCAGGATCCCTGAGCTCGCTGTCCCCCACTGCCACCTCCACCCCCACTCACCGCCTCCTGTGCTTCACCACAGACTTACCTGTCATGAAAATGACCGTTGGCGAGGATGGGATGGTGTTGGCACTGCCCCCGTGTCTTTATTTTGCTCCATGGCTGAGACTCTAATTTTTAAAATCCCCTTCCCTTTTTCAGGTTCCTTTTTCTCAATTCCATCTAAGCAGGGGGAAAAAGAAATAAAGCCAGTTTCATTTTAAATCTAGTTTTATAAACTAATGCTGTTCTAGAGTATCAATAGCCGATACGTGTCACCTTTGCAATATAATCAGTAGGACTATTAGATCCAGTGAGGGTAAGAAACGGATCCGCCTGAGGGGTGTGGGCAGGCACCGGTCTTTGTTGTCACTTAGGTCATAGACGGTAGCGAAGGCCGGTCCTGGGATTCTGACTCAGGCTCTAAGGCTCCAGGCTCCGTTTGGACAGACGTCATGTGATCTGTTCTCGGTCCTCTGCTGTCCTGCACATGTGCACCCATGGACGCGGGCTGTGGGAGGTTAGATTCTTGCGTTCATGTGGAGCCATGTGATCTTGGCCACATTATTTAAACTCTGTGCCTCTGTTTCTCACCTGTAAATTAGTGCTTGGGGTAGTTGTCATACTTGGCTATTAATGTGTCTGGCATTTAGTAAATGTTCAACAAATGTAGTTAAAGTTCAATAAATGCCAGTTACTACCATCACCATCATTGTCTTATTTTTGTTATTCTTTTGATTGACTGATGGAAAAATCCTTCCTAGCTGACAATATTCCTGGTTAATAAGACTATTCTGAAGTTGATTATCTATAAATGACCACCAGTCAAGATTTTATCAAATTTATTTCTATAAATTATATTACTTTTTTGTTTCCTATGTGTATGTATTTATAAAATTTTATTGAACGTGCCTTTTAAGCTACCTATTTCCTCTTTTTCCCATTTGAGAATCACTGGTTTAGTTTATAGATTTGGAGTCATTACACTTTGTTTATTCAGTAGTAAACACTGAATTCATTCTGTCTTTTACTTTATCACTTTTAGCAGACTTTAATTGTTACCTTTTCCCCGTTCTTCTGTAAAAGGATAGGCTCTCCTCAGTCGGAAAGCTGCCTCGAGAGTTTTACTTTTGTCTGGGTTGCGTGGCTTTAATTGCTATAAAGCCATGAAGTTTTCCTTTTATGCTGAGTGTTACATTTTCTCACCACTGTACTTAATAGAATGACTTCACCACACTTGCACATGAGTGTATAAATCAGAAGGAATTTCCAGATTTATCCATGATCAGGTACTGGTAAGTATGATACTTAAAAAAATAAAACCCTCCTGTGCCTATCCATGGGAATCTGAGGGGCTGTATTTCCTCTGAAAACGCGTGCGAGAAAATACCTGCCAGGTAGTATTTAATCGTGCGGACTGAGTTCGGGTGAGAGCTGCGTGTCCCAGTTCAGCTGCTCCTGTGCCGCCCGTCCTGTGTGGACGAGAGCAAGACGCTGCTTTCAGGAACGAGTCTTTGGAGTGTCAGGAGATTTTGATGATCACGTAGTCTTTGAGTATAATAAAATCTGGGAAAGTATGAGTTTGGGTAGAAATTCCGTAACTTTGGAAACTTTAATTTTTAAATTTCATATTTATATACCTCTGAATTTGTCCGTTTCCTTGAAATTAGTCACTAAATATTACCCCAGAGTGGTACCCACCTTCTTTCAATAGCATTTGTTATTTTGTGACTTAGAGGACATTTCTCTGGTCTCTGATGATATCTTACAGGTAATCAAATAAATTATTGTTTTTATAAAGTATTAATATTTTCTGTGATCTAGAATAAATTATTCATAGCTTTTTGTTTATAGCCACTTGGCGCTCATTTTTAAAAGCTGGCTTTCAGAGCGCGTTAAAGTCAGTGTGGTGCATGAGAGACAGACCCCGCTGCCTGCCCTTCTGTCGTAGAGGCGCTCACAACTCTGCAGACGGCCTTGGATCTGAGGCAGACCCCTTCGCGGATGGCTGTCACCCGCCTGATCCAGGGCTGCGCTTTGAAGGGGGATTTGGAAGGCATACGAGCAGTTCAGAAGATGGTGAATGGACTGGAAGATTCGATCGGCCTTTCAAGTATGGTTTTCATCAATAACATTGCTTTGGCACAAATAAAGAAGTGAGTATTTTTAAGCTTTCTCTGCATTAGATACTGGAAAGAGCATTATCTCTAGTACCAGCTGTTAAAACTTTCTAAAGCTATTAGAAACCATACCATTAGGGAATAATTTATTATTACATGCTACAGAATGTGTGTTAGCTTTAAATTAAATCTTAGAATAAAGAACATTTATCAAATTTTTCAAATTCGTAAAATGTGTTCCACAGTTGGTAAACGTTCTCATTCATACAGTCTCTTGTCGTGGAAACACTTGGTTACAGAAGTGAAAAGTGAGTTCATTGGTTGCCAGCCACACTGAGGGTGACACTCTGCTGGAGCGTTGTGACAGAGGCCCGGCAAGCCTGTCAGAAATAGGAGGTTCTGTTCCCCACCCTCCTGCCCCTCTGCCCCTGTCATCACGCACCCTCAAAAAGGGAGATATTCAGAGGTGATTCTCTTACCACCGTCTCTAGATTCCTTGTCGAGCATCACCACTGTGGGCGGAAATAAGAACTTGATTTTTATTAATTTTGCTCAAGTTAAAGACTCATGGGGATAATTGTGGAATTAACCCTCTTCAGGCCTTTAGAAAAAAATTTTCTTTCGTAGTTAATCTTAAATACATTTAGGGGGTTGTGATACTAAACTGTACTGTTTGTAGTTTTTGGCTGTCTCTATTTCTTTGGACAGTGAAGAAGTAGTGTTTTGTTTTTCCTTTTAAAACTATTTCCCCAAATAGCACTTCACACTTCCCCTTTAGTGAGAAAATGTGATTATGTTGAGTTGGAAGAGCAAGGAAATTATCCACGTAAGAGCTGGATGGATTTTTAAATGTTACCATATAAACACAGTTTTGTAAGATATGGGGGATATATTTGTATTCACTAGTAAATAATTTTTCCATCTAAAACCCATAAGAATAATTTATTATAATGGAGTCTTCATATGTAGTTAGAGAATTCTTATGTTTTAGGTAATAATTTTAACATAAAACTGGTTATTTGGATTTGGAATGCTGTAACCTGTACAGTAGCAACTACAGAGTACTTTAACCAGAAAGTCATAACAATAATTTTTAATTTTAACTTCTTAAATAAGTCTGTGATTGGCTTTTTAATGCAAAGTGTGAAGATACTTCTTTCTGATGTTAGTATAAGTTGAACAGTTTTCAGATGCTTTCTATAGTACCTGACAGAGAAAAATTGTTTTCTCTGTGTGTTGAGAAACTTGAAAGTGCACCTTTGAAACACATCCTCAGCATCTCTGAGGACCCTGAGACGGCACATGTTCTCTTCACCGCATGCGGTAGTGAGCATTGTAGAGTATAAAGCCAAAGTTGCGGCACTTACACAAGTTTCTATCTTACATCTAAAGAGCTGAAAAATCAAATTAAATACTGAAGATACAATTTTTTAAGTTACCACCATTAATGTTTCTGTATATAGTTGTTTGATCTTATCTGTAGAACAGTGTTTTCAAATAAGCAACTGCCTAGCTTATTGTAACATAAACTGTTGCTCCCTAATTATGATCTGGTTCAGCGGGCACAGTGTTTTTTATCTGGTTAATTGTGTACGTAGCTCCCTTTTTTCCTAAAGCATTTGCATGTGTGAATCCCAAAGTAAGATCTCGTTCGAAAGCTGCCCGCACTATTACTACAAGAGCAAATATTTCTTGATAACTTATTTTACAGCAATAACATAGATGTTGCAATAGAAAACATTGAAAATATGCTTACTTCGGGGAGTCCAGCTGTGGAAGCCCAGTACTTTGGCCTGGCGTACTTATTCAGAAAAGTAATAGAGGAGCAGTTGGAACCAGCTCTTGAAAAGAGTAAGTTAGCTCTGCTTGTTAAAATAAACGAAGCACATTTCCTCTCTAGTGAGTCCGGACCAAATTTCTTTGGGAGATGGTTTAAATGAAAGATTTTTCTTACCTTTCATTTTTTTTTTCAGTAAGCATCATGGCAGAGAGGTTGGCCAATCAGTTTGCAGTATACAAACCAGTCACCGACCTTTTCCTTCAGCTCGTGGATTCAGGCAAGGGGGATGCTGCCAGAGCTCTCCTACAGGTAATGACCCGCCACACTCGGAGCAGTAGGGCTGGTGGCTTGTGAGCAGCAGGTTGAGAAATTAGTGTGTGGTGGAATATTAGAAATGAACTGTAGTGCTGCTGGCACATTAAGTCCATTGCGAATCGAGGTTGCATGATAAGGACTGGATTGTAAATTGTGGGTTGCTGGTTTTAAACGTGCCAGATCAGACTAGAAATGCCCTTAGGTTTGAGGGGTGGGGAGAGGGAGAAGACTTGTTTCGCCGAAATGATTTAAAAACAAATGTTTCTGCACAGATAGGTAATGCAAAACAATTCCTTTGATTTCCTACTTCAATTTTTCTAATGCTGTAAATACTGTGCATCACCATGGCAACACAGTTTGCAAACAAAAAGTAGGAAATGTTTGCTTTTCAAGTACAGCTTCTCACTTGAATACTCAAGCATTCTCAGTGCCTTGCTCAAGGTTTATTAAGAGTTGAATTTGCTTTCTATTCACTTGTGTGTCACAGACACATTAAATGACAAATGCAGGTCTCTGTGGCCCGCACTCTCAGTTAAATTAGCAATCTTCAGGGAGGGAGACAACCGCATTCATGCTATTCTAACAGCATTAAATATAAAGCTCCTCCAAGTGCCGAACGGTGGGTGATCAGAGCTGCCACTGGCAGTGTACACAAACAGGCGCCACCGGGGAGCCCCTTCCCAGCAGGTGGCAGTCAAACAGTCACCGTGAGCCTGCCAGCGGCTGTGTTTGTGTAGACTCCCTGTGTCAAATTGAGGTCTGGGACCAATTTCTGATAGTAAATAGTGTTATATTCACTTACATTTTTATGAGCTGCGACACATTGTATGTAGTAGATAGGAATGACGAAACTGTACCCATTTGCCCGAGCTCCAGTTTTGATCCTTAAAGTTCATCCAGTTTGACAGTGGAACCCAAGCCATTTTTTAAAGGCGTGCCTGCGAAATACCTCTCTGTTAACAGTTTTTTAAAAAATATAAATTGGCACTGCCTGTGAAGCTTTTGTACTTTTATTTCTGGACAGAAAATTTTTAAATAATTGGAAATTTTATTGTTTTGTTGGGTTTTTTTACCTTTTAAAAAAATATAACAGGAAAGGCAGTTTATGATAGCTAGGGATTTCAACAATTTTTTTTATCTTGCTGCCTTTGGTGTTTCAAGTTCTGTCTTGAAATAAACTCTAATGCTTTATCTTTGTGTACCTACTAGGGGTATAAGTATGTCTAATTATACACGTGGTAGTATTCATTCAATTTTAACACGTTATTTTGGTGTTTCTCTAGAAAGGTGGCACTTGTGTTTCCTCTCCCAGCTTGTTCGGAGCTAGAATCTTTCAAGGCTCCTCCCAGGGAGCCCATCTGACAGCAGCCTGGGAGACGGACGGACGGACGGACAGACAGACAGACGGGGTGTCACCTCTGGGATGGGGCGTCGCCGGCTGCCCTCGGGCTGCACTGAGCCACAGCGGCCTGGCCAGGGCTCTTGACGGCAGCTGAGTGTTGACACAGCAGCAGTCTTTCCGTTTTCGAGCCTGCAGTAGACGGAGGTTTCGAATGATAAACCTTCACCCATCCTCTGCCTGCCTGTCAGACAGTAAAAGGTTATTCTCACTGTGCTGAAGAACGCTTTAGTCACAGATGTCGAAAACGTCATTTATAATGTAAACGTTCTGTGTCCCCAAAAGTTCTTTTTATAGTATTCACTTTAGTATTGACAGTGTTTTAAAGCTTTGAAAGAGGATTGTGCTTTTTAGAAACTTAAGGGATGACATCCACAAAGAATGTAAACTAAAATATTGTCTTGCCATATTTGATTTTACTATAGCATCTAAGATTGGATAGACACTTGATTTATCTGGTCTGTCATATAAACTTTTTTTTTTTTTTAGTTTAACTTTTGTCTCTTTCCCGAGCACTGGCTGTCTGTTGCAGTGAAAGCCTTTTATAAAATAGGGAGATTGAAATCA
Organism: Trachops cirrhosus; assembly: GCA_028533065.1. NCBI lineage: Eukaryota > Metazoa > Chordata > Mammalia > Chiroptera > Phyllostomidae > Trachops > Trachops cirrhosus. The sequence goes on from CM052543.1 coordinate 123,209,563, forward strand.
GTCCTTTTGTATGCATAAGTGTAGGTAATTATACTTTAAAGAGAACGTGCTTTGTACATTTTAATTTTTATAAAGAAACGAGCAGTTATCTCCCTGACACCTTATTAAATGTATAATTAACCTTATGATCCCTAGCTCACTTGTGAATGCTTGGCAGTATAATTGGAGAGGAATAGTGTTTCTTTTTTTCCTCTTTCTTTGCAGTCCTAAACCTTATTCTGTGGTTGTTGAAGTACTAGTTTAATTTTTCCCTTGTCTTTTTAAACAAACTTTATACTTGAAATGCCAAGGACAATATTCACAAAAGCTTGACATAGCCTGCACTTGTATTCTTTTTTTCTTGCCTTAAAAAAAAATTGCTCAACTCTTAGGCCCTCCTATTAGTAATACTACATTACTATATCATTGTGAACTCTCTTAATTGGAAATACTCCCCTTGGTCTGCTTGTTTATCAGAACCCTTCACTTACTGGATAATGATTTAATTTTTAGAGATGCGGAGCAATTGCTGAACAAACCCCAGTTTTCGTGGTGTTCTGTATGAGGAATTCTCGGAAACCGGGAAAGGTACTGTGCTTAACTTGCTGACAGATCACTGGTGCTGTACGCCAGAGATGGGCGCATCACGTGGGAGCATCACGTGGGCGCGTCACATGGGAGCACACTGGTTCAGGGCCCATCCGAAACCACTGTGGAGGTTGAAGGCTTGCCTTGTCCGTACGCGGCTTCACTTTCCTGTACCCGACAGAAAGTTGGCTCTGGCGCCCCAGTTGTACAGGAGGCGCAGAACAGGGTCACACAGTGAACTCTCCGTGCACATAGCTGTGCAGAAAGAGCCCTGGGAAATGGAAGGTGAAGATCCCGTTGCTTAGTCACTTGGTACAGGTAGCAGTGCGGAAGCACTCGTCCCATTAGGTGGCTGTTTTGACCATTTCTCAGGTGTAAACTATCAGGGACATTAACCATTTGGCCTCAAAACCGGTGCGTGCCAGAATTAATGTTCTCAGTTTGTACACTTGTATACACTGAAAGCTGCATGTGTGCTGTGTAAAACAGAGCCACGTCCTGTTTCTGATGTTAAAAAAAATAAAAGCGTATTTCCAAAAATAGTTATTTAGATCTAGTTTTACTGGTTAAGCACCAGGAACCCCATTCTTAGTTTATTTGGGCACATTATGAAGTTTCAAACTGAGCACCAGTTTTAATGTTTGTTTTATTGTGAAACATTGAGGTTGTTTCCAGTCTGGGAAGTCTTAAGTTTTCCTTAATTTCTATATACTTTCCATACACATAAACACACTTAAAAATGTTTTTTTCACCTAACTGCAAATTTTATTTCTGGCTTATGTATTTTTTACAACAAAAAACTTTTTGAAAATATTTAGTTGCCCCTTTATTCCTTTCAAAGAGACTAGTTGTTAAAAATTTGTGATTAAAAAGTATAAGAAATCCAAAAAGCTCTTGTCACTTCACATATGGGGCTATGCCAAGTAAAGCACCTCCTTGCCTTGCTGGTAAGATGGGGCAGGAAATGTACAGTAACATCTGGTTAGAACATTCCTCCCTGGAGACTTTGAATCGCAGCAAGTCCTTGAAAGATGCAGGTCCAGGTGTCGGCTGACCAAATAGACACGCTAAAAAGTGACTTTGGAATTTTAAAAATTCCAGTTACTGTGACCACCTGTTTGACAGTAGCGTGATTAGGCCAGATTTAGCTTCTTTTGGTGAGATGGAGACAGCGCATGAAGCTCTGTGAAATCCACCTTCGCTTATCCCAGCAACATTGCGGTGTTCGGGAATGCTCGGTGGCTCCTCACTGGGGTGTGACACTTGTATTCCCCGCGGGAGCTGAAAACTGAAAGCACTCAGTAAAAATTCCCGGGAGACCTGCAAATGCTCTGTTTATACACCAAATCGGGAAAACTTCAGAGTGTGTGGCTGAATTCATCACATTTTACCTAAAAATTTTGGTCCCAAAAGATAGTAATTATCTCTTCTACTCTTTAGGATCTCATAACCTCCTGCTGACCAACTGACAAAAGAAGCAGTCTTTATGATATTTTAGGAAAATATTCATGAAAATGTAAATGGAAGTGCATTAACTTGAAAAATACTTGTTTGTTTTGCCTGCAAATTATTAAATTAACATCAAATACTGAGATACAGGCATACCTCATTTTATTGCATTTTGCTTAATTGATGCTTCACAGATGTTGTTTTTTTTTTACAAATTGAAGGCAAGACCCTCCACCAGCAAAAAAAATTACAACTTGCTTTACAATACGTGCTTTCTCTCAGTTGTCTGGAGCTGAATCCATAGTATCTTTGAGGTATGCCTGTATACAGAAGGGGAAATAGTCCATTAAATTGAGTAGGCAGTTTTATTATCATTATTGTCAAGATTTTGTGATACAATATCTATATATCAGTGTTACATTTCAGGGTGTTTTGACCTGTGTTTTAATTCCTTAGGCACAAACATTGAAATCTTTGTTAGAATTGATTCCTGAATTAACTGAAAAGGAAGAAGCATACTGTTCCATCATGAGAAGCTATGGTAATAAATTTAATCTGATTATACCATTTAAGTGATTTAAACATTTGCAGTATAGTTAACTAAGTCTTCAGCTCAAAGGTAGTAATCTTAAATATCAAATAATTATTATATAAATATTTTACTTATCTTTAGCATATGTTTAAAAACTGTAAGAAAAATATGAATTATCCATGTAACTTTGACATAAAACCAGTATCACTGAGCAGTTTCAGAGGGGCCCTGGTGTGTGGAGCAGCATCCCAGGCTCCTGGACGGAGTCGGAAGTGCACTTGGACGTGCATGTCGGGAACAGGGCAGCCTCCCCAGAGCCCTGCCACCTGAAACACTGCATGCAGTTGGTGCATACTTGACCTACCCCTTGACCTGTCTTCTTGCTCCTTCAGTACCTTCCTGCCTACCTAGGCCTTTGAAATAACAGGCCCTTAACTAAAAAGTGGGCTCCAGAGTTTTACCTTAAGTCACAGTTGAAATTCCATCCTTTAAGCAGTTTGTTCCCTGATTGCCGCCCAACACATGTGAAAGGGAACCCATCTAAAATGTCCTCAGTAATCAAGGTAAATGTTAGCATTTCTAAGTCTTGATCACCTGTCCATCGGCCACCCACTGAGTTGGTCACTTCAGGCGAGGGATAAATAAAGAATTGCTTTTTTTATTCTATTGTTGGCAGGACAACAGATTGCAATCAGAATTAACTAGTGAGTTGGTTCTCCAGTTTTCCACCCTTGTCTGGGGAATGTGATGCATGAGGTCTGTCCAGAAGGAATCCAGCCATGTGATATGAAAAAGAGAGACATTTATTGAAGAAGATACAATACACAAGAAACATTGTACATAGGACAATGACACCTCAGTCCCCTTTAAAGTAGGCACCTTAGAACCTCACACAGTTCTCCCAGTCACCTTCGACTGCCCTGTCATATTTTCCTGAATCTCATCAGTGGTCTGAAATCACTTCCCTTTCAAAGGTGATTTTAGTTTGGGGAAAAGCCAAAAGTTGCAGGTTGGCAAATCTGGGCTGTAGGGAAACTGAGTCACCTTGGTGATTTGATGTTTCTCAAAAAAAACACCAAACCTCTGCGTGAAACACGCTGCGTGAGCAGGCGCCTTGTCATGATGAAGCTGCCAGTCACCAGCTGCCCACAGCGGCCTTCTGAGTCATCTGAATAGTTTCCGCAGAGGAATGTTCAAATTTAACGCAGAATTTAGTGCAGGTGCGTTGCTCTACACGCTCAGTCATTCTGAATGCAGCAGCCACGCAGTGCACATGCTCACTCAATGTTTCTGCCGCCCCCACTGACTAGTACAGTGAAGTCGTCCTTGTTCACACATGTGCATCCCAGTCCCCTCTCCTGGGCTGCCAGGTTACAGGGATGTTGCCCAAACTGTTCTCATTACAGTAACAATGGCTGGACTTTTTCCGGACAGTCCTCGTTGTATTTCAAAACAGAGCTATAATCATAAACCTCAAAGTTCCATTTGGGGAATTAACAGATATTAAATAGTAACATGGAATGGGGTCAAACAGCAACAAACTACTAACTTGTGTAAATCCACTTGGGAATTGGGTGGGAGAGGAGCAGGGCCTTCGGAAGTGGTGAAAGGGGAGGTGGAGAGTCTCCTGAGCGGCATCCTGGAAGATGGCAGCGGCTGAGTGGAGCCCTTGACAGTGTCAGGGGAAGGACTGAGACAGGACATTGACTTCACCCAACCAACCCCACGATCTCTTCAACCCCAGAGGCATCCACCCTCACTCCCCTTTGGGAAATCTTGGATTGATTCCTCCACTTCTCACATCCACCCTGGAGGCTCTTCCTGGTGCTGCTCAGTTGGGATTGGTCATAGAACATCAGTGTAGGGTGAGGGGGGTTGTTAGGGGCTTAGATGTTAACAGTTACCAACAAGTTAGTAGTAGCAGAGCCCTTATAATCTTAGCAGTAAACTTACAAAGAAACTTTCTGCAGATCAGCCTAAGGGGACAGCTAGCTAAACCTAGCTCCTAGGGCACTCCATCACCCATTCAAGTGAAACATCCCTCATATCTGCTTATTTTATAACAGAAGAATGTATTGAAAGTCTTGGTGGTGGTGTTTAGCTGATGGTCTTGATATTGATGTAGATAAAGACTTCTGCATAATTTGCGTGCCCCTCACCACAACAGTTGTCCAATTAACTCGATTTCAAAGTGATTTTAGGTAGAAGAGAGCTGAATGGTGGGTGTGTGCTTACTCGGTGGTTGAGGACTTCAGTTTGTGGTCACTTTTACAATCACGGATCTCCTAAAATAGTCGTATTTGTCATTTTCTTTCTTTTGTACTGATTAATGCTGAATGAGAGGCTTGGGAAAGGAGTGAGGGAGCTTGTAGATTCTGAATGTGGCTTTTTGCTAAAGGTAGTTAAGTGTTCATTTGCCTTGGGATCCAGGGACCCAGGAGTCCCTGAAGAGCTGAGTGTTTTGGGAGAAGGGGAGACAGACTGTCTTTATCTGTGATTGATATCTTTTTCCTCAGTGTTGGACAGTGATGTGTCATCTGCTAAAGCGCTGTATGAAAGTTTGACTGCAAAGAATATAAAATTGGATAATCTGTTTCTAAAACGTTACGCAGTTCTGCTGAAGAAGGCTGGAGAGCCTGTCCCTTTTGCTGAACCCCCTGTGAGTATTTCTTAATTAAGGGGAAAAAAACTACCTCTACAGGCTTATGTATGCTTTGCAATAATATGTAAAAAAAAAAAAAAGGTACTTAATTACATGAGGATTAGATCTCTGTGAAGGACCCTCAGGGGAGGGTTTCAGGCACTGAACCCTCAGTCCTTGGCTGTGGGCGGAGGAGGGCATAGCTCTCTGGGACTGGGGTTTCAAATGCAAGGTCCGTTTCCGACCTTCACCTATAGGTAGGAATTTAGCAAATGTCCTTGGGGTGGTTTTCTCATCATTTCAACTGGAAATAGGATTTAATAACCTATATTTCAATAGCCAAGTGTATTATAGAACTATTAATTGCTTATTCATTTTAAATAAGTTTGTTTTTATTTCTTCATCTAGGAAAATTTTTATTGAAGTATAATTGACATTATATTAGTTTTAGGTATACAATGTAATGATTTGATGCTTATATATATTATAAAATGATACCATAATAAGTCCAGTAATATTCATTACCTTACTTAGAAACAAATTTTTTATCTTGTGGTAAAAACTTTTAACAACCACTCCGCAAGCTACTTTGAAATGTGCAGTACGGTATCAGTACCTAACAAGCACCACGCTGCGTATCACATCCCCGTGACTCACTGGTTTTATAACTGGAAGTTTGTTCCTTTTGGCCCCTTTTCACCCACCGTCCTCCTCAGGCAACTACCAACCCGTTCCCCGTGTCTGTGAGCTCAGTTTTGTGTTTTGTTTTTTAGATCCACGTGTAAGTGAGATTAGATAGTATTTATCTTTTTCTGAGTCATTAGCATAATGTCCTCAAGGTCCATTGGTGTTGTCACAAATGGCAAGATTTCCTTTTTTTGTAATAGAATAATATCCCCTGTTTGTGTGTGTGCGTGTGTGTGTGTGTGTGTGTACCTATCTTCTTATCCATCTACCCACTGATGGACATTTAAGTCATTTCCCTGTCTTGGCTGTTGTAAATGATGCTGCAGTGAACACGAAATTGCATGTATCTCCTGAATTAGTGTTTTTGTTTTTTTTGGATAAACACCCAGAAATGGAATTGCTGGGTCATGTGGTAGTTCTACTTTTAATTTTTTGAGGAACCTGCATGTACTGTTTTGCATAACAGGTATACCTATTTGCACTCGTAGAAGCCGTGCATGAGGCTTCCTGTTTCTTCACAACCTGCCAGCGCTGGTTATTTCTTGCCTTTCACAACGGCCACTCTCACAGGTGTGAGGCAGCGCCTCATTTGGCTTTGGTATGCATTTCCCTGGTGACGAGGGACAGTGTGCGCCTTTCCTTGTACCTGTCAGCATCTGTATGTCTTTGTTGGATCTTCTCACCATTTTTTAGGCTTTTTTTGGCTGTTGATTTGTATGAGTTCCTTTATATTTTAGATAGTAACCCCTTCGTAGACCTAGGATTTGCAGATATTTTCTACCATTTGTGCAGTGGGTTGCCTAGGAAGTTTTGTTTATCGTTCTGTTGAACAAGAGGAATCGCATGCAGAACTTCTTTTCACTGTGTCATTGAACTGCACGTCACTACACCGTGTTTACTTCAGACACTTCAGCCTTCTATACTGGTTACAAGTGCCTGCACGTGCACGCACGTACACACACGTACACGCACCCCTGTGCTGGCGTTGACTCTGAGTGCAGGGCCCTGGACCTGAGGTCCCAGGAAGCATGCCGGAGAGCTGGAGCTGGGGGCACTCGGCTGCCCGGGGCCCAGCGGTCTCTGCTGCGGCCTGTTTCCAGCACTTCACGATTTCTAAGTTTTGTGCCATCACCTCTCGCTAGTAATTTTATCTTCCCTTCCCTCCCTTTTTGTCTCCTAAACAGGAAAGCTTTGAATTTTATGCAAAGCAGCTAAAGGAAATACGGGCAAACCCTTTGTGAAACAAGCAAGCACTGCTTTGTTTTGTGTGTACTTGTGATTCTGTGTCTAAAATGTTATTTTTTAAATGTATTTGAAAGGACAAAAATAAATAAATGAAAAGTTACTCTGTTTATTGCTTGTATTTATTTGTAATAGGGGATATGATATAGTCCATCTTATTGACAGTAACTGTGTGCACATCATCACCAAAGTTTTGGGGCTTTGCCTACGATATGAATCTGTGGCATTTTGGGGCTCCTCGTGTGTGAAGCCGTAATTTTTCAGAGCCTTCTCCCAATTGACTCTGTAAGTCCTGTACTTAATTTCATTTATTATTTTCATAAAAGGCTATTTCTTTCTTTAAGACTTGTTAATATTGTTTATCTGAAAAATTTTGGAGCTGGACAAAATGATGTTCAGTGAGCTTCCTAATGCTTAGTGTTCTGTGCCCTGTCGGCTCTTTACATGTGGGAAGCCATGGGTAATCTCCCAGTTTTGTAAAGTGTTGGCACTGGAAGGCACCTTCCCAGTCATCGAATCTCGTGCTCATCATTGTCCAGCGAGAAGCAGACTCAGGGAGACTGTTGCTCGCCCTGGTGGCGGTTCTGTTTGCCGGCGCTGGAGGCTCCTCACCTGGCTTCCCTTCTACCACAGCTGCTCCCGTGAGCCTCCGTGCGCAGGAGTCTCTGAAACAGCCTCATTCGCGAGTTTGATCGTGAAATAGAGCAAGGTGTTTCCTCTCGTTTTGGTTTCATGTCTTTGTCAGCACAAAATACATCCAATACTGGGCTTGGCCCTTTATACTCATATTCTATCAGTACATGATTTAATACACAAAGGAGTGGAATCTTTGTTTGTATTTAGCTTTTCAGAGTTATCTCCAAATGGGCTTCCACACCTGTCACCACATTATAAGTGGTAACTGTGAAAGAATTGAAGATGGCAGTCAAAACAGTTCGCCATTACAAAGGAATGGGGATTAGGTCATTAATTACTAAAGAAGTTGAAAATGTTTTGTTTGAGAATTATCCCCATTTTGTGGTGTTCCTCGTCTGTTTGAAATTGGTGACCACCTACTGTGTTGGTTTCGGAGACCACTCACCTGGTCCCACTGTTCGAGAGAGGGGCGGCCTTGTCTCGGGGGAGGATGCTGCCTTGGCTGCTGGAGCTGCCGACCGGTGCCTGGTGGGACCAGCCTTCCTGCATCTGGAGCCCATGGATGGCTTGAGAGGGAGGGATGATGGAGGAAAGCCCAGGAAAAATGTTACAGTGTTGGCCGTGCTTTTCTTCACCTTTCTTCTCCTTAGAGCTAAGGACTCGGGCTGGCCAGTGCCTGGCCTGGAGGACTTCCTGGCGTTCTCTCCTCTGTGCACCCCTCTGTGCACCCAGGAGGGCGGACCTGCACCTGCCGGACTCGCGATGTCGCCATGTCGTCTGACTGCCGGGAGCCTCATTCCATCAATGATTCCCCTGACGCAGACCTTGTGTTTTGCAGTTCTGCTCCTAGTTGAGCGAAGTTTTATTCATGTTCTTTAACCTAGGTCTCTACAGTGAGGCATAGCCTTGGGGCGTACTTGGGCTTCGCAGTCACCCGTGGGGAAACTGAGTACGATCTCAGTGACACGGAGCGACGCCAGGCCAGCGGAGCACGTTGACCCTGGTAAACGTGGCTGTAGTGCAGAGCGAGTGGGCATGAACCCTCACCTGGCGCTCTAAACACGGGCCGGAAACACACGGCGTGTGGCGACGAAGAGCTACCTCGTCGTGTATCTTTAGCACTGATTGGCTTTCCATTTTGTATGTAGGGTTTTAAAATAATTGTATATCCTAGGTGGGCTTATGAATGCTTCCTAAATATATACCAGTGAAATTAAACAGAAATACAGAGTGAACACAATTATAGCAACACTTAGTCATACATTTTAGACTCAAGCTACAAGCAAATGGCTAATTCTAAAAAGTAAATGTCATCGTAACCTTTTGGAAACTATAGCATTTCATATGTAATTGAACATCCATGTATTTGAACCTAATTTTGATGTGAAATGCTTTGAATAAATTGTATTCCAAAAACCTGTGGGCTTCTTATTTTTATCTTGCCAAACTTTGCATAACCACTTTTAGCCAATTCAAGGACTTCACTCTGGAAATTTTAAATTAAGAATTGTGTGGTGGCCTCTTGTTACCAGCCTCCTTGGGGTGCAGTTTTTGTGGGGAACCTGTGAAGTCACTGCTAATCTGCTTAAGGACAAGCAGGCAGCTAATCTGAGATCCCTGGGGTACAAAGTTGGCAAGAATTAGTAGGGTTGGATATGTGGAAAGTCAACACTTACAATGTTGGGGATTTTATCTCAAAGGTCGGAGGGTGCACAGCTGCATAAATGACTCGGATCCACCCTCACACACTGTCTTCAGCACACCTTTCCTCTCCGCCTTCACGCTCCTTTCTCCTGAGTGCATCCTAGGCTGGCATCAGTGTCACCTTTCTGCCACTTTCTCAGGCCCTCTTCCCACGCACTGTATTACTTTTTCTCTCTCCAGGGCTCCGGAAGCCACTGGAAATCGGAGCGAGTATCGCACAGGCCGTGAACCCCCTGCAGACCAGCCAGCTCTTGTCTCCTGTCTGTATCCCTTGCCAAGCACAGTCCTGGCTTTGAGTTCATAGTAAATCGAGTCGCATAGCTAACACCGAGTCTGCACTATCCTGTGCCAGACACCCCTCTTGCCTGATACTCATGGCAAGAAAGTGAGGACTTACAGAAGCTGTACGCCCAGAATCACAGCTGTATGTCACATTGCCAGTACTGAGTAGTCATTGAGTCACTGTGCAAATACACAAACAAGCACTCCAGCTAAAAGTGAAATGACTCTCTTAATAAGAGAGTATTCTATTTATTCAAAAACAAGAAAAATCCTTCTCACAAGAAGTTCCCAGTCTGGACAGCTTACGCTGGGAGGTTATCTTCTTCCATTTAATCGAATACCCATTTCCTGGCATAATCACTGAGTCTGTGAATTCCAGTAAATTAAGCAAGCTTTAGAGTGCAAATTGTTCTTCCCAGTACAATTCAGTCCTGAAGTCTGCAGTGACTGAACTGCATACTTTTTTCCATGTCTGTGAGCACAGTTTTCACCTAATACTTGTTTTTATGGCAAAACATATTTGTGGAGTTTTTGTAAGTGAAAGCAGCGTTCCTGAAGTACAGTGGAACTCAGACCCGCAGGGAGCACAAAATCATGGTAATTTATGGCTTTGGTGGTGTACAGTCACACGCAAGTGTTTCCATTAGAAGTATATCCTGCAGACTTTACAAAACCTGTATTATGCAGCTTTGGTACAAATAAAAGAAATGCCTGCATTAGCAAATTCAGAACAGGCACTTATCTTTTTCTTTGCACGAAGAAAAGAAACATCATTGTGCGCAGGTAGAGCAAAAACACTGAATCAGCCTCAGACCTCGGGTCGGGTCCCTGCGAGTTCGCCTGGACTGGACTGCTCTGGGGTCCACGCTCGTAAGGGGTGTTTTCTCCACCAGCCCTGCCCCAGGTGTGCACTTGCTGGAATTCTCTTCATTATTTCCTTCCTTGTCATTTCCTTCCCAGGAACGTGACCCACGGGTCAGAACAGAGCCTGGCACTGGTGCCCTGGAAGTGTCGTTGAGGGAATCAGTGGGCACACCTGTTTCCCTTTCCACGCCAGTTTTTTTCCGAGGTGTGTGGTCTGTGTGTGTCGGAGGGTTTTCTCACACACACTTGTGTTCACAGGAGGTCGAAGATGCCACTTTGTAGCTCAGAGCTTAGATACTGGGGGTGGAGGCCCGTGAAGTCCTTTAAAACCTGCATTCTCACATGTAAACACTGTCGCATCTTGCTGTGCAGAGCAGGGCACTCTGACATGTGATAGCCTCAGCTGAGCACGGTCACAGGACCAGAGTGGCATCGACAACAACAGAACCCTATTTTTAACACAGGGCAGGAGAGCTTTCGGCCGTTTGGGGGATGCCTCCAGTGTTGCAGAAAGGCCAGACCGCCATGCCAACAATGAATGTGAGCACTACTCCAGAGAAAGCTGGTGTTAACCAGCTGTGCAGTTGATGTGGGTTTGAAAATCTCAACCCACAGCTTGAAACACTATTGTTTTAATTAATAGCTGCTAGCGCCACGTGCCCTGCTGTCCTGCCTGGCAGCCAAAAAGGGGCTGGGACCCGCCTGCCGGCTGCCCTGCAGACACCACCTCTGGCAGACCAGCGATGGGGACTGACTCTGATTGCTGTATACGCTGGCCCCTTTAAAGGAAGAATCGATCAGGTCAAAACAAGTGACAGATGACTTGAGATCTGAATGACCTCGTTTAGGCCATTTGCAGGTAAGGATTTTTATTTTCAAGGATTTCGTGAACATTTGATACATTTTCCAAATGCGCACAGGTTAACCAGCAGATGCTTTCTCGCTCACCTTCCTCGGAGCCTGCCTGGTGCTCCCGACCCAAGGCTGGGCCCGAAGGACAGGGACACAGGGTGGCTGTGCTGAACCCTCTCAAAGTGACTGATTTGAGTCTCCATAGAACCCCGAGCCCCGGGTCTGTAGTTAACACTTGGATTTGGTGTAGACTTAAATGTCACGGCTGCTAACTGTTTAATCTGAGATCAAAACCGGGAGAAAGGAGGGAGAAAGGAAAAAGCAAACGCACAGCCTACCTCTGTGAGCCTGCCCAGGGAGACTAGTTTGACCCAGGGCAAGATTATGTCCTAATGTTTATAGGAACAAGAGCAGTTAAATCACATCAGGAAATATTTGAGTCGATACAGGTAATTATTTTCTGCTTCATTAAAATGTCCCCGTCAATAGCATAACTTACAGTTAGAGGGCTTAAAATGCAAATTCCAAAACCGTGACCTTTGGATCAAGAGCCTGCAAACCGGAGCCTGGGGCCAAATCCAGCCCGCTGCCTGATTTTGCAAACTGTTTCATTGGAACACGGCCACGCCACCCATACTGTAGAATGTCTGTGGTCGCTTTGTAACCACACAGAGCTGATTGAGTAGTTGCAACAGAGACTTTGTGGCCCTCAAAGCCCAAAAGATTTGCTCTCTGACCCTCGACAGGTAAAGTTTGCAGTCTCTGCTTCTGGTAATGACACAAGCAGACCCCTACCCTTCGCAATGCAGGGGGCGGGGAGGGAGGGCAAAGTGAGCTGCATTTGTGTCTCCAGAACAGTGAGGGGCTCTCCCTGGCCTCACCTGCCCTAGGAAGCATTTTAGAAAAATGGACCATTGGAATCAGAGTCTCTGGGGGCAGGTCCACACTGGCATTCGGTTAAAGCTCCAGAGTGGGCAAGCAGGGTGGAGAACCGGGATGCTGTAGGGGAAAACAATACCCGAAGGAAATGGCGGCCGTTGGAGTTTCTCCATCTCAGCGGCCTTGGCCCTTGGCTCCTCGCCCCTGTGGCCCCGCACACCAGAACCCACGCAGTTGGTTGTTAAAGCCCTCCGCAGTCCAAGCAGCTAGAACTCTCATCGGGGGACAGACGATGGATGTGCCTCTGGCTGTCAACCCTCTCTGCACATAGGACTCACTGGGGAATTAAAGGGAAAACCCAGTGCCCTCCTTTTCCTCCCTTCTCCATTCAGGCCTAGCCACTAGGTGACCAGTGCAGGTGGGGTGGGCTGGGGTGGGGTGGGGTGGCGATCTGGGGTGGGCCCGAGGAGGGTGAGGAAGGCATTTGTGCAAACTCAGGGACAGCTTGCCGTGGGAGGTGCAGCCAGGCCAGGTGAGGGGGTCAGCAGGCGTGTGGGTGCAGCGTGGGTGGGAGGTGGGTTACACACACATTCATTGGGTTATGAACCCAATGAACGAAAATATTAGGGGTAATGGAAGCCAGTCCTCTCACAACTGGAGGAGGAAGCTACAGCTATGAGAAGGGACAGGACCAGGATCAACTCTGTGGTGCAGGGTTGGAGTTTGACATATTAATATCCCTTAGCTCCTTCCACTGAGGGGACCCGGGAGCACGACACCCCAAAAGTAACGAGCATACTTATCACTCAGATCATGGCCTTAGAACGCCCTTTTCTGCTGAAAGGAACTAGTGTTCTTTAGGGCAGTGTCTGCCTCCTGGACGGGGAGAGAATGTGCTAGATGAGCCTGAAACACTTGATTGTGAAAAAAATGTTCAAAGAGTGACGGACACGTGTCCGAAGGGTGCAGAAGCCGGCTTGAAAGGGCTCTCGTGGCCAATCAGGGACAATTTGAGCATCAAAGTTAATAACGAGTGTAAAGGAGTATAACACAATGAATAAAATAGGAAACCACGAGTTCATATTGATAAATTTTAAAATGAATAAATGAGAAGTTTAATGAGGAATGGAAAAGTACACAGTTTCAAAGTGCTTACCTACAGACGACTTATTTATTACAGAAGCAGGGAAAGTAGTGACTTTTCTGTGGGGAAGCCAGGCACACTCCTTTCATCTGGTGATCAAAGCGAGCCTCATAAAAAAGGGACAAACCGCCATCACCCGATAGGAGGCAGTGCTGCGGTAAACCTGCCAAAGGGGCGTGGCCCGGGTTTAATCGCGACAACATAGTAGATAAATCCAGATCGAGATCTAGTCTATAAAATCTGTATGTGTCAAGGTCAGGAAAGTCAAGGAAAGCTGAGAGTTGTGGTCAACTGAAGGAGTCCACTAGCTCGACACTCGATCCTGAGCTGGACCCTTTGCTGTGAAGGATGTTGCCAGGGCCCCGCGTGAACCTTGAATCTGGTCTGCCCGTTGGATGGCGGCGATTACGGTGCAGTGATGTGAATATCCGGAGTTTGACGGTTGTACCGTATGAGAGCTCTGACCCTCGCATTCAAATGTGCATACGGATCACCCAGGGATCTTCCTAAAATGCAGATTCTGAATCAGAGGGCCTGGGCGGAGCCTAAGACTCCATCTGTCTACTCAGTGCCCAGGCAAGGCCCGTGCCGCTGGCCAGGGGACCTGAGGTGAACACTGTTTTGTCTCTAAGCACCCACCTCACCCGTCTCTTGGTTGCAGACCCTGGTTTTGCTTTGGGAACAATCCCCTCCCTGCTCTCTGTGCTCCTGTTTTGGGTCACCTGGTCCTCAATGCTGAGACATGAAGCATGTGACCCGGCCTGCTCTGTCCCAGACCCTAGCCACTGTGAGAGCCCAGGGCAGGTCCTGAGACCCAGCTAGGGTCAGTGAGATGGAACCGTAAGAGAGAGGCCTGGCTGAGCTGACACAGCCTCTATGAAACTCTTCACCTTCGGGAACCTCCCTAGGATTCCCAGGCTTTCTGTGGCTCAGGCCTTGCCTTCTAACCTCTAAAAGGCTTTTCGGACCTCCACGTGAGCCCACCACATAGCAGCTGTGTGACCTTACTTAGCATACTAAACTTGTCTGTGCCTCAGTTTCCTTATCTATAAAAATGGGATGCCGCCCACCCCACCACAAAGTTTACTTTGAGAAGTGAATGTCATTGACATGAAATGTTTTGTTTTGTACCTGTCTCAGAGTAGGTGCTCAATAAATTTTTAATTGTTCGGGTTGGCTTTTGGAGTCCATGGCCCCACACAAAGAGAAGGGTAGCATCTCACTGGTAGGTTTTAGGTCCTTTCTGTATTGAGAGTAGCTCATTGCAGAGCCTGGGGACTCTGTAGGAGGAGGCTGATATTCCACTAGCTGTTATGTTTTCGATTCCTCTAAGCCCTATCAATTCTTGCATAGTTTTGAAGCAGCTCAGGTGCCCATCAGTAGATGACTGGATAAAAAAGCAGTGGTACATTTTCACAGTGGAAATCTACTCAGCCGTAAAAAAGAAGGAAATCTTACCTTTTGTGACAGCATGGATGGACCTGGAGAGCATTGTGCTAAGTGAAATAAGCCAGTCAGAGAAAGACAAATACCATATCATTTCATTTATATGTGGAATGTAATGAACAAAATTAACTAATGAACAAAACAGAAAGAAACTCATAAATAGAGAACTGACTGACAGCTGTCAGAGGGGAGGGGGCTGGAGAGCTGGGTGAAAAAGGTGAAGGATTTAAGCCAAAAAAAGCCCCTCACAGACACAGACACAGACAGACACAGACACAGACACAGACAGCAGTATGGTGATTACCAGACGGAAAGAGGGTGGGGGAGGTAGAAGAGGGTAACACGGGGATAAATCGTGATGGAAGGAGACTTGGGGTGTGTAACACACAATAAAAAAAAAAGTCTTGCATGTCCTAATTACTTGATTCTCACCTAACTGGATTCCATCCTGTATTGAGTTGCCTATATAAATGCATATCAAAAGGAAATAAATTAGCAACACTGTAGGTGTCCCAGGTAAGGTTTTCACATTCCCGGCAATCTAGACTCTGACCAGTGATCAGAAATCCCTTTCGACTGTCTTTATTCTACTGCCATCCTGTGGCCAAGTTGTGCCACTGCAGCGCCGTGGGCCGGATGTAGCAGAGCAGCTGACTTCACACTCTCCTTAGGCCTGGGAAGGGGCTCCTTGGGGAGAGGGGAGTGCAATGGAAGGGTCTACTCGAGTGCCCACCAGCGGGCAGGAGGTTGGGCGTGCATCACCAGTCTTGACTTGGTTTCTGTTTGATGAACTTTAAGCACACAAAGTACAGGGCCAGGAAGCCACCACTAATGCCGATGAGGATGAAGTAGATGGCGTACAGCGGGTAGGAGTCCAGGTGCATAGAGCTGAGGATCTGGAGACACAGACTACAGTGAGCTCCTTAAGATGATGTTCAGATGGATGCCATGTACCGGGAGTCCAAGGCCTTGGCTACTTACTTTGTCTCCTGGGACAGGGATGGTGAAGTTGCCGACCACCAGGTAGTAAGTTTGCCCTTTAACCTGAATCTGCATCAGCCCTTCGAAACACCACCGGAGGAAGGACACGTGGGAAACCCAGGCAGGCACTGAGGACAGAAAGACACATCATTCACACGGGCTAACCCCTTGCTCCCTGAGAAGCACCTTGGGGAGAGGGTCGTTGTAGCTCTGTCCCTGGGTAAGCAAGTCCCCTGAAGCAGCAGGGAGGGGAGGGGACCCCAGGTGAAAGGGCAGAGAGGCAGCTTGGGACATGGACTGGGATGGGAGACTGAGGGGGAGGTGGGGCCGGGGAGTGGCTGCAGGGTCACCCCATGTTGGTCCCTAACAACTGCAGAGAGTAAGTAACGAGGTGTCCCTCCAAGCACATGCTCAGCCCCCAAGAGCTGATGCACTGTGGAGATTCAGCAGCCCCAAACTAGAGACTTTTGTGTCTGTGTCCTGACCCTGTGGAGCTGCGATGCTGAGGGGAGGAGGAGGAAGCCAAATCCTGCCTGGTGGGTCAAGAAGGGCCTGGCAGAAAGAGGAGTGTGTGGTGTGGGAGCTTCCAAAGAGCTGGGCGAGGCAGCAGGGAGTGAGCAGCTGGCCTCTCCCCCACGGATTTGCCCTTCAAAAGCTCACTCTACACAGGTGAGGGTTGAGAGGGGCGTGGAGGGACCAGCATACAGAGATGAGGCTATTGCCTTGGCCCAAGTTGGATGATAGGACCAGGGCCAGGGGATAAGGCAACAGGACATTTCAGAGAGACTTGGGAGGCAGAATGGACCTGGCTCACTGGTGATGCGGAGGGTGCGGGACAGTCAAGGGTGACTTCCGGATGTCACCGGACATCCGGTGATGATAAACCCTTGGGGTTTATCAAAAGGTGCCATCCACACAGCCTTGTGGAGTTATTCCCTTGGCATGCAGGACAGCTGGCCCGGGCACCTGCTGCTTGAATTGGACCTAAATGATGAGTTCTCATCTCCAGGCCAAAGCAGGCCTAAGCCACAGTAGGCCTTAAACAGCTTGACCAGGTGAGGGGAACAAGCCTCACCTGTCCACAGGTTGTTCAAGCTTATCGTGAAGCCCCCAGTCAGGTAGAAGGAGGTGTAGAGAGCGTTGCCGAAGAAAGAGGACATGTGGAAGGTGGGGAGCAGGGCGGCGGCACACAGGGCCATGATCTTGCAGCAGAAGACCACCAGCCACACCAGCAGGAAGTGCAGCAGGAAGGGCTCGGGGCTCGGGCGCAGGTTGGCCATCCAGTAGGTGGGCATCCCGTAGATGAAGATGTAGGCACAGAGCTCCGGAAGCTCCCCGAGGATCTGCAAAGAGCAGCCCTCGCCAGGATGTGGAGCCAATGTCTTTGTTTGCTGCTAATCTTTATGAGGGCCAAAGAGAGCAACCCCCAGCAATGCCAACCTTCCCTTCCGGGGATGCTTAGGCTGCAGCAGGCAAGCGGCGGGCGTGTGGGACACCGGAGCCCGGGCTCACTGCTGACTTTCAGAAGCCTGCAGATGCCATGTGCTCCCTCGGAGGCAGGTCAGTGCAGTTTCCCCCAGCGGGTATCTGCTCTGGTAAGACCTGGTTTCAAGTTCCCACCCCCTGGTTTCTGCCCAGCCCTCATAGCTGTGTGGCCTTGAGACAGCCACGTAACCTCTCTGAGCCTGCACTTCCTTGCAGTGAGAATAGTAACCCCTACCTGACCTGCTCCAGGGCACGTGGTGGGACTGGAGAGGTGGAGTATGCTATAGGTCTCCCACTTTTTCTTTTTTAGATTTCTGCCGACCAGAAAGTGTCATTCTTGGTCTACAGTCCTGGCCTTCTGGTACGTGTTCAGAAAAAATGTCAAGTCTCTGAAACTCCCCTAGAGAAGGTGGCATCCACAACTGCGGACAGTGATGGCTGTCCAGTTCAGCAAGAGGTTCCTCTGTCACTTCTGTACAGTGAGGCGCAACTCTCTTTTCCCCCCACCCTCCACTTGGGGCAGTCACTCGCTCTCAGCCCCGACCAGTCACCTTGGCAAAGAAGTACGGCCCGGCGGTGTACAGCCCGTCTTCCAGTTCGTAGTAAAGCATCGCCCTCTCCGAGTGGCCTACAAAGGGAGAGTGAAACAGTGAGGTTAATGTACAGTGTTTCTGTTTCCTAGTCTCCCAGTACAAATTAAAAGTAGTTATAGTGCCTAAATGTCTTCTGTCTTTAAAAAACTTGACTAAAACTGTTCTGGTTTAGATGTTTGTGACTCTATGACTTGTGCATTGCTGTCAAGTATAAATCTTGCGACTCCTTGGTAATTTGCCTTCATTTGCATACTAATATTCATGCGTGAGCTTTGAAAACAATGATGTGTTAAGTCACAATCATGATGATGTTATTCAGCAAACGTGTTTTCCCTGGGAGCCCAGAGCCCCACAGGCGGGCTTTGGACCAGTTCGGCGGGCGGCCGACGCCGTGCGCTCTGGCTGCTCCAGGTGTGGCTCATCGGAGCCGGGGACACTCACATTTGGCAATGACGTCCAGCATCATGTTGAAGGGGATGAGGGCTCCAATCATGAACAAAAGGGCCGCCGTGTCCGTGAAGGAGAGCTTGACGGCCCCGTGGCCGTAGTAGAGGAACCCGATGACCAGGGACATGAGGCAGGCCTCCACCCCGTGGATGAGCAGGGTCGGGAGGTCTCGAAAGTCGTTGGAAATCTGACGACTTAAAAAACAAAGGAAAGAGGTGCCCAGGGCACAAGGGACGCCTGTCCGTGACCTTGGCCATGCCATTCGATCTCAGGAATGCTCGTTGTTCTCATCTGTGAGCACTTCACAGAGCCGCTGTGGGTGTCAGGCGAGCTCACTGGTGAAAGCGCCCGGCTCACGATCAATACTCAGTCAAGGATCGTGTTACTTTTCTCACTGAAGTATCTGCCCTGCGATTTTACCTAAAGAAGCCATCCCGAGGAAATGGCTCCTCAGGTACGTACGGAGGACAGGAGGGATGTACAAAGATGTTGGCTGTAGTTACTTGTAACAGCAACCGCCTGAAAGAGTCTGGCCATCAGCATGGAATCGGCAGGTAAATGAATTACGGCCGGGTTGGAATGCCTGGCCAGATGGGAGGTAGAGGGGCTAAGTAGCCACCCCCCTGTCCCCCAAAATGATTACAGAACAAAGAACAATATGCAAAGTATGGTCCCGGAACAAAGAACAATAGGCAGAGTGTAACCCCATTTATGGGCATGGTAACGCCTAGAAAGGCTCACACGGAAACTAACTGGCCTCTGGCTTCCCCTGCGGGCTGGTGTGACAGGGAACCTTCCCCTCCCGCTGGCGTTCTCCGGAACTGTCCGAATTCTTCCTAATGACCCTGCGATTACTATGGTCTCCTGGCCAGTAAGGATATTTTGATTTTGTTTACAGAATAAAAGTTACAGGGATGCTCGGTGTCACAAGGGAGGGCCAGTGCTGTCTTGGTGATGCTGTTTTTTTCCAAATGACTTTCCTCTTTAAATTCACTTTGAATTTCAGTCCCTCTTTCAAATTCACTTTAGATGGAAAGGGCTTAATTTGATACAATTAATTCCAGGGTTGGGGTTGGGGCGGGGTAGCAATGAAACGGCAGCAGACAGTTACCGGATCAGCATGGTGAACTGCTGCACGGGGCCGGGCCGCGCGGTGGGAGTCGGGAGGTGCTCGGTGTCCCGTGGGAGGACCAGGCTGTCAGGACGGAGAGTATGTCATGGGGGCGTGGGGGTGGCCACCTTCGTGAAGGCTGTCTCCACCCTGAGCCAGCCGGCCGGCCTCACCTCCTCGAACAAGTGGCCCCTCCTGGCTCCCTGGCCTCCGCTCTCCACACGAAGTCACTGAAGTCACGTACTTTTTCCCGAAACAGGGCTGCAAGTGACTGTGCCTTCTCCGTGGTGGCCACTTCCTGCTCTCTGCTCTGCCTGTCTATGCTGGTCAGGTCCACTGTAGGCAGAGGACGTGGGGCCATGGGCGACCTGTCCCGGTGTGTGCTCACAGGGGAGGTCAGAGCAGAGAGGGCAGAGAGGGTGGCTCCACCCGGCCAGGCCTGGCTGCATCTCTGGGAAGCCTGCCTCAGGGCAAGGGCTGGTGAGTCCGGAAAGGGGCCACAGAGGAGGGTCTGTGGGTGCTGACCCCCAGGCCCACACCCAGGCTCATGGTAGGGACTTGGGACAGGGAAGGAGGCATGGGACCTTCAGGCTCAAAGGCCGAGGCACAGTTATGCTGTGGCTCCAACTCCAGCTGTCCAAGCAGCTTGTGATGAGGACTCAGCCTCTCAGGAGGACGGGCCAGGTGAGCTGGCCAGGGCGAGGCTGACCAGTCTGGCCCCCCGGGAGTTCTAGTTCTCCCTGTAAATTAGTAATTTGGCTTTTCAAGCATCCTGCCCAAATGGGAAGAATGTTTTAGCTGGAGGTGCCAGAGTCCCACCAACTAAATAAAATTCTCACTGCCCCCAGGGAAGGGGGATGCCTGGGCCCCAGACCACAGGCCTCCTCTTACAGGGCCGCTGCAGTGCTGGGAAGGCACCCCTCCCGGTCACTGCCAAGGCCTCCCCAGCCCAGCCCCTCCCAGGCCTCCCCCCACTTCTCCCTTGGTGTTGGGGGGTTACCCCTCAATCATGCTTCTTCTTTCTTCCTCCCATTTTCTTTTTTAAGATTTTTTAAAATTTATTTTTAGAGAGAAGGGAAGGGAGGGAGAAAGAGAGGGAGAGAAATATCAAGGCATGGTTGCCTTTCAAGTGCCCCCAACTGGGGACCTGGCCTGCAACCCAGGCATATGCCCTGACTGGGAATCAAACCAGCAACCCTTTGCTTAGCAGTCCGGCCCTCAATCCACTGAGCCACACCAGCCAGGGCTCCTCCTCCCATTTTCATGGCACCTCTGAGGGATGGATAATGTCTGGAAGGGGTCTTATAAATTGTGATGCATCCCCTCTTTGTGCAAGGCTGGAGCTCAGAAAGCCAGATTCTCTGGCACCCCCAGGCCCTGCACCCCAGATGATGAGGGTCAACTGCTCCAGGGCTTATAGGCACGAGCCTCCACCAAAATAAATAAATAAATAAATAAATAAATAAATAAATAAATAAATAAATAATAAAAAGTAAAGAAAAAGAAAGTTCTTCTCAGGTCTGTTATGGGCATTTGACTCCTGGTAACTCCACTCTGGGGTTACTGCAGTTTCTCCCAGTGGCCAGGTTGGCAGGTGCCCTCTGCCCCCTCATCTGGGAAGAGCTGGCCTGAGGTGACACACTGGCAGGAAGCCAGGCTGGCACCTGCGCACAGGGAGGGAGGGTGAGCTCTGTGTGAGTTCACACAGGTTGAGGGCTGGCGGCTGGAGAGTGTGCCTGTCCTCCTAGGGGAGGGTTGGAGGGTGGGTGCCGGGAGGAGGGAGCAGGCTGTAGGGCCAGGAGGCAGGGTGGGGGCGGGAGCATCTGCTGGGAATCCCAATGCTGCACCTTATGGCTGTGCAAGGGGTTTAACTCTTTGGGTTCCTGCCTTCTCATCTGTGAAGATGGAGATGACCTCGGCCTGGCAGGGCTTCGAGGGTCAAAGGGACACCCTCTTGTGATGGGGTGCCTTTGGGTCCAGTGTCTGCCCTCGAGGAGATGGTCCCTGTCACCAGGTTTATGGTGAGTCCCCTGCTGCACCAGGCTGTCCGGGGAGGAAGGCTGGGGCTCCAGGTATCTACGGGAAAGGGAGCGGCTCCCCAACCCCGTGCACCTGTGCAGCTTGTCCAGCAGCCACCGTGCTCCTCAGCGTCAGGGTCCAGGCACCTGCTTCCAGAGCAGGCACCTGGATAGGCAGCTGTGCCCACAGGAAGGAGGACGGCATCACGTTTCCCCTGAGGGCCAAATGCTGAGGGCTCAGGACCAAAAGCAGAACGGCATCTCTGGTGCTGACGGAGCAATTTTCCTGTCTAGAGATTCACTGGCTGAGACCACCACAAAGGCCCTGAGCTGGCCTGCATCCTGGGCCCTCCTCTGCCTGTGCCTGGGGGCTCCCTGTCTCTGTGGGTGCAGCTTTAAGGTTTTCTGGAGGCCTCCCAATCTCAAATACACTATTTCTGTATAGAGTGTAAATAAAACCCACAATTCTAGAAATTGATCCAAACTCTCTTGGGTTGTTACAACCCCTCTGTGTCTTATCTATTGTGCACACAAGGGGGCAATGCCAGAAGCTGCTGTTTTCATCTCTAGCATTTGATGCTTGGCGAGCTGACCCAGGCCGCCCACCCCCATCCTCAGTCCTGCTCTCCTGAGTCTTTCCACCAGGCCCTGGGGAGCCCCATGTACCAGGTCGCAGGCCCGGCTGGCTCACCGTAGAAGTCAGCAGGGTTGCTGTAGCGAGGACAGGGGTAGCCGATTGCCGTGAAATACTGGACCATGTGCTGGGCTGCCCCCAAGTAGATGGTGATGCCAGATGACATCAGAAGGACCAAATCAAACAGCCTGAAGATGTCCGACCGAGGCTGGTGGAGGGAGATGAGCACCAGCCGGTTGCCTTTGGCCAGCCTGGACAGGGTTTTCACCAGGTTGTGGGCTGTGAAGCTGTCGAGCCCAGAGGTGGGTTCGTCCAGAATGAGGATTCCTTCCCAACAGAGAGGAGCCTGGTAAGTTGGCAGGTCTCTGGCCAGACCAGGCCAAGCCAGGTGGGCGACACAGGCCCCCTTGTGCCCACCCGCCACCCACCACCCTCACCTGGGTTCCACAGAAGCTGCACCCCAATGCTGACTCTCCGCCGCTCGCCCCCCGACACCCCCCGCACATAGGTGTTCCCCACGCGAGTGTTGGCACACTGCCGCAGCCGCAGCTCCGCGATCACGTCGTCCACCTGAGGACGAGAGGAGTCCAGGGCTTCCGAGGCCACCTCCGTGGCCTTCCCTGGCATATTTTGCCCCAGAGTATAAAAACCCCTGCTCCTCTGGATGGGTGTAAAGCTCCAGCCTTCATTTCCCTGGCCCACACGTGTTCCCTGTTCTGCCCACACAGCCCGAGCAGTTGCCACGGACCACGCCGTGTGGTGGGCATGGGGCCTTGTCTCAGGACAAGACAGGTGGGCTCCCTGCTCACACGAAGGACCACGAGACAGGTGAACACTCATCTCGCATTCTGTCGCCTGCCGTGAAGGGAACCAACTGGCCACGGGGCTTTAAAGGACAATGGAAGGGCAGGGCTGCGGATGTGGTGGGCTTTTCAAGATGAACCGGTGGTGAGCTGGGGCCTGGGTCAGCAAGGGCAGGGAAGGACGTCATGGCTTTTGGGGTCCCCGGGGTCAGTTAGTTACCCTTTTGTTGCGCTGGGCCTGGGAGAAGGCTCTGGGCAGGCGCAGCTGGGCCACGAAAGCCAAGGTCTCGCGGACGGTCAGGTTGGGGAGCAGCTGGTCATGTTGGCGCACGTGGGCCACGCACTTCCTCACCAGCTGCGGCGTGCTGGGCTGCCCGTTGATCCAGATGTGGCCTGATTTCACTTTGCCGCCATGGCCTCGCCCGGTGATCACATCCAGCAAAGAGGCTTTCCCTCGGCCTGCGAAGCCACCAGAGACGTCCTGAGATCGGAGGTCCTGAGGGGCCAGCCTGGACACCACTGCCGCCTGCACGGTCTCTGGCTACCCTGGGCTGCTCTGTCCTTGCAGAAGTGACCTGTCCTAGGGAAGCGGCACAGCACTCAGCCCTGGGTGGGGTGGCCCCAGCAGCTGGGGCTCCGGGCCTGTGCCCACAGCCAAGCAGAGCGCCCTCGGGGCGCTGGCGGCTCATTGGTGCTGGCGGCTCATTGGTGCTGGTGGTGGAGGCCAGGTCGCCACTGGGAGAAGGATGGCCTGCCTGTGCCTACAGGGTCTACCCTCTCCCTCAAAAGCAAGGCTGGTGTGAGTTGCCCTGTGAAGCGTCACTATTTGGGGCTGACAGACGTGCCAGCAGTGTCACCATTCAAGCTGACTTTGTGGCAAGGACTGATTTGGAGAATGAATAGGGCGTCTTTTAAAAATGCAAAAGTGCATCTATTTTCAGAAATAAGAGAGGAAAAACAGAGAAGTAACAGATGTGGAAATGATTTAAAAACGACAGCACTCTGTACACGTGTGTTCTGTGTTCCTCCCCACCTTTTACGTGCCCTTATTTTGTCAATAACACTTTTTACTCTCTCTAAAAAAGGGGGGGAGGGTGTCCATGGTGCATAAATTAACAGCGTCCTCTTCTGAATAACACAGCAATTGCTATGGGTCTGGGGAAGGGAGTGTGACTTCGTGCAGGCTTCTGGAGGGGTCAGTGACAGCCCCCTGTGAAAGAGAATGGGCCCGGGTCTGATGCTTCGTGCAGACAGGCTGGGAGGAGCTCTGTCCACTTCCCCCAGGTGGGGTTTTGGTTTCCTTACTCTAAATTCCTTTTAGAAAGCAAATTTGCCAAGTTGCTCCCAAACCAGGAAAGTGCCCTCGTACGTCATGTAGCAACGCTGTGCCACAAGCCACGTGCCACCTGCAGGCAACCCCACTGCCCCTGTGCAAAAGACAAACATCGAGAAGCTTCCCCAGGGATCTGTCTGCAGAGGGAAGGAATACAGGTTTCCGGCATAGAAAGGGACCTTCCCGCTGCCTCCTGAGTGCACCTCCTTCAAGATCCCTGAGAACTAGGGGTCTTGTGATGTGTTCCCTCTTTGTGCAAGGCTCAGAAAGCCAGATTCTCTGGGCACCGCCAGGCCCTGCACCCCAGATGGTGAGGGTCAACTGCTCCAGGGCTTATAGGCACAAGCCTCCACCAAGAAATAAAAATAAAATAAAAAGTAAAGAAAAAGAAAGTTTTTCTCAGGTCTGTTTCGGGCATTTGACTCCTAGTAAGTCCACTCAGGGGTTACTTCAGTTTCTCCCGGTGGCCAGGTTGGCAGGTGCCCTCTGACCCCTCATCTGGGAACGTAAATGGAGCAAAATACCAGCAGAGAAGCCAGAGAGGTGAGCCCTGGCCCTGTGCCCTGCTCAGCCTCCACGTCAGCTCAGTGTCTGGGACCACAGGGCGTTCGGGCAGCATTCGCAGGGACTCGGGGACTCCCAGGCAGGGAGGGGAAAGGCCACGTTTCCTGAATAAGACTTCGTGAGGGGGTGGGTGGCCTTCCCAGCACCTTGGGAGCCCGGAGAAAACACCCGGACTCAGGACCCTCGTGAAATGGCTGGGATCTCACTGGAGAACACCTGTGAGCTGCTGCTTCAGTGGATGTAGCTGAAATGCCTGACGCTGTTTTATTTTATTTTGTAGCATTATCACCAGAATTTTTGTGTGTGAGAATGGAGTAACAGTCACAGGTACTATGAAAAAACCTTTCAAGGAAATCACCTTCATAATTTCAGCCAAGTAAACCTGAAGGTAAACACACGGAGCCGAGGGTCAGAGGAACCCGAGGCTGCGGGGGCCACCTTCCCACAGCCTTTCCTGAGGGGCACCCCAGGGAGCGGACAGCTACGGGGCTGTGCGTGGCCTGGCGAGGGTTAACCACACTGACACTAAGGCTTTGTGGGAGCCCTGGGTAAGGCCCCCTGTGTCTCCTAGATTCTTAGTTCTCGAAGAGAAAGCAGATAAAACAAGAAAAGCCACAAGGAGTTAGAAATAGAAATAAACCTGGCTTCTGAAGTAGCGACTTTTTCTTGTTCGGATCAGAATTGCAGGGACAGGGCCACGCAGGTGGGACTTGGCCTGTGGGGCTGTGTCAGTTACAAAGTGCATTCACGCACAGCTGATCTTTGGTTAGACAATAAACCGAACTTCCCTGTCTGAAGACTGTAAAAATCGGGAGCAGATGTCCAAAAAGTTGACTAGTCTGGAAATGATTAATTGCAGGGGCTAAGGTGCTGTTACACTATGCGAGGCAGAAACGCCTCACTCTGAGATTACAGTCAGGAGACCAAAGTTCCAGCTCCAGGTCTGCCTGACACGGACGTCCTCAGGCTGTGTGTGTTTGTGTGCGTGCACACATGTGTGTAGGGGCCGGGGGAAGACACTCTAGAAATATGGAGGGCTAGATAATTTTTAAAAAACCCTCTGAAGTTGCTTCCAAACAAGTAAGGAGAAGGAAAGGTAGAGGACAGTGATGGGAACTAACTCTGTTCTCCAAGCCCCCTGCAGCCCCTGCGGACGTGGCCGCTGCAGGCCCTCTCAGGGCCCGGGTCTGCGCGTGGTGGGAGGCTGCACTCAGACTTGGACGGGCTATGTCTACTCGCTGTCTGACCCTGCGAATCCGGGAATCTGACTGTGGGGAACCACGAACGCTCTGGTGGCGGAGGGGTCCCCTGAAAAGATCGTTCCATTCCAAAGCTGCCCGACGACCCTGGGAAGGCTTCTGCCTTGTCTCCACACAGACGTCACGGACAGAACCTCTGGCTGCAGCTGCAAGGGGCACGCCCCTCCTTCCACTCCAGCAACCTCAGCAACCACCTGAGAGCTGGTTGATGAAGGAGCAGAGAATCGAACCCAGGCCTGTCTGCCCCAGAACCTGTGCTCTCGGATGCTCTGCCAGAGTATTCCACTGGTCAGTAAAGGGTTCTATGAGAAGCCCCCATTTGTCCAAGGGCCACTCTGCATCCCGTTGCCCCACGCTCTGCCCTCAGCGGTACCTGAGCTCCCGATGATGGCCAGCATTTGCCCACTCCTCACTTTGAAGCTCAGGTTCTGGATGCCCAGCTCACATGAGTCCTTGTGAGATGTCCAAGGCATCTTGAACTGAGCCAGCCGCTCAAACCAAGGCACCTGGGAGGCCGCGTCCACCTGTGGGGAGACATCAGAAGGCTCCTCAGAGAGCTGAATGGCTCAGGAGCTTCAGCAGCTTCTGTGCAGCTCGCTACAGCAGGCACCCCCTGCTGATATGCCGCAGGCCCCAGGGGCTCCCCACCAGGGCCTCCCAGACTTGGAGGCTGGAGCCCCCCATGCCCAGAACCTGAAGTTGCCATGTCCAAGCCTGGAGATAACACATGGAAAAGACGTGTAATAGCAGAACAAGAAAAAAAATACAATATGAAGTAAAATGATGCTGTCCTTAATAATAATCGTAGTGCACTAATAATGTACCGAATGTTTACTGTGTGCAGGGCACTCAGTAAGCCATTTCTATGCATTATCTCGATCTCCATTGCAAACCCATTACATAGGCCCGATTATAATCCCTGCTCTACCGATAAAGCTCCGGGCAGCTAAGGACCTTGCTCAGGGGCACACGGCGGCAAGTGGCAGAGCAGAGACAGGTTGTGGCCTGGCTCGTTGGCTTGTCCCACTCGCCTCCGCTGGGAGCTAGCACCGGGCCTCTGAAGTTCACCATCCCAGGCCCCAGCGTGTGCCACCTGGGCCACCTGGGTCTGCCCTGGGGAGGCGTGGGAAAGGGGTCTTTGGATCTGACTGGGCCGGGGGTTGTTCCCAACAGTCCCTGAAAGACCCTTGCACTCTGAGTGATTTTATAAGCTCCACTGACAACACACTTTACCAAAAAAAAGGCACACAGATGAAAAATGTCTGCATGAAGCCCATGGCTTGGTCCGTAGTGTCGCGCCACTGTCGACGTCTTTGTTTGGATAACTGTGCTGCCGGGAAGCAGGGTATTGCGTCGGGGGAGTGGGACAAAGGGTAATGGGAACTCCGGGGAAATCTGTGCTATTTTTGCAACTTTTTCAAAAGCCTACAATTATTTCAAAATATAAAATTTAAAAAAGAGTTTTAGAGATTCCCCCCCCCCCCCATTGGATCGCACGGTTTGCTTCCTGGTTTAGCCAAGGCCTCATTCTCTATTTATGCCTGAAAACCTCCCGCTATAGAAAGTGCAGCGGGAGGACGTCTCCGCCATCCTTGGACCCATCACGAGGGGCAGCAGCTCGGACCGGGCTCCGCGTCTTTGGGAGCAGATGCCCCCTCCCCTCCCGCTTTGGGGACTGTTTGGCTTCCCCTGCCCGCTCTTCCCGCCTCATTCTTAGGTGTGTCTCTACCTGGTAGCTGAGGCCTTGGACTTCCAAGGTGTTGGACTGGCCACTGTAGGTGAAGTACAGGCTGTTGTCACTTTCGGAGGAGAACAGGCTGTCCTGGAGGCCCTGCAGGGAGGCATGACAAGGTGAGGGGCCCCTTCGGGAGCTGCTGAGGACACAGGACAAAGCAGAGGAGGAGACCTGACAGGCGAGAGCAGAGATCCTGAGTTGGCAAGACACGGGTTTGGGGAAGCAGAGCCCAAGAAAATAGGAGCCTCGATGGGGGCGCATCTACTCTTCCCTGCAGAGAGAGCTTTAGGACATACCCCTGAAGTATAGCTCTGGCCCCTGAGAACCTCTCCTGCAGGCCGGTGGAACACGAACCCAAGCAGCCCGTGGTGGACAAGGCCCGGTCTCGGGACCAGAGGGAACTCCGTGAGCCTCTGAGCTCTGGGAAGGCCTGAGCCGGGGACTGCCCTCCAGCTGCTCTTCCCTGAACCTGACTCAGTAGCTCCTCGTGCCAAACCAGCATGTGAGAGGACAACGCCGTGTCGCTGTTATCGTTGGAGGGTGGACAGGCACCAAACGAATCGATGTTTTGTGGTATCAGCTGATACCTTTGCATGGCAGTAACCATCTGCAGTTCTGAATTCCTTCTGTTTTATCAATTCAATCATTTAATCATTGAGGCAAAAAAAACCCCCACAAAGCCGTGTCTAGTAAAGTTTCTGTTTGTCAATGCATTCAAATTGTCCTCCATTTCTGTAGTGCAGGGAAAAGTGTGTGTTTGAGAACGAACTCCTGTTGACTTCTGTCTTCCCTCAGAGACGCGTCCCTTCACTCAGGCAAGCAGCCGGCGAACACTCCCTGGGGCCCACATCCCGCTTCAGGCACGGGGTGTGGGGTGAAGAGCCCTGGACAAGCTTGAATGCTAGTGGATGAGACCGGTGATGAGGCTGGAGCAGTGCAGGCCGGGGGGAGAGGCACCGATCGGGGTGCATTTCGCTGTGTACACGATGTGCAGTACGTGAAAACTTTGTGATTCGGGTGGAAGCAACACCCGGCAGTCCTTGCCGAAGCCTCCCTGCAGTGGCGGAGGCGAGAGGCCCTCGGAAAGGACCCCACAGAGCCCTGGAAATGGAAGGGTGTCCACTCCCCAGAAATCTGCAGGTAGTCCCCAGATTTCTGGGGGCGTATGGGAACGGCAGACCATAGCTACTTACCTTGTTTGAAGTTAGAACTATTACCATAAAGATCTTAAAGGACACAGAAGAACGTGGAAGAGATGAACAGGTAATTCGGCAGAAGCTGTGCTATCTCTGGGGAACGGAGAGCAATACATAGGGATGGGGGGTACAGGGGTGGGGGTTGGGCTTCACAGCTATTGATAATTAGTAGAGAGTACATTGGGGGTTCACTGTTCTTTAAACTGAGCTGTCTGAAATATTTCAAAATGTGTTTTCAAACGGAGAGAGCTGGCCAGTGAGTAGAACTCCAGATTTCTAGTCCTACCTCAACCCCCAGCTGCTAATGCCTCCCAGGCAGGAGCCAGAGGTGGGAGCAGGGGAGGGGAAGGGGGTCTGCCCCCTCAGAGGTGGGCAATGAAGCTCCTGAGAAGATGAAGAGCAGATGGGAAAGCTGCTGGATTCCAGCAGGGCTGCGGCCCTGACACTCACTCGCCACCGCCCATCAGCATTCACACGGCTTAGTCTTACTGCTTCATTTTGTTATATTATCAGAAATTCTATCAGTTGCTAATATGTATCCTGTCTGTTTGTCTGTTTTTAAACAGCAAGTATCTGCAGGAAGGATCTCAGCCAATGGGTGTAAGACATGCATTAGCCCAGAGATTGTGTCTGCAGACAACACCTGGCCCTCCCAGGTTAGATTTCCGGGCTGCTGAGAAAGGCAGTCTGGACACTTTGGAATCTGGAGCAGTATGTGGAGGGGAATCTCAAGCTCAGGGCGGGGTTCCCCTTTCCAGGCAGGTAGGTGTTCCAAGGACCTGGAGGGTGCTGGGGCCCAGAGGAAAGAGGCCGTGGGATGGAAAGACAGGGAAAAGGCAGCAGAGCGGTGTGGGCGCCCTGCCTCCGGCTTCCCCTACCCCTTCACCAGGACAGGCGGGGGCAGCCCAGACCTGGCCACCATCGAGGGACTGTGCCTTGGGGAGCAACGCAGGCAGCTCAACTTTCAGAAAAAAAGAGAACTTATGGCCTCTGTTCCATTTTGAAGTATTTTCTTTGGCTCCCAGGAAGGATTTGTTAGATGCTTCCTGAGGTTTTGACAAACTCTCTGTATTTTTCAAATACTTAAATATCTATTCTGCTGACATCTTAATCAGTATGACTGTCAGAACATCACTTGAATTTCTGACAGGTGACACCCAAAAAAGCAAAAGCGGGTTTATTTGTAGGTAACCAGCTCGGCTCCTGCTGGGCTACACTGTAATTTCTCCTTCTATTAACTTCTGATCAAGTTCCTGAGTCAGAAGCACAGGGAGGAAGGAACCAGGGAGCACAGGGCGCACGGTCCTTGTCCTAAGGCGAGGAGCCCCCCTGCCTTGGGCCCGTAGCGAAGTGCTGAGGGCCCACGCCTGGGGAAGCTCACAGGGCTGGCCCTTGGCTGAGGGGCCTAGCTGGGCCTTTTCTCAAACGTCCAGATCGGATCTTGCACAGCTCTGCCCCGAGGCCTGGGCCCCTCTCATCCTCCTCTGGTCATGACCCTGCCCGTGGATGGAGGAGTCTGCGGGCAAAGGGCACTGCCACTCCAGAAACCCAGGACCCCAAATTCCCTGTGCAAACGACCCGACCCCATTCTCAGGGCCCGTGTGAGCCTTGTCCCAGGCCCGTCCTCCTGCACTGCCCGACTGGGCACCCCAGGCCAGAGGGGCATTTGTCTGTGCAGAGTGTACATGGAATGTGGGTGGGCAGGTGGGGTGTGTGAGGTCGAGTGTGAGTGAGAGTGTGGCAGAGGCTGAAAGCTGGTTTCCCCATGCCAGCACATGCTAGTGGTCCCTCCAAGAATTTTTAGAATTTTTATTTTATTTTGTTGATTGATTTCTGGAGAGAGACAAAGATTTATTTGGCCACTTATTGATGCATTCATTGGCTGATTCCTATATGTGCCCTGACCAGGGATCGAACCTGCAACCTTGGTGTGTGGGGACAACACTCTAACCAACTGAGCTACCCAGCCAGGGCTGAAGTCCCAGAATTTTTAAATTTGCACTTGGCATTCCAGATTGGGAGAAAGGTATATGAAGGTAAGAGGATAGAAACTATTTTTAATTAAGTTTTTAGCTTGATGAATAACTGTAAATTATCTAAAAACATGATATACAGCCCTCACCGTCTCAGTCTCCTGGCACCCTAAGTAACAAAACTGGAGGAACGAGAACTGGAAATAATAACAGCATTCCTGAATGTCAGCCTCAGGCAGTTCTCTGCCTCCCATCACAAGCTCCAGACCTTCCAGCAGAAAGTTCGCTATCCCTAAGCTTGTATCCCATTCAGGCTGTGAGCATTGCGGCCTTGGCACCGGGGAGTCACTTTCTGGCGGGGGCGGGGGACTAGGCCCATGGGGTGTTCGGTTCCTCGGGCCTGGCTGAAGTCAGCAACTCGAGGCCAGCCCAGGGGGCCAATGCCTTCCGGGTCGTGTGGGCCCTGTTTTGTGGTCCCTGTCTTTTGCTCCCTCTTCCTCAGGGCAGGCAAAGACAGAAGGGTAGGGTGGGGTGAGGCAAAGGTGGAGGCTGGGGATCTGTTGTTTCTCGAATTTCCCCACTTAGCCTCCTGCTGCAAACCCCACCCACAACCCACCTTTAGTCCAAGGCCATTTCTCTGGCAAATGTTTCTCACATAAAATGAGGGCAGAAACCTTGAACCCCAACTTCTTGGCCCCTGGCTAGCTCCTGTTCCTTCAGCGCTCTCTGGAATTTCTGCCTGCTGTAGCGATATTTTCAACAGAAATTTTGATATTTGCATAAATGCCACCTGCCCTCCTATCCCACCAGTTTACTGTCACTGAGCTTTTGAGCTCGACAGCCACACAAAGGAGACCCCTCAGGGTCCTGGTGTGTGTGAGCACATTTCTGTGGTGGAGTCTCATGTGTAAAAGCTGGGGCCGCTCAAGTCTCCAATGAGAACATCATCTTCCTGCGGGTGCACAGCTCAGGGCAGGAAGTGACCTCAGAGACCCCCACCAAGAGTCTCAGGGACCCCTGAATCTGCACCCCCCCCCAGCCCTTCGATGCCCAGGAAACGAGTCCTGCTGCCTGTGGTCCTGGGGCTCAGGCAGGACAGAGCTTCCTGAGGGAGGGAAGCAAGGTCAGATTCACCCCCACCCACCAGGACTGAGGTGCCTCCCCAGCACTCACCGAGGCATCTTGGGGAGCAGCCCCGACCCCAAGCCCCGTGTCCTCCGGGGCCGTCTCAGCCATGGGGCCCAGCAGCATCCGCGCCCCTTGCCGCTGATTACTTTGGACCTCACTGTCGCCTGCCAGTGCCAGTGTTTTCCCTCAGTCCCAGAGCTGAGCAACCTCTGGCCCCCGTTTGGTGAGCCGCCGTCTGTCTCCCAGCATTCCTTCCTCTCTGGCAAACGCTCCCACAAACACGGGGTGTGTGTTCTGCCCGCTGCCATGTGTTCTGGCTAAAGGTACATCAGATAATGGCATCTGTGGCCAAACCCTGTGCTGCCGCTGGGCAGGCCGCAGGAGGGGCTCCGGGGCCAGGCGAGGAGCAGGTGGGGCGGTCCGCTGCTGTCTCCTCAGCGGAGGCCACTCCAGGGAGGGTTGGGCACCAGAAAACCCTCCTGTCTTTGCTGTCTGTTGACCATGAGTGAACTCCCACCTTTGACCCCCCTGGGGTCCTCAGGACTCCAAATAAACAAAGGCTTCCAGTGCTCGTCAGAGGAGGTTCCTACAGCTGCATCAAAGCCTCGACACAGCCTGGGGGTTCTCCATGTCTCCTACAGTGTCAGGTAAGGCGGGCATGGCCCAGGATGGCTGCTGTCCTCACCCCTCTGCTGGCTTCTCACTAATCGGGGCCGGATATGGCCACTTTGACCCCCTGTGGAGTGGATCCTGGTAGAGAGACGGGAGGGAAGGGCCACCAGGGATAAATGAGGAACAAGGGTGAACGCCACCCCCCACCCCACGGCTGGACCTGGAAGCTGTGCCAAACACCGCAGCCGTGCTCTGCCTCACGCCCCTGTGCCCCCCTTGTGTACGCCTTGTTTGATGTGGGTGGAGAGGCCTTGGGGAATGGGGTGCTTGCAGCACCAGGTGTAATGAAGCCTGGTGAAAAAATGCAGGGTTAGCCCAGGGAATATTGCCATCTCCCAGCAGCCAGAGAACTGGCTCTCAGAGCAGCTGCCGGGCAGGTGCCGTGCACAGGTGATCTTCGGTCACTGCTGGCCAGGATCTACAGAGGGAGACACTGCGGCTAAAACACCCTTAGAATCTTGTCTGGAGACAACTGGGGAGACGCAGAGCTGGCCTCAGTGCTGGGGGACCAAGGTGTAGCCCCTCCCAAGAGCCCACTCTGCTTCTCCCCGTCGGGGTTTCCTTTACAGCCATCGCACGGGGCCCTGGTGGGACATCTCATCTTGCCGGCAGCGGTGGAACAGGCAGATCCTGAAAGACGTCTCCTTGTACGCGGAGAGCGGGCAGATCATGTGCATCCTGGGGAGCTCAGGTAAGCTGAGGAGCAGTGCTCTGCATTCTCGGTGAGGGCTCCGAAAAGGCCGTGCCTTGATTTGAACACCACTTTGAGGAAATGGGTTTCAGTTGTTACAAGAAGTCTGTAAGAAGTTTAAATTGCAACAACTTTGATATTAGAATGAAATCCAGTGACAGGTCTGTGAATGGAAGGCACCTGATGGGAAATCTTTAGAAAGATCCTTGCAGAACAATAAAATTGTGCCTGGCCTGTAAGTTAATTCATATTTCAAAGTACGCAAAGCACCTAGCACAGTGCCTGGCACATGGGGGTGCTCCGCAAACGCAACTTCCCTAGTCTGTGCTCTGCATGGAGATAGGAAAAGGAATATATTAAGCACAAAGATGCCCATTTATTCCCTGTATTCACTGGTCTTTTATAATCATGATATATTTCAAACATACAGGCAAGAGTAGAAAATGAAAGAATGTTCATGTGTTAACATCTGGCTTTATAAATCTTTTTTAAATATTTTACTTATCCTGCAACCCAAGCCATGTGACCCAACAGGGAATCAAACCAGCAACCCTTCAGTTCCTAGTCTGGTGCTCAATCCACTGAGCCGCACGAGCCAGGGCAAGGCTTTATAAATCTTAACAACATGCCGTATTTACTTCAGATCCTTTTTTAAAGGAATTAAATATTACAGATCCCAGAGAGGCTAGGTGCGCATTTCCCAGCGCATCCTCCTCCTCTTTCACGGTAACTACGCCAGAGGTGGAATTCAGTGCCTCTGTGGGTCCCTGCATCAGCCATCATCCGGGCGGGGCGAGGCCTCCAGAGAAGCAGCTCCCTGGGGCTGAACGCATGCCCTGCGAGGGTCACCTCCGGGAATCCTCGGCAGCTGCGGGATAGGTGCCCGGGCCCTGAGAGGAGAGCTGTGGGGCACACCGCGGGGCACACCACGGGGTCCACAACGCTGTGTCATCCTGCACATTTTCACGTTGAAAGATGCTGACACGTTGGCTTCACAGAGGAGCCACTCGACTGAGTTCTTGTTTGCAAGGTGTTGACGTGCCTGACTCTCCACTTGCATTGCTCTCTTCAACAGAGATGGCAGTGGAAGTCTGTGGTTACAACAGCCCGAGGGGTTAAATCCGTGGCCATTCCCCTGCTGCGGGGGTGGGGGTGGGGGGGAGAGGCGCAGCCTGATGGTGATGGCCATGTCAAGACTAAATGAAAAGATTAAACCCTTGTCTGAGGTATCATTGGCGCGGTACATTTACACAATGGAATTCTGTGCAGCTGAAAGAAAGAAGGAGCTCATACCCTTTGCAACAACATGGATGGAGCTAGAAAGCATTATGCTAAGCGAAATAAGCCAGGCAATGAAAGACAAATACCACATGATCTCACCTTTAACAGGAACCTAAACAACAAAACAAAGAAACAAGTAAATTATAACAAAGGACACTCAAATGGAGGACGGGATGTCAGTGACCAGAGGGGAGAGGGGAGGGAATTTCAGGGGAGAAGGGAA
>CM052543.1:123245114-123269948 GCA_028533065.1 Trachops cirrhosus
GTGGGCTGGAATGGGAGTAAAAGATTGAAACTGTACTGAATAATCTAAAATAAAAAAAAAAAAAAAGACTAAATGAAAAGGAATTCACCGACTAAAACTTCCAATTTCCCCAGAGTTCCTGTCTGTTCCTATTTTCAATGTTTTAACCATTTCTCACTACATTCATGTACCATAACTGCCAGGGTCATTCTGACTTTCATTTTATTAATTATACTATACTTTGAAAAGAACAAAAGCAGAGTTATTGCTGTAATAGTTTGTCACTTACTGCCTTTGAGGTGCAGGGTAAAAATGGTGGCTTGTAGCACACCGCGAGGGCTGACCCCACCTTCTCAGCAGTGTGTCCCTCCAGCCGGTGTCACGCTTCGTGCACATCTCGGAGGGACAGTGCTGGGGGTTCTTGGTGTGGGACCCGGGGCTCACGGGCTTGTTCCTGATGACACCTCATCATGGTTTGCTGACAACGTCCATCCTTTCATACTGAACATGAATTCACAGTAGACTGCAAGTTCTACAAGAGTGAGAGCCCCCACCCCTCCCTGCTTTATCTTCCACAACTAGAACAGGGCTGGCCACATAGTCAGTGCTTTATAAATATTTGTTGAATCAATAAGTAAGCCAATGAACCAATCTTATAAATCACTCTTAGTGTTTTATAAAATGACATGATTTCATCAGTGTCTTATCTAAAGCAGCATTGCTTATCAAATCTTTATTAGTGAGGCAAAGGTGACTTAGGTGTTCAAAATCTCACTAAAGAATGGTCCAGTACAAGCTTGCCTAGGGTCATCCAATAGTCTAGGGACAGATAACTTTATGTGGCTCATTATTTGCTATAGATTAGCACCTGGACTCTGTGCTGCACGTTTCCTTGCAGAACACTAGTTACAGACGATTTCTGTCTTTTTAGGCAAGATAACCCCAAAGGTCATGCATGCTTTTGTTGCCCTGTATGGCATTAACCATTTTTGTTGCTTTTTCCTCACTGGTATTGTAGTAAGATACACATAAGATCAAGTTTACTATTTTAACCATTTTTAAAAAGATTTTTAAATATACTTTTAGAGAGAGGGGAAGGGAAGGAGAAAGAGAGAGAGAGAAACATCAATGTGTGGTTGCCTCTCACATGCCCCACAACTGGGGACCTGGCCTCCAACCCAGGCATGTGCCCTGACTGGGAATCGAACCAGCGACTCTTTGGTTTGCAACCCGTGCTCCATCCACTGAGCTACACCAGCCAGGACCATTTTAACCTTTTTTAAATGCACAGCTGAGTGGTATCAGATATATTCAGTGTTGTGCAACCATCACCACCGCGCATCCCCAGAACTCTGTTCACTTTGCAGAACCAAAGCTCTGTGCCCATTGAACACTCACTCCTTCTCCCCTCCCCTCAGCTTCTGGCAACCATTACTCTTTCTGCCTTTACACCTTTGACTACTCTCATTCCCTCATATAAGTGAAATTATACATTATTTGTCAGTTCGTGACAGGCTTATTTCACTTAGCGTACTGTCCTTAAGGCTCACCCATGTGGTCGCAGGTTGCAGAATTTCCTTCCTTTTTAAGGCTGAATACTGTGCCATCACGTTGTGTGTCTCCTATTTCGCTTATCCATTCACCCATTAATGGACATTCGGGTTCTCACTGTGTGAATAATACTACCGTGAACAAGAGTGTACAAGTATCTCTTTGAAACCCTGCTTTCAATCCTTGGGGTAATACATAGAAGTGGAATTGCTGGATCATATGGTAACTCTATTTGTACTTTTTTGAGGAGCTGCCATACTGTGTTCCACAGCAGTTACACCATCTACATTCCCACCAACAGGGCACAGGCATTCCGATTTCTCCCCATCCTCACCAACACTTGTTATTTCCTGGTGTTTTTTTAATAGTAACCAACCATCCTAATGAGCATGAGCTGGTATCTCATCGCAGTTTTGCTTTGCAGCTTGCTCCCTAACCATTAGTGATGTTGAACATCTTTTCATGTGCCTGTTGCCCATTTATACATCTTTACAAAGATATCTATTCAAGTCCTTCACCCAATCTTGAATCAGGTTGTTGGTTTTTTGTTGTTCAGCTTTAGAAGTTCTCTATATATTCTGGAATTAATCCCTTATCAGGTATATGGTTTGCAAATATCTTCTCCCATTCTGTGGATTGCCTTTTTACACTAAGGATAGTGTCTTTTGATGCACAAAAATTGTTGAATTTTTATGAAGTCCAATTTGTCTTTGGTGTCATGTCTAGGGCATTAACCATTTCATTTCTGTGTCTGACTTTACAACTTATTCTAACCTTTTATTCTCCACTGACTATACGTAGTATATAAAATGAGCTTTCTCATCCTGCTGGTACCTTCATTAATGAGTTAATAAATATTTGACACACATTCAAAAAAGAGTGTATTAATGATCTATTTCCATGTAAAAAAAAGTATCACTAAACTAAGTGGCTTAAAACAAAAGAAGTCATTTATTATCTCACAGGATTTTCTGAGTCAGAAATTTGGAACCAGTCGGATAGTTCTGCCTGGGATCGCTGACGAGGCTGTAGTCAGAAGCCAGCCGAGGCTGCTGGAGAGGGCCGGGGAGTCACATGCTGGCAGGCGGGTTGGTGCTGGCTGTGGCTCAGTGAGAATGTGTGACACGGGGAAAGCAGGAGGCCCAGGACAGCCCCCTGAGTGTCACTCACAGGGGCTGCGAAAGAGCAGCCAGACCAGCAGGACTAAACCAAGAGGAGGAAGTGGCATCAAAACCGAGAAAGAAATTTACAGAAAAGGGCAAATAACACTGTTGGAAGTTGCTGGGAGGTGTGACGACAGGCAGGAAGGTGCCCACTGTACTGGGGACAAGGAAGTACCTTGCTAACCATAGGGAGCCCGCTTCTGATGTAGTGATGGGACTGGCATCGGGCTACAGGATGCGGGGTGCCTCTGCCAGAGCTGAGGTCGGATGCTGGAAATGTAAGGCCAGGGAGGCTCCTAGTCAGAGAACCACATGCAAGGCCTGATACGGTGATGGGGAAATTTCAGGGCACATTTTGAAAGATGACCCCAATGAAGTCACGTTTCACTCCTTTATAATTGCTCTGCTCACTTCCCCACACTGGCCTGTACCCGAACATGCTCGGGTGAATTCTGAGCTTTGTCAGCCATGGGGTAGAAGATAACTGTCAAGAGAGTGCGTCTGGCTTCTTCATCTTTGCACGCCTTGCTGCAAGAAGCAGTTTCTTTACAATTTCAGAACAAAACATTTTCTCTTGGTTTTGCATCACTTTCAGGCAGCTGGTTCCGTATAGCTTTTTGGTGGGAAAGGCCCTAGCAACAACCCCTGGGCCGTGCCCACCGCTGTCAGTGCCAGCTGAAGCCAATGTGGTTTTACCAAAAGGCCTGCTAAGCTAGAGCTTTTCAAATTCTGATATGCATGGAAATTACCCAGGGATCTTGTGAAAAAGCAGGCTCTGATTTTGTGGCTGTGGGCCGGGGCCTGAGACTCTGCACTTCTAACAAGCTCTCAGGGAATGCTGATGCCGCTGGTCCCCAGAACACACTTGCTTGGCAGGGTTCTAGGCAGTGTCCCTACTTACAGGAACAACCAGACCATCCAGGGGACCACAGAAAGAAATTCAGATGTCTAGGACCAGATGTTTCCAAAAGCCCTGATTTTCCTGTCATTTTGAGTTTATATCATCTTTTTCAAAGGGAAACAGCTTTAAAGCAAAGAGGCAGACAAAGTCCCTCTGGTACCAATGGAATGAGAGAAATGGCTTGCGCCTCCTCTCACTCAAGGGAAAAGCAGGAAAGAGTCATTTGTGCCATGAGAGTTTGACCCACGAAGCTTAAGAGAGAATGAGTCAGGGCTGGACCCAGGCAGAACTGGTCCCCTGAGGGTCTTGTGAAGTCCCTGTGATGCCTCATGGAGGGACTTCTTCCAGGGCCTTCTCTCCTCACCCACCAGGCTCAGGGAAAACCACGCTGCTGGATGCCATGTCCGGGAGGCTGCGGCGCAAGGGGACCTTGCTCGGGGAGGTGTGCGTGAACGGCCAGGCGCTGCGCAGGGACCAGTTCCAGGACTGCTTCTCTTACGTCCTACAGGTGGGAGCGTCCCGGCCCCAGACCGCTGCAGCCAGGGGCTGGGGCGACACTGACGCCTCCCTCTTCCGCAGAGCGACACGCTGCTGAGCAGCCTCACTGTGCGTGAGACGCTGGGCTACACGGTGCAGCTGGCCATCCGCGGTGGCTCCCGGGCCTTCATCGAGAAGAAGGTGCGTGCTGCCTGTCCTCACAGCGGCCTGGGCTTGGGGCCAGGGTTTCCAGGCCCCCGAGCAGGGGCACCCAAGGGTGCAACCCCAGGGGCTTCACACCCACTCTTCCCTCTATTTGCCCGTTGCTTCCCTTCACTCTTCACCCGCTTTGAGTCTAGACCTGCACCGCCCAGTGTTGCAGCCACTAGTCACGCGTGGCCTTGAGCACTTGAAACGTGACTAGTCCTAACTGAGATGTGCTGTGAGTGTACAATGCACATAGGATTTTAAAAACTGTGAGAAACAGAATGTGAAATATCTCGCTAATTCAAAAATATTGATTACAGTTTGAAACAATTTTTGGCTGTACTGGGTTAAAATATATTACTAAAATTAATTTCACCTGCTTCTTTTTACTTGCTAAAATGTGGCTGGTAAGATAATTGAAATTCTGCACGTGGCTTGCATTGTATGTCTTTCTGATGCTGCTGTCCTGGGAGCTCTGGGTGTGAACAGATATGGTTCAGTTCCCCACTGAGCTTCGCCCTGCCGTCCGTCCTGTTGAGACTTTTGTCACCTGTCTTTGAGGCATCTTGAATGTGCCTCATCCAACTGGATTAAGGTAATGAAGGAACTATTGCATTGCCACCTCTTTCCACATCTTTATCTGTTTCTTTAACTGTGCCCAGTTTGGAAATAGCCACAGGGACCTCCCCTGGAAACGTCGCCTCATTTCTGAAGGCCTGGACGGGAGTGCTCAGGGAACGGAGGACAGACAGAGTGCTGTGCAAAGCAGGCACAGTTCCCTGGGAAATGGCCACCAGAGCCTCCGGAGGAGGCCAGCGACATCTGCCCCAGAGGCCTCACCGCCCTGAGGCTCAGCCAGGCTCCGGCTGGGCACACAAGTTACACCTGCAGTTCAGGCTCCAAGGCTGGCCTTTCTTAGCACCACTGAGGCTCCAAGGGGATCCTCCAACTCAGCTGAGAGGGCAGCAAGTTACCCCCTTTTTATTAGGCATTGCTGAGCCTGTCCGCAGGGACTTGCTCATCTTGTCCCTGCGCTGGACTCTCAGGCAGGGCTTGGAGGGTGGAACTAGGTCTGTCTGGGAGTCCTAGACGGTTCTGCAGTATAGCTTGCACTCCAGATGCATGTTGGCAAAGGCCCCAGCCCTCAAAGGGCCATCATCCTCTCAGAGCGATGCCTAAGCCCGGCCCCTCCCTGAAGGTTACCGGAGAGTGCTCACCGGCATTGCAGGGTTCTTGCCACTCTACCAGGTTGAGTTCTGGGCTCTCATAACGGGCTGGTGTCAGTCGGCCTTGTTCACACACAATATCTCATTTCTCTCTGGCGTCCACCCTGTGAGGGAGGTGTTATCTCCTGACACCCAGGGAGATTCAGACTGGAGAGCTGGGACTGGCAGAGCTGGGACTTGACCCCAGGCCTGAGCCCCTGGGGTCTCCTGAGCCCCACTGTGGTCTGAGGAGATGGGTCAGAGTCTGCAGCCCACAGTGGCACAGGCATGTTCGCGTGCATGGTTTAGTGGCCCTGACAGTGAGTGACAGGTGAGCCCCTCTGTAGGTTCTCTCTCTGCTCTGCTTGCTTTAGTATTTATCTCTCTAGCATGTTTAGGAGAAGACTCCATTGCTGTTTGGTGGGAGAAAGGCAGTCATAAACAGATTCTTCTGAATTAGTGATCCATTTATGTCACTCACCCCATCGAGAGAACCTGAGAAAGTCACTGAGCTCTTTCCCCAGAAAATGCACATTTGCATAAATATTCAGAAAACTCATGGGTACCTTATTATCAATTGATAGCAAATTTGCCTCCTGGTGAATGTGCTGCAGAGGTTTTCCCTGCTCGAGAGTACCTTCTGAGCAAATCCAGTCCAGAGTGTAAGATCCTGCAATGTAATTTGGTGAGAAGGAAGTGCTGGGGATAACTGAGGACGGAGCACCGCAGACCTGCTCCAGTCCCCTGAGGACCTGAAGATAAGCCGTAGTCGACATGGGCAGGCTGTGTCTTCTGGGCTCTTGGCCAAACCTCGTGCTTCATGGACCACTTGAGAGAACTGTGGACAATCCTGCTCTCGATCCCAGCTCTGCCGTTTGCAAATGGCGTGACCTTGGGCAAATTATGGGCTGTCTAAGGATCTTTTTTCTCCTCTCTACCACATAGAATAGTGATGCATCTCTCCGGGATGTGTGCGAATTGAATCGGTTTCTGAGGACAATAACTTAGAGAAGGTTGACAACTGGTGGATCCCTATTGTCCCAGTGGCCCCTTCTAACCCTCTGAATTCCTTTCCAAGTAGTGTTTGTAAAACATGGGACAGGCTTCCTGCCTGGGCTAGAGACATCTGAAACAGATGAAGTGCATGTCTCCTCTGTCCACCCATGCCTTCTGAGCCAGGAGGGACAAGCTTTACTCCTTTCTTGCTGTTGCAGAGCAGATGAAAGGGACCCACAGGGATCTGCCCTGGTTGGGGAGTGATAAACCCGGCCGGTGCAGGAGAGCTCAGTTCCAAGACCCTTCTACTCTGATGACAGGAGGAGACCCTTCTTTTTCCCACAAGTCATACTGGTTTGTTTATGCATGTTTAGCCTCCTTGTTATTATCGCTTCGCATCAGTTTAGACGTGTCTCTTCTCTTGGTCGAAGCTGCATCTATGCTGTCGATCCGCCCCGTGTCCTGTGTGACACTACTCTGCAAGTCACCCCCTTTTACTCTGATCTAGTTTCTCTTGTAATTTTGTTTATGCAGTGCTTTTATTTTTCCTGACAAAAGTAACCCAATCTCCTTAGAGGTATATGGGAACAAAATCATTAGCATATATCTCACTGTTCTCAGTCCCTTTCTCTGATTGGTCCTGGGCCTTCTGCAGGTAGGGGTAATCTGGAGAGGGCATACGCTGAGGAAGGAAAGAAGAGGAAAAGATCAACCCTCTTGATTAGAGAGTCAGTAAGGAATTTTTTTAGTTACCGTTGTGGGGAGTTGCGGATGAGGAGTAAGGAGAGGGTTAAGGGAGCTGCAGGGTGTAAGCAGAGTGAAGAGAGTTGGGGGAGAAGAAATTTTAAGAAATATGCCTGCAGATTATAGACCAGATCCCCTTTGAAGTCCTTAAAGAGATTCAAGTAAAGATTGGCATTACTTTTAATTACTTTTGAGAGTTAGATTCTATTTCTTTGATGCAAAACCACACTGAAATTGGACCATAGGGGACTCCAGGACTTACTTGGGTTACATAAGGGAAATCAGTTTTGTTTTAAAACAAATTGGATTTTTAAACATGTAAAACATTTATCCTAATAAAGTTTTGAAAACCAAACATTTTTTAAAAAAGCAAGCTATTTTGTAACCATGTCTTTGGGGGATTTTTCTGTATGGGTTGGACTGAAAATAGGAGTCCATCGAAGTCTCCGCTGTTTCCTGGAGAATTTCCCGGAAGCAAATATAAGCAGTTTTTGTTGCTCTAAGGACTTTTAAAAACAATTCATGTGATTTATTTTAGTCAGCTGCATGTATTATGTTGTGATTGGAACCAAGTTGGATTTTGTTGCAATAGGCGTGCTTTCCCCAGGGTGTGGTGTGTCTGAGGTGGCTCCATCCCCAACGGGAGGTGTGTCGCCTCTCCTACGCCACCCTCAGGCTGTGCGCTGGAACCGCCGCCCGCAGTGACCGACCTTCCTGGGCGTTGTGACTCCCACAGGTGGAGGCGGTCATGGCGGAGCTGAGTCTGAGCCACGTGGCAGACCGACTGATCGGCAACTACAACTTTGGGGGTATTTCCAGTGGCGAGCGGCGCCGCGTCTCCATCGCAGCCCAGCTCCTCCAGGATCCCAGTAAGTGGCACCCAGAACTGACCCTAGCTGCCGCCTGGGCATCTTCCACGTGGCTGCAGACACAACAGGCCCTTTCTTCAGCCTCCACTTGGAAAAGGGTTTTCACTGAGGTTTTTCACACTGCAGACCCAACTTTCTTGGAAGCACTATGTAGTTCCAGAATACTCTTTCATCATCCAAGTACCAAACGACTCCTGGACTCAGACGTGCTCATTTGTGTTTTAATGTTCAATTAGGGTCTTCCATGGACCTGGGGCCCTTCCTGGGCACCCTCGCCTCGCATAGGAGCAGGCCCACTGTGTCTGCTGTGGAGAGCCATGAGCTTTGGTGTGACTACAAGTATGTATGAAATGGCAGGAATTAGAGTAGGACTTTGAAAAGTTCTAAGGGAGAGAGATCAGGTAGAGGGGAGGGGTTGCCGAGTTGGGCAGCCTGTCGCCCGGCTCCCCTGCCTGTTTGGTCATTCTCCCCACCACCTGCGGACACCGCACCATTAAGTGCACCTGGAAGAGGACCTATTGCCCCGGACACTTTTTCACACTGGGGGAGAACAAGACTGCCCACTCTCCAGGTGGTGCTTGGTCACTAGAAGGCAAGTAAGAGAGATGCTCTTAAGAGCGCTTACCACTTTTAGGGTAGAAAGAAACTGTAGTTAACTCCTCTAAAAAACCTGATTTCATTGGTTCTAGTTTTTTGCAGTGCCAAAGACCTTATTGGTGTTTGAAAGTGCTAGCCATGAAGTGCAGCAATATCTTTTTAACTAGCCTCCTCTCAGCCTTTTAAAGATTTTATTTATTTGTTTTTAGAGAGAGGGTAAGGGAGGTGATGCGGACACTGGCCCACAGTGTCCATGGTGTTATGGATGAAACGAAATAAATTCACACGGACTACCGAGTCCTGTGGAGGAAAAGGGAGGGCACGACTTCTCTCTCAAGGGGAGAGCAAGCCTCGGAGTGCCTCAGCCACCCTCTCAAGAGGAGAGTGCCTCAACCCTCGCCTTGACAAGCTTTTATTGGATTCAATTTGCATAGGAATACAGGGTATATATGAAAGGCTCCTTA
This sequence comes from Trachops cirrhosus, assembly GCA_028533065.1. NCBI lineage: Eukaryota > Metazoa > Chordata > Mammalia > Chiroptera > Phyllostomidae > Trachops > Trachops cirrhosus. The sequence continues at coordinate 123,254,268 of CM052543.1, forward strand.
ATAATTGTCAGACAGTAAGGATCAAACAATAGATAACAAAGAACTCTGAGGGCCTATTTTGAGTCAGGGTCAGATAGTTAAATGGCCATAAAACTTTGGGGAACAAACTCACTTCCTGCTTGGACCCTTATCATTTAATTGAGAGCATTCTAAACAAAGCAGGTTTCACAGGATTTTACATATTCTTTCTTAGTCCTGATCACCCTAGGAAACCTGCCCTTTCCAGCACAGGGCTGCACCCACCACTGGCATTGTTTCAGGCTTAGGGCAGTGTTTCAGGCTTAAGTCAGGCAGGGGAAGTAGGGCAGCCAGGAGATTAGATTTCTCACAGGCAGAATGAGGACTCAGGCTATGTCAAAGCCAAGGGGCGAGGGTCCATTACCTCTTTTCTGTAGCCCCCAAGTCCTTCCCTGGGGGCCCCTGTGATCATGCCTGTCTTAGGTTGTTCCTCCCTTGAGGAATCTTACCTGTCATTGGCTAACTGATGAAGCATTGGGGGCCAGGCAGGGTGAAGTAAAAGGAGCAGAAGCGCTGCCCCCGTCAGAGAGATAAGCTTTGTCTCCTTAGTGGCTTATGGTCTGAAGGTCGCTCACTCAGCCTTAGCCATGGGGGGATTACAGCTCCTGAAACCAGGCAGGGCAGTTCCCAACAGGGAGGGAGAAAGAGAGGAAGAGCAGCGTTGATCTGAGAGAGAAACATCAATTGGTGGTCCCTCGAATGCTCCCCGAGCAGTACTGAACCACAAACTGGTTGGTATATCAGGACGATGCTCCAACAGCCATGTGCCCTGACTGGGAATCGAACCGGTGACCCCTTGCCTTCCAGGAGGGTACTCAACCCACTGAGCCACACCAGTCAGGGCCCCTCAGCCCTTTAAAAATAACATGGTGCCAGCCTTGTTTTCTCAGGGTCACCTGGATGGAGCCCAAAGGGTCCATAATACCATGTGAGAGGCCGGATTTGGCTGCTGCCCTGTTCCATCAAGGGTTACGCCTGAAATGTGCTCTAGAGCTAGGAATTGGGTTCTCCCAGGTCAGGCTATTTCTCCTGGGCTTGGACAGAAAGGCAGTTTACAGGCAGGTACTTCTCACTCTGAACTGTTTGGATGGGGTAAAACAGCTCAGGTTAGGAACTGTTCAAAATTCTGAGTTTGGAGCACAGAGTCAGGCTCGGCAGAGACTCTGACGTCTGCCCCTCCTTTGCCGGCAGCGGTCATGCTGTTTGATGAGCCAACAACGGGCCTGGACTGCATGACTGCCAATCAGATCGTCGTCCTCCTGGCAGGGCTGGCTCGCAGGGACCGCATCGTGATCCTCACCATCCACCAGCCCCGCTCTGAGCTCTTCCAGGTGAGGCGGGGCGTCTCCTGTTCCTGCTCAGTTTGTCAAGGTGGTACGTGTGTGTTGAGCTGAGGATCATGGGTAGAGATTAGTTAGCACTCGCCAACTCGAGCACTCGGAGCCAATAGCTCCTGATATGGGAAGAGCAAAGGATGGAAGCTCGCTTCCTTCAGCACCTGCCACTTACCAAGTAGCTTCTATGCACCAGCTCATTAACCCGCACAGTCCTGTGAGGTGCATGTCAGTAGTTCCACTTTACAGAGAAGAGTGAGGCTTAGAAGTAATACAAAACCGAGCTACAATCACACAGTAAAGAAGCTGGAATTGGAAGTCCAGTTGGCTTCAAAGACTGTGTTTTCCCACTAACTGATATAGTTTCCGTCCAAAATTCTCTTTTTGTCCTCCCAGGGATGTTTTAAGGAGCTATTATTTGCCTTTTATAGACAATGATCTGAGATTTTTTAAAAAAAAATTCATCCAAGGGGACCTACTCATTCAGTGGCACGGCCGGGACGCATACCCAGGCCCACTGCTCAGGCTCAGGTCTCCCCTACCCCAGTGTGACATGGGCACAGGCTGGATGCTCAGTGGCAGCCTGTGCTAAAGAGAATAGGTGCATTTTGAGTGTCTCCAAAGGATGCAGTAAGAATACCAATGCAATGAAGGAACTGGCTGCTTGGAAAGCTTTTTCTATGATGACTTTTTAAAAAAATATTTATTGATTTGAGACAGAGAGACAGACAGACAGACATTGATTTGTTCCACTTATTTATGCATTCATTGCTTCCCTGAGTGGAGATTGAACCACAACCTTGGTATATCAGGATGATGCTCTAACCAACTGAGCTACCCTCCCCAGGGCCGAGAATGTGGTGATTTGATTACACACTAATACCGTCTGTTGCCCAATCAGCTCTTTGACAAAATCGCCATCCTGAGCTTCGGAGAGCTGGTTTTCTGTGGGACACCAGGGGAAATGCTGGAGTTCTTCAGTGGCTGCGGCTACCCTTGTCCTGAACATTCAAACCCTTTTGATTTCTATAGTAAGTTTTTCATTCACATTTCCCACCATCTTAATTTTTTTTAAACTTTATTATCTCAGATTTTTGCCTGGATGGCACCAGGGTTTTATTTTTGCTCTTGTTTTGGTGTTTTTAATCCTCAAATTAATTTGGCTGGGTCAATTAATTTGCTATAACCTATCAGAATGAGGTGGGGGATCTCTCTTAAATTGGGGCATGCCTACTTCGTCAGAGGAAAATTAGCTGAGCTTCTGAATTCTCCCATACAACCCCAGTGGGATCCTCATGGCCCTGGTGTTTGCTTTAAAATATTGTCATTTTATAGGTGGACATTAAGAACAGGTGTTATTCTGGTGGGGTGAGGTATCATAGCTAGTACTCCTAAACCAATGATGAAACATAAACATATATTATTAGCCATTGTGTATTTATGTGCCTTTAAAAACACATGGGTTACTTCTTTGGGGAAACATTTTAGTGGACCTGACATCAGTGGATACCCAAAGCAAAGAACGGGAAATGGAAACTTACAGAAGAGTCCAGATGATTGAATGTGCCTACAAAGAATCAGCAATTTATCACAAGATCTTGGAGCATATTGAAAGAACAAAACACCTGAAAACATTACCAATGGTTCCTTTCAAAACCAAGGACTCCCCTGGAACTCTCTCTAAACTGTGGGTTCTCTTGAGGTAAGAGACTCACCCCATTTTAGGTGCTTAGACATCCGTCAATGAAAGAAAGGGAATTAAAACGGTGTTGTCTTTCAGGAGAGTGACGAGAAACTTAATGAGAAATAAGCTGGCAGTGATTACGCGTCTGGTTCAGAATCTGATCATGGGTTTGTTCATCATTTTCTTCCTTCTGCGGGTCCAGAACGATGTGCTAAAAGGGGCTGTCCAGGACCGCGTGGGTCTCCTGTACCAGTTTGTGGGTTCCATGCCCTACACAGGCATGCTCAATGCGGTGAATCTGTGTAAGTGCCGTGCTGGACGTGTACCCTGGAGGGCAGGGGTGTGGGGGCTCCTCTCTCCCAATACCTCCCCTCTCCAGCCGTCACCTTGCAAGACTCCACCATTGCCAGTCTTTGAGCTCAACCCAGATTCTCCCTCTGAGGAAAGGTAACTCCTGAGCTACTAACCGCTAGGGTGAATTAGGTCATCAAGTGGATCTCTCTGAGGGTCTCTACCAGGGAAACCTGAAGTTATGAGGTGCTGATGGGCACGATTTGGAGAGGTTTATCAAAGATTATCCCTGGGATCCAGCTTGGCCATCAGGATATGCAGTCCAGGGGGCCCAGATACTTGGGCAACTTAGCACTGGTACATTCTTTTTTTTTGTTTTTTAGATTTTATTTATTTATTTTTAGAGAGAGGGGAAGGGAGGGAGGAAGAGAAGGAGAGAAACAACAATGTGCGGTTGCTTCTCATGCACCTCCTACTGGGGACCTGGCCTGCAACCCAGATATGTGCTCTGACTGGGAATCGAACCAGCAATCCTTTGGTTCACAGGCCGGCAATCAATCCGCTGGTGGTCAATTGGTGACACCCTTCCCCCCACTTCAGGGAGAAGGAAATAAATTATGACAGTGTTTGCAACCGTACTGTAATTCAGATAGAGTGCAGATTTCTGGGGTGGGGACAGTAATCATAACTCTATGGATGGCAGGTTCCCTCCTTCGATAATTTGAGAGCCCCAACTAGTCCTCACCACCCAGTTCCGGTAACAGATCTCCAGTTCAGCTGGGGCTAGCCCTACCCCACCCAGCCGTGTGGTGACCCACTGTTCTGCCACCTGCCTCCCGTGCCCAGTTCCTGTGCTGCGAGCTGTCAGCGACCAGGAGAGCCAGGACGGCCTGTACCAGAAGTGGCAGATGCTGCTGGCCTACGCGCTGCACGCCCTGCCCTTCAGCGTCATCGCCACCGTGGTTTTCAGCAGTGTGTCCTACTGGTAAGGGGGTGTTCGCAGGTGTTCGGTCCTCCGGGCCAGGCCTCCCGTGCGGTCCCAGACAGCCGGGGGGCCCTATAGTGGGAGAGCGCCAGGGCAGAGAGCCACCAGGTTCTCTGTATTTTTCCCACGTCAGCACTCCTGTTTAGTGGAAATAGAAATGTGCTTGAGCACAGGTGGAGTCTCGGGTCCCACTGCAGCGAGGATGGCCTGCCCGGTGTAAGAGCTTTCCAAAATCTGTAATTGCCACATTCCAAACACATCTGGCCCTAAAGTATTTCAGATAATGAGTTATGGTCATAAACAAATTTCCAAATGCCTTGAATTCAAGAAAGTTTAAGATTAGTATTGTAAGGAAGCACAGAGAGTCTAAGGAAAATAATAATAATAGCTAACACATGTTGAGCACTTGCTTTATGTCGGGCACTAAGAGCTTAAATATATTAATTCATGGTTAATATGGTTATAATCCTTATAACCATTCTATACAGGTGATATTGTAACTTCCTTATTTGTTGGCAAGGAAACTGAGGCACAGATGGAATGAGTGGTCTTCCCCATCTCACATCCATTACCCCGAGTTAATCACAAATGTGGCCAAGGGTCTGCTTGATTGGCGGGGAGAGGGGCTTTCGGAGGCTTACGGAGGAGAAGCTGAGAGAGAGCAGCATTTCAACAGAGGGAAAAGGGAGCGAGGACATTCCAGGGGAAGGAGCAGCAGGGGCACAGGTGCAGAAGCAAAACACAGAAGACCTTTCCAGAGACCAGTTTCAGTTGAGTTGTGGGGAATGAAGCGTTTGGGGGAGCAGTGGAAAGCATGCCTGCCAGCCTTGGAGCCCAGCAGGGGAGGTGCTGAATGTCAGCTAAGGGGCTGAAGTGGGTTTGATAATGAGACATGGGAGAGGATTTGGGACCCCTGTGTGTGGGACTCTGGAGGATGAGGCTGGCAGCTGACTGACCTTAGGGCAGAGGCCCTGGACGGCCCCGTGAGGAGCCCTGGCCACAGTCTGGGGTAAAGGCAGAGGCCCTAAGGAAGAGAGTAACAGTGGTGACAGAAAGGAGGGATCACTTTGAGAAGCTGGGAAAGTAAAGTCGAATGTTTGTTGCGGTAGGTAAGTCGTGGATGATGCCTGGGTTTTCAGCCTGAGGGAATGGGGTAGGGGCAGTATCCTTATCAAGTCTGCCGGGAAAGAATGGGTTTGTCTCTGAACACATTACACCTGGGAGGCCACAGGACCCCACCAGGAGATGTCAATCTGAGGTTTGGGTGATGGCCTGGAGGAAAGAGAAAGTAAGAGCAGTAAGAGTGAAGAGCTGGGAATGGATCCTGTAGGAGAGGATCCTTGGAAAGAGAGGAAGCAAAGCAGTCTGAGTGTTAAAAGGCACATGCAGAGGGCGGGAAGAGGAAAGCGATCCAATGACAGAGGCGAAAGGGTGGTCAGGCAGGCGGAAGGAGAAGCAGGACCGAGCAGCAGGAGAGGAGCCGAGGGAGGAGAGAGTTCCAGGGAGGCGTAGTGCTCCCATTCAGTGTTGCGGAGGTTCAAGGAGATGAGGCATAAGATTAGGCCATTGGTGCGCTTCCAACAATAAAAAACAAAACGAGAAGAGAGTCAGTGGAGTGGTGGGGGTGCGAGTCAGCCTTACAAGGGGATAGAGTGCAGTTGAGGAAGCAGATGCGGTTGGAGAAGCTTGGAGTACAGGGTAGGATGAAGGGGGTCAGCGGCTTAAACGGTTGTCAAGTTCAGGAATGCTTGCCTCAGGATATGGTAAATAAGACCAGCAGGGTGAAGACATTCGATGGAGACTAGGTGAAATGATAGAAAAATTGGGTCATTCACAACTGAGGTTGACAGAGGAGACCAAGGTAAGGACAGGGGAATCAGGAAAACAGGGGATCAAGGTAGAGAGTGTCAAGGTTGGCAAAGATGTGGGGGCGGGGGGGGCGGGGGAGAAGCAGGGAATGGGAGGTGAATCCATCTGCTGAGCACTGGGGAGAGAGTTTGAAACTGGGGAGGGGGGACTTAAAGTAAATGTTTATATCAGCCACAATGGGATCTGCCCAGTAAGGAATGAGGAAAAATTAGGGGTGGGTCTGGAGTCAGCTGAGACAAAGGACAGCAGGAGTCCAATCAGTATAGCAGGACACCTTATTTCACACACCTTGAGTTGCTTAATTGAGACAGCAAGGGTCTCCAGGTGTGGAGATTGGCAAGGCAAAGATCAGCAGAAGGGGACAAGGACCTGAAAATGGAAGGCAGGAGGGAGGCCATGATTAGAGAGGAGATTTTTAGAATCTGAAATCTTGGAAGTGGAACCATTTTTAGTAACATTTAACTCCAAGACATGGTGAGTGACCAAGTTTAGGTGGATGAGACCCCTGGAATCTATCAGCTTACCTCATTAGGAGTCCTGAAGTTGATGTTTCATCAAGAAGGTCAAAGACCTTCAGGTTAATGATAGTGGGTAGGAGTGGACAGAACGACCCTGGTCCGGGTGCTATGAAATCATCAAAGGTGAGAGAATGTCTGAAAAGTCACAGAGGATTGCACTGGATAAGAGAATTAACAGCCTCAGCAAACGTCAGGATTTGTGAAAGAGGAAAGGCGGATGGCCTTGAAGAGTGGTGGGGCGGGTGGATCTAAGACATGCCAACTCCTTTCCCTAACTCTGCAAATGGAAGAAAGGGCAGCCGTGTCTAGTGGTTGTTGAGGATGCTATCACTGGGGAAATGCTATTTGGCAGAAGTAATATAGGAGTTGAGAGGCATGGATATAGGGCAGTCCATTTACAAGAAAATGAAAGGTCCAATTGATGGAAAGGGTTGGAGAACAAAAGGCAAGAATGGAATGGAGTAGGCCTGGGAGGACTAATCCGATGGAAGATGGAAGCAGTGAAGTGTTTCCACGCTATCCATAACCCCACATAATGCGGATAATGTTCAGGAAGGGGGTGCCGACAGGCAGGTGGGGTGAGCCCCCCAGCCTTAGAGGGTAGTAGGCTAGCTGGGGTAGGAGCAGCACTAGTTAGGCAGAACGTGTTATTTACGGAGAAGCCTGGGGAGTTCAACAGCTCTGTGCATTGCAGTTAGTTGTACTGCTGTTTGAATATTAGTATTTTCCTACGAGAGCTGAAGGAGCTGTAAGAGGGAAAAGGTGGCTCACATCGAGCTGGAGCCAACAGAAGCAACTGGTGGTAATAAACGGTCTCAAACGCTGGCTCCGCTGGCTCCGTGCCCAGGAGGCCTTTCAAAGGGGAGTGTGACTTGCCCTGCAACCCCTTCCCCACCACGGACTCATTCTTAGAAGGCAAGTGTGGTATTTTTCTTAAATGATAACCCTGGAGAGAAACTAAAGACCATCTGTGTTTTTAGGACTCTGGGCTTATACCCCGAGGCGGCCAGATTTGGATACTTCTCTGCTGCTCTCCTGGCCCCCCACGTCATCGGCGAACTCCTAACTCTCGTGCTGCTTGGAATGGTCCAAGATCCCAACGTGGTCAACAGCATAGTGGCTCTGCTGTGCATTGCTGGGGTGCTCGTGGGATCGGGATTCATGAGGTAGGTTACGGCGAGGCGAAGGGTTTAGATTGGTGTGATTTGCTAAGATCACCTGATGGCGACTGTTACTAAGGAATTCCAGAGGAGAGCTATGTGATACTAGTTAAAAGTAGCACCTTATAATCTCGGTGCTTGCTGATCGTTATTGCTTAGATCTGAGACTGTTCACCATTTGTTCAATAAAATGTCTTCATGTTGAAACCGGGAAATGGCAAGTTAGGCATGTTATCACTATGCACAAGTAACAAGCCGTGACAACAACAGGAGGAAAACCAGCCCAGAAAAAGCCACAGCCTGTACTACAAGGTAAAGAACACGCATTCAGTTCATTTCTGCCCTGCACTGGTGACTCTCTTCCAGTTCTCCATCCTCACTTACGTTTAGGAGGTAGGATTAGTCAGATAAGAAAGCGCCTGCAGGATAAAAGACTGCTCAAGAAGGCGGCAGAGCTAGAGATACACAACAAATGCGAACAGTAATTAGCTCTCGGTGATATATTTTTCTTTCTTTCTTCATATTTTCCTATATTTCATGAATTTTCTATAATGGACAGGTATCATTTTGTAACCAAGGAAAAGATAAAAAGAAGCAGCATATAAATAAATAAAAAGTAGCATATGTAATAAAAAGGAAATATTTTTATATTAAAAAGGACATAAAAAAATAATATGAAAGTGCTATGAATACATTTAAAAGAAAGTAGTTGCAGGAAGGATGGAAAATTTTAGGGTAAAAGTGATCCCAGGCAGGTGGAGTGGGAGTTAGTAAGTAAACTATGGGACCCCCAGGGATTGTGAAAAATACAGTTTTTTTTTTTTTACTTAAACATCAAATAAACAAAAAAGTTATTGAGCATCTAAATATGTTTATGATTAATTATTTAACTCTCAGAGCCATCCATGCTCAGGAAGAAAACTAACCTCAGACCTGACTTAGCTCCAGCCACGTGGCTGCCTGGAGAGAGGAGACTGGGCCTGGAGTCTAGGGCTTCCTCCGCCACTTTGCGGCCAAATGATGCGGGCAGGTCGCTTTTCTATCTACATTAGTTTCCTCATGTATAAAGTGGAGATAATGATCTTGGCCCCACCTGCCTGGAGGGATCGTGAGAAGCAAATGACATAATCCGTGTGAAAACAGTTCATGAGCTGTCGTGTGTTATATAAAGGCGAGATATTATAAAGCGAAGTGAGCTGGGGCTTGATCAGTCACGGAGGACTTTTTTTATAATGACACCGTTACGTTTGCCTGTGGTGCCTAAGTGGGTCGGTAGCGTCTGAAAAATGCACAAGACCAATCACCCCACCGGCACGGCATCAAGCCAGCAGGGTACAGACCTCAGACAGCATCTCCTCTTTCATACGTGTTGCAGTCATCACAGGTGCCAAACAATCTGGCAACATTTCGTGTATTTGGTTTGTAGGAAGAGGGGATTAGTTGTCTTAGAAGAGAAGCCGTGGCCAACGTGAACAGTTGCTTTTAGGTTCTTTGCAAACTCTCAACATCCCAAGGCTTCACCTGGGTTCCACTCACGTCTGGAAACTCTGCTCTTGAAAACCACATCCACCTCTTAGTCATTAAGTTTCTATTTTCCCCTGAAGTCATCATCTTCCCTGGCTGACTGCCTGCAGCATCTGAGCTCTTGACTGCCTCTTCCTTTAAACCCAATTGGAGAGACCTTCACTGCTCTTTCTACTTACAAAATCATGCAAGTTCTCTGAGGGGGTGCACACCATACAGGAATGTATGAGGAAGAAAGTCAAAGTTACCTGAAGTATCACAACTCAGAGTTAAATTTGTGTATCTTGCTAGACATTTACATAATTTTTTAAATAAAAATGAGATCATACTATTGGGAGGGGGTAAAGTATGCATGCTTTTCTCCCCATTTATCAACATAATGTGGACAGTCCCATATCAGTAAATTTAGACTCACGGTTCCTCTCCCTCGAGAGTACTCCAAGGGCTTCCATGATCGCCTGGTTCTCCTCCTCTGTCTTCCACGGTCCATCATCCTATTCCAGGCCGTTACCATCTCACACTTCAACTTCCGCTGCAGCCTGCTCCCTTTGTTGCTGTCCCTAATCTGCCCCTATTCTGGCCCACCCTACTTGCTGGTGCCACATTTTCTGAAAACTAGATTTCAACACGATCTTTCTCAGGGTCCTTCAATGTCAACCCGCTGCAAGGCCCTGAAGCAGCTGGCTCCTGGCTGTCATTCCAAACTCACCTGCCCCTGCCCCCACTGCCCCCACAGCCCAGGCTCTACTCCAGCCTTTCCAGTCCGTTCAGTCCCCTAAGAGAAGCCCTTGACGTGCCTGCGCTCACAACCACTCTGCCTTCCTAGAGCATCCTTCCTCTTCCCTACTTCCTCCCCAGACTCCCGCCTGTCCAGTCCAGTTAGCAGCCTCTCAGTATGGCTAATCCCACTTTGCGCCTCAGAAAACTGCCAAGAACTGAAAGTCATGGAGTTGGGGGGCGTCACTTGGGAATAGCTGAAACCATAAATACTACATACAAGAATGTTATTGACACGCATTACTGTTTTTAATTACTTTCTAGGCACAAATCGTCCACCACTGTACTTTTAGAGTCTAAAGGATGTAAAGTGTATGACCCCAGCTGCACTGTGAGCTCTTTAGGGGTAGGAGCCCTTTGAATTCCTCAAGCACCTAGACGTAGTATTTTGCAAACAGAAAGAATTTAATATATGTTCATTGATTGATAGAAGCTACGTGGTGGACCAAGAAGTCCGCAAGGTCATTATGAGATTTCTCCTGAGACAGGCTGAAGAGGAGACAGTTCATTTTCACAGTGATGTCTGCGTGCCTGTCCGTCCTTTCCCCTTGGACGGTAGTTTAATTCTCACTTCGTGTGCCAACACCGTCCAATATCTTTAATCACAAATAGCTTCCTCTAGTGTGATGTGTGTTAGGTATGTTTTTTCTTTTACACTTATGGCAATGGTGCTTAGCAAAAAAATTAAACACCAATCCATCATCAGGGGATTGATTGTTAAATTAAGTTTCTACTATAATCAACCACCAAGCTCCCCAGCTGGTGTGCATACAGGAGGTGGCTGACTGAAGGTTCTCTCCCTCTCTCTCTCTCTTCCTCTCCTCTAAAATCAATAAAAAACATCCTCAGGTAAGGATAAAAAGAAGTGACAGGGTGCTATGCATACTGACCCTCACTGACTTTGAAGGGTGTCTGAGACATAAGTTTGGTTGCAAAAGCAGGTTAGGAAAGAGCATGAAGAGTTCAATCCCATTCATGTAAAACCTTACACACGCACACATCCAGGCGTGTCACCGAACTGCTAGCAATAGTCATTTCTAGGCAGCAGCGGTTCTCTGGACGTCTCAGGGCTGTCCGCGGTTTTCGTAGTAAGCGCCGTGTTTCCAGGGAGACGGAAAACGATCCAAGCGGGCCGACACAAAGGAAGGGTGGCCGTTCTCTTCCTCTGGTGGGACTATTGCCAGAGCCTACTGAATTTCATCTCTTTTTCTCTTCCTTAAGAAACACAGAAGAAATGCCCATTCCTTTGAAAATCTTCACTTACTTTACATTCCAAAAATATTGCTCTGAGATTCTTGTAGTCAATGAGTTCTATGGACGGAATTTCACTTGTGGTAAGTATTCTACTTTGGAATATTACTTTTATGTATTCCTCTGAGGGAAATTCATTTTTTAAATAAAAGCTGTATCTTGTAACAAATACACTTAATAGTTAAAACCTTGTTTTGGAATAAAAGTCTAACATTTTCTCTGGTTTCTAAAATGAAATAAGCAGAGGTCAAGTTAGACACCTGTCCGACGCCAGTGGCTTAGGGCCACTCTGACGTTTTAGGAAATGACAGCTGAGACACGTACACGGGGCGGCGGGGGTGGGGGTGGGGGGACTCTAGCACAGCCTGGGTGGAAGCAGTGTCTGCCAGGCTGGTCGGAGCGGGGTGCAGCGGCTTCTTGTTCCCCAAATGCACACAGTGTAGAGCCGAGTGAAGTCATTTGTGGCAAAAGGTTGTTCCCCGATTCCAAGAGAGGGCGGTGGGGGCATCACGAGGTCCTTCTGGCCATCGGAGATCCCAGGCCAGTTTGTGCTGACAACTGAAGAACAGGGTGAAATCCGGTAGTTGTCTTAAATATCTTTAGGCGACGACATCAGTAATCTTAGGATACTTGGTGCTAAGTGATCATAAGCGATCGTGACTTTCATCAGTGCTATGGGAAGGAACACGAGTACACACTCAAAAATGGACACCTATTTCCATCTTCATTCAAATGGAGCCAATGCCCAGAACACTCGTGGGGGCTTCATCTAACAGTGACTTCGGGGCTGTCTCAAATGTCCTGCATCTTTCACGGAGAAGGGTACTTCGCACCCTCCTACTGGGCATTTGGTAGGTACTCGCTGGTTCAGAACTAATCACACCTCACAATGTGGATCTCTCCCCTGGCAGGCAGCTCCAATGGTTCTGTGACAGCCAACCCCATGTGCACCTTCAGTCAAGGAGCTCAGTTCATTGAGAGGACCTTCCCGGGCGCAACGTCCAGATTCACAGCAGACTTCCTGATTCTGTACGCCTTTATCCCGGCTCTCCTCATCCTGGGGATAGTTGTTTTTAAAGTAAGGGATCACCTCATTAGCAGATAGTAAAGCACAGTGTTGTGAAAACAACTTCGGCTTCTAGAAGTGCTGACTGCTGTGAACGTCTGAAATCAGAATGCAGGTGTTTCTTTCTTGACAGTACATTTGAGGGCTTTTAAACCGTTCAGGCTCCTTTTGTGCCCTTGGATCCATGCAGGTCTTGAATGCTATTCCCAGTTGCAGGGATGTGCGGTATTTGGAAATGGCGACTAAGCCAGTCCAAAGCCATAGATAATAATAATTAACAAGGTTATGGGGACTGTGCTATTTGTTTCCTTTGGACAGAAAAATAGGTTGATTAAAAAATTATGCTGTTTGACAAAGGATTCCATAAAAAGGAAAACATCTGAATAGTTACAGCCTGTAAGTATAGAAAAGGGAGCTGTGGGTGTGATTAAAGCAAAGCATCATGCAGAACTGGGTAAGAGTGCTTTCGTTACCATTGAAACACCCTTAATTCTGTGCACACGTCCACGTGAGGGTCCTGGGTTCCCTGGTCGTGTCAAGGGGCTGGTGGACAGATGTGGGATAGTGGAGACCGCTGAGACAGAGCACTTGGTGATTTGTGGGGGGGGGGCTAAAATGAAAAACTGCATGAATGGGCTGAACTGAGCACACAGCACACCGGACAGACCTCTGGGATTTTTTCAAAATCACTTGGCTATTCTTCACTTTCTACTTAGTTTATTTATACAGTTAAAAGTAAATGTTATTAGATAAAGTGAATGTACTGAGAAATGACATCTTTAAGGTTGGAGAGCCACTGTTGTTTAAAGTTCATATAAAAAGATGCTCACCTGACACACTTACACTCAGAAGAACAGGGTTACACACTACGATTTCATGTTCTCAGATTGTAAAGGGAAAGAATGCCGATAAGTACAAACACCTACATTACATATTTTTAGGGGTCAAACGTTGTATGTAGATTGTATATAAATGGTTTATATACTAAATGACTGATTATCTTTTTGATTGATCTTAAAGTAATTCATATATAAGCCTGAAATAAAGCTGTCTCAATGTTACCATGGTAACGCTGAGAGAGAATATCTTAGAGAGTACAAGAACTTTGTTCAGTTACTACGACCTAACTTTACAAGAATGATAAATTATAGCATTTGAAATGTCTCACATTATAGTATAAAGGATTATTTCATTGTAAAATTCTATTTCTTAGAACAGTATTTAAGGATCTGGAGACATCGGTAAATTACCAGAATAGTATTGTCAATTTTTATAAAAGGTCTTTGACACGGATGATTACGGTATAATAGTTACATAATGCCTTACAGATTATATATGTCACATCAGTTACAGACAATTCTGGAGATGATAATCTATTAAAGTAGTTCAAAGAGAGTCCCACAGGAACCTCTTTTGAAATCACTGATTTCAACTTACTAAAGATATGGGTGTACAATGTAAGTGGAAACATTTTCTACTATTCATATGCAGATGAATTTCATTCTAGCTCAGAAACATTTTTGACATAGCACGTGACTTCAAGCTATTAAATGTTAGTGATACCATCTTAGAGAAACACAGTGACTTTCAATATGTGACAGTTTGGGTCTTAAGTCAAAAATGGACAGTGATGTTTAAGAAAATCAAATTATATCATACAAATTCTGTTACTATTGTGAAATAGGCTGCTTCTTCCCACCAAGTCAATGATGTTTCCGAGATCATAACATTCACTGTTTTTTTAAAATTATTTTATTGTTGTTTGAGTACAGTTGTCTGCATTTACTCCCCACCACTTCCCCCTGTCAACCCCAGCCATCCCCACCTCCCTCCCCTACTTCCACCCCCTATTGGTTTTGTCCATGTGTCTTCTATAGTTGTTCTTGAAAACCCTTCCCCCCTTTATCCCCTCCCACCTCCCCTCTGGTTACTGTCAGATTAATTTTAATTTTAATGTCTCTGGTTATATTTTGCTTGCTTGTTTGTTTTATTGGTTATGTTCCACTTAAAGGTGAGATCATCTGGTATTTGTCCCTTACCTCCTGGCTTACTTCACTTAGCATAATGCTCTCCAGTTCCATCCATGCTGTCACGAAGGGTAGGAGCTCCTTCTTTCTTTCTGCTGCGTAATATTCCATCATGTAAATGTATCATAGTTTCTCTTCCGGCCAAGATGGAGGCATAGGTAGACACACTGTGCCTCTTCACACAACCAAAACTAAGGACAATAAAAATTTAGAAGCAAAAAACAACCAGAACAGAGAGAAATGAACTGTACAGAAGTCTGACACCCATTCATCCAGACCAGTAAGAAGGGCAGAGTTGGAGGCTGACGGAGAGGGGTCGAGGGGTCCCAGCAGGAAAAAGCGGTGGCTGGCAGATGCAGGCGTGCAGGGTGCAGGTGGCAGTTGGCGGACCCCAGATGTGCTTGGGCGGCTGACGGACTGGTGGCGGCAGACCCCAGGCACGGGAGGCAATGAGCAGACCCAGTGAGGCGCTCAAGGCAGCTGGCTGTCTGCAGTCACACATTCACGTGCAGATAAACCAGGCGAAAACGGGGAGCGAGACAGGCCCCACAACCCAGGGACCCAGTCCTGGGAAATAAAGCCTAAAAGCACCAATTGAAAACACCTGTGGGGGTGGAGGTGCTGGGAGAATCTCCCAGCCTCACAGGAGTTCCTTGGGGAGACCCACAGGGTCCTAGAACGTGCACAAGCCCACCTGCCCAGGAGCCAGCACCAGAAGGGCCCAATCTGCTTGTGGGAAGTGGCAGAGGGGACTGAAGTCCTAGAGAGGAGAGCAGGCACCACTGTTCCCTCTCGGACCCACCCCCACATACAGCGTCACAACCCAGTGACTGGGGTGCCCCGCCCTGGTGAACACCTAAGGCTCCACCCCTTAATACGCAACAGGCTCGACCAGACCAAAAAAAAAAAAAAAAGGGCTCAGACAGAAAAAATCAAAGCCCCACAACCCATACTTTTAAGCGACCAAGAAATAGCCAACCTATCAGATGCACAATTCAAAGCACTGGTGATCAGGATACTCACAGAATTGGTTGATTTTGGTCACAAATTAGATGAACAAATGAAGGCTACAATAAGTGAAATGAATAAAAATGCACACAGAACCAATAGTGATGGAAAGAAAGCTGGGTCTCACATCAATGGAGTGGACCGTGGACCAGAAGGAAGAAAAAAACAT
>CM052543.1:123270448-123325722 GCA_028533065.1 Trachops cirrhosus
TAAATAAAATCTTAAAAAAAAAAAAAGAAAATAGACGGGGAGGGCAAGAATAGTAGGGGAAATGTAGAAGCTAAAGAACTTATGACACATGGACATGAACTAAAGGGGGGAATGTGGGTGGGAGAGGGTGTGGAGGGGAATGAAGGGGGTAATGGAACAACTCTAATAGCATAATCAATAAAATATATTAAAAAATGTACCACAGTTTCTGACCCACTCATTACTGATGGGCACTTAGGCTGCTTCTAGCACTTGGCTATTGTAAATAGCACTGCTATGCACTTTGGGGTGCACAGGTTCTTTTGGATTGGTGTTTCCGGGTTGTTAGGATATAACCCCAGCAGTGGAATTGTGGGGTCAAAAGGCAGTTTCATTTTTAGTTTTCTGAGGAAATTCCATACTGTTTTCCACAGTGGCTCTACCAGTCTTCATTCCCACCGACACGTTCACTGTTAATTTAAAGGGAGCTCTTTCTCCACAGCACTCAGGCGTGGTGCCTGTCAGCTCCGTAAGCTGAGGTTCCTTGCACACGAGCTGCCAACCTGTTCTCAAAAGAGCTGGAACCACACGTGCTGCAGCTGCTCTGGGCAGTCTTATTTCACGGCAACAATCAGGCAGCTGGCTATTCACTCACCACTCGTCAGTCCTGGTGTTCTTGGGGTTAGTAGGTGTGCTTCTTTCAGGATGGGTGCATGACTGTTCGAGTCAACATATTTCACAGTGGAAATGGAAGAACACAGAGTAAATAACTTTCCTGGTCAATAACAGCAATTCTACTTACTCCAAATTGAACTTGGATAGCAGGTACACAAACCTACAAGACTGAGAAGGCATCTTAAAAGCTATTCCACCTTGGAAATAATCTTGGTTATTACCAACTCATGGAGTTTGGTCTGCTTATTGACAGAATATCTCCTTAAAACTGGTTGTTCTTCCAAAAGTTATACTAAAAAAACTGTCACAATCACCAGAGGTGCTGATTTAAAGATGCAGTTTCTGGAGCCCCAGCCCAGACGCACTGAATCCGGATTTCTGTGTGTGAGGACTCGGGAATGTGCATTTCCTTCAGGTGCTTTTGTGCCTCACCATCCGGGGAAGTTAGGGTGCTGGTGAACGTGAGCCCAATTCCAGTTTCTTGCCAGCCACAGCGGAGGACTCCTCAGAGAAGGAGTGTGTCTACCATGAGCACATCACCTTATGCATAACTGCTGCTAAATGCCTGTGCTTTCGTATTCCCGACAACACAGAAGCAGAAACTTATAACCTCTGAACCAAGTATACATTACTTAACCGTGGAAGAGGTAGGTAGCAGAAGATTCTTTTTATTAAAAAAAAATATTACACATAGTTACACAACTTTTTCCCTTTTAAAACACTTGTAAATATCCTGGGGGTGGCACTAATACAAGAAATTCACTTTTCCTTTAGTAAATTTCACATCTTAACTTTCTTCATTTATTACCACAATGGCTAGTTTATGAATTGGCTATTTTAATACTATTTACTAATAACAAATAGCTAATTTATTAATTAGCTAATATTAATAAAATCTTACTTGTATTTGGGGAAGAAGAAATAATTACACTATTGTTGAATGAGGCTTAAGAATCCAGCTCAATTTGTTTCCAAGACTTGGAAGAACTTCTTTTGTATTGTTCCAGTTCCTAAAACAAAAATATGTATAATAGTACTTTAAAAAATCAACTTTAAAAATTAAACTAGGCATCTCAAAACTCCCTTAGCAGTTTTAGATATAACAATATATCTTTTACAGCATTCTCAGAATTTCTCGACAATTATTTTGTAAATGATTATACTTAGTATTTATTTTCTAGAATGTAGACTTTTTGGAATTTCTGGGTAGCTTAAGCAGCACTTAGAGATGAATTTAATAAAGTTCCAGACAAAATTATATACTATATAGTACATACAAATTGTCTTCAATTAGTAAAGTATTTGTCATACTTTAAGTATTGAAAAGTGACCTTATTTTTAAATTGTTTTGCTGTTCAACTCGTCAAAACCCACTTGAAGTTAGTGAAGACACTGCACTGTGTATATCGACACACAGTTGTGAGCAATTTAGATGCTCTCCCAGTAAAGACTGGTTAAAAATGTCAGTCTGCATTCACACCTGGCTTCACACCCAGCCAGCAAAAACAATGGTGGTCATATGTATGTGAAAAAAGCAAATAGCTGGAGAGAGGGCAGGACACTTCTATTTTCCATTATAAATGACAAGGTCTGTCCAGACCATTGTTAACACAATGAAAACAGTTGGGTGCGACATCGATGTAACCTGACAGCCAAGAACAGTGGACTGGAATGTGCATGTGTGAACTATGATGACCTCACTGTACTAGTCAGTGGGGGTGGTAGATGCTGTTGAGTGAGCATGTGTACTGTAGGACGTCACATTCAAAATGACTGAGTGAGTAGAGCAATAAATCTGCATCAGATTATGCATTAATCTTGACATTCTTATGTGGAAACTATTCAGATGATTCAGAACACCACAGCCATGGGCAACTGGTGATTAGCAGCTTCATCAGACAACATGCCTGCTAATTCATCCCATCTTGTTCAGGGCTGTCTGGTGAAACATCAAATCACCCAGGTGACTCAGCCCCCATACAGCCCATATTTGGCGCCCCAAGACTTCTGGCTTTTCCCAAAACTAAAATCACCTTTGAAAGGGAAGAGATTTCAAACTGTCGATGATTCAGGAAAATACAACTAGGCAGCTGATGGCAATTGGGAGGACTATGTGAGGTCTCAAGGTGCCTACTTTGAAGGGGACTGAGGTGTCATTGTCCTGTGTACAATGTTTCTTGTATCTTGCATCTTCAATAAATGTCTTTATTTTTCATAGTCCACAGCTGGATACTTTCCGGACAGTCCTTGTATACTTTTATTCTTTTGAATGTTTTCACAATGAGCATATGTTACTTTTAAAAAAATTTTATTTTTCAATTACAGTCTACATTCAATATTACTTTGTTTTAGTTTCAAGTGCACAGCATGGCAGTCAGAGAATCATATCCTTTACAAAGTGATTCTCCCAATATTTCCGGTCCCCACCTGGTACTATACATAGTTATTACGATATTGTTCCTTATGTTCCCTATGCTGTACATTACACCCCTGAGACTATTTTGTAACTATTACAATTCATAAAATAGAGGTAAATTTTCGTAGGAGTGGAAATCTTCGATGATACCAGTGACATGCAAAAGGCACCATCTAAGGGACTTCCTCCCCCCAGCCTCTTACATGCTGTTCAATGTCTAACTGGTATTTTAGATAAGCCAAAAGTGATCGCCCTGCACGACAAGGCAGTCACTGCCCTTTCGCCAACATAGTTGAACTTCACAGTTGCTATGAAGAGAACATTCCAATCTCATTTTCAGAAAAATTGCAGACTGCCTCATTCATACCTATACTCTAAGTCATTACAATTTAAATGTTAAAAGTTTCAAAACTGTATATAGACTTTGGAAGAATTTTTATACTAATAACTCCAATGAAGTCTTTATAGCATGGTTTATTTGTTCTAATGCAGTTAATTCAGTTCACCAGTTATCTACCACTTATGGTTTCAAAGATTGGTAAGTCATAAAATAAGCCCCAGTATTTTCACTAGTGATAAAGATGAGGGCATTGCCCTGGCTGGTGTGGCTCAGTGGACTAAGCGCCGGACTGTGAAGCAAAGGGTCGCCAGTCCATTCCCAGTCAGGGCACATGCCTCGGTTGCAGGCCAGGTCCCCAGTGGGGGGCACTCGATGCAACCACACATTGATGTTTCTCCCCATCTCTTTTTCCCTCCCTTCCCCTCTCTAAAAATAAAATCTTTTTATTTAAAAAAAGATGAGAGCACTGCTTTGGGATTCTTTGCTAGTAGTATGTCCCTTCCTCAGACAGCAAACTTAGAAGAAGGGGGCTGGTCCCACAGGCCATGCCAGAGGGGGATAAAGAATAACTAGTACAATACAGAACTCACCATGTCCACTAGATCCTTCAGTACTGCTATTATGTGAACTCAAAATAATGTGAGACTGGTTCAAAGGCCTAGCAAGTAAGAGGGTTTTCTTTACACTGCAATTCTTTATGGCTGCTTTAGAGAGCCATTTGAAAAGTGAAAGCAAAACCAAGAATGGTTCCCATCTTGCCTCTTAAAAATCTCTAAAGTTTTAAAATATAAATGGATCACAGTACTATAATGCTTAAACAGCATCTTCAGTAAAGGAGAGTAAGAACATTTTCCCCTAAACACATAAATCTGTGTTTGTGTTTAAATTATAAGCCTACAGATTATAAGCAAGTTGATTTTTGAAAACAGGGATTCGATACTGGGGGGACAGCTCTGTAAAGTCCACGACTGTCTAACTATGCTATACATCTAAAACTACTACAGAATAATATTGAACGTAAACTGTAATTTTAGAAAACAAAAATTCAAAATAGATATGTGTGGTTGGCCAAGAAGACCTCAAAAATAATTGTTTACCCAGCTTTTTCTTTTCTTTGACAATAAAAATAGAAAAGAGGTAGAAGGGGTCAGCAAGTACTTTTTCCTTAAGCAAATACTTTCTATACTCACATTCCCTTAAAATCAGGAATGCTTTAAAACTAGAGGGCTGCCCTGGCTGGTGTGGCTCGGTGGATTGAGCACCAGCCTGTGAACCAATTTGTCGCTGGTTCGATTCCCGGTCAGGGCACATGCCTGGGTTGCAGGTTTAGACCCCAGTAAGGGCACATTCAAGAGGCAACCAATCAATGTTCCTCTCCTTCTCTTTCTCCCTCCCTTACCCTCTCTCTACAAATAAATAAATGAAATTTAAAAGAAACTTAGAGGGCTATAAGAAATAGTAAATACGGAAGAAGTACTTTCTGGTGATTATGTGAAGTCTGGCAAAAAAGAGAACTTTGCTAGGTGAACATGGCTCACCTCCTCACACAACCACATCAAAATTACAGCTCAAATATAGAACAGCCAACACTCAGAACCATCAGAAATCGAGTTGAACGGAAGTCTAACAATGACAGAATTAAAGAAACCACATCCATCCAGACTGGTGGGGGTGTGGAGATGTGGAACAGGCTGGTCCACATCCAACATGTGGCGTATAAATTCAGGAGGGCTATCTCGGGACTGAGGAGTCCCAGGGACACACCAGGCCCCAGTGCCAGGAAGCTAATTCCCCAGAACTCCTGGCTGCAAAAATCAGCAGGGATTGAGTCAGTGGAAAAACTGCTGGATTCCCAAGTAGTTCCCCTTAAAGAACCCACACAGATTTACTCAGACTCACTCCCTCTGAGCTCCAGCACCAGGATAGCAGCTTAAAAGGCACCAGTGGCTTGAAAGGAACCGAAGTGTGTGGCATCAAGGCAGGAGCTGGGGGACAGCTTTCTACCAGACAGACAGGCAGGCAGAGGCCATTGTCCTTTTTCTGAGCCCTCTTCCCACAGAGCCACAGAGCCAGCAGGTGGATGCCATATCTGAGAGACACCATCAACACTCTTTGCCACACCCTGGAGATTCTCAGAGACTCTGTCCCACCCAACTTATGAACCCACCTGAACTGTTAACAGTGACTTTTCCATATAAATGGCTGATCTTGGCTCATGCTATACAATGTCCTAAATCCTGCCAAACAAGCAAAGCCAGCTTCAGTAAGCTCCTAGCCCCTCATACCTCTTGCTAAGTGGCCCCAGGCCTGACACTGGCAGCAGCCACCCTAGATTCACAGTTTGGCTTTGTCCAGGAATCTCCAAGCCCAGCACAAGTAACAGCCATCTCAGGTTGCTTTACAGCACATGCATGGTAGGCCTGGGTAGACACAGATGAAGGCTGATTTTGGCTGCACGACCTGGGAGACCCAGAGCCTGCGCACCCAGTGGCCAGCTATAGACCATGTTGGAGCACCACCACACTGCCCCTGCACAGCTGATCTTCCACAGATGGTGCAGGTTGGTGGTTAGTGGTCACAGCCAGTCTTTGCAGCCGACTGGGCTGGGTAAATACCTCCTATTGACTTGCCAACAGCAACCAAGGCTCAACTACAAGAGGAGGGTGTACTCTGCCCACACAAAGGGTGCACCTCAAGTACCCATCTTGGGTGTTGGGGGAGGCTGTGCCATGGGACCCTAAAGGACACCTATGACATTTGGCCATGCTACCAAGAGAGGGAGTCATAGCAGCTCTACTTAATACATAGGAACAAACGCAGGGAGGCTGTCAAAATGAGGAGACGAAGAAACATGGCCCAAATGAAAGAACAGATCAAAACTCCAGAAAAAGAACTAAAAAAATGAAGATAAGCAATCTATCAGATGCAGAGTTCAAAGCACTGGTTAGAAGGATACTCAAGGAACTTAGGGAGGACCTTAACAGCATAAAAAAGATCTGGTCAGAAACAAAGGATACATTACTGAAATAAAGAATAATTTACAGGGCATCAACAGTAGAGTGGATGAAGCTGAGAATCAAATCAATGATCTGGAATCAATCAGAACAAGAAGAAAAAAGAATCCACCCCCTCCCCCAAAAAAAAACTAGGATAGTGTAAGCAGCCTCTGGGACAACTTCAAGCTTTCCAACATTCACAACATAGGGGTGCCAGAAGGAGAAGCAAAAGAACAAGAAATTGGAAATCTATTTGAAAAAAATAAGGAAAGAAACTTTCCCAACTGGTGAAGGAAATACATACACAAGCCCCGGGAGCACAGAGGCCCAAACAAGATGGCTGCAAAGAGACCCACTCCCAGACACATCATAATTAAAATGCCAAAGGTTAAAAATAAAGAGAGAATCTTAAAAGCAGCAAGAGAAAAGCAGTTATGGGGAAAGCCCCCTACAGGGGCGTTCCCATAGGACTGTCAGCTGATTTTTCAAAAGAAATTTTGCTGGCTAGAAGGGATTGGCAAGCAATATTCAAAGTCATGAACCCAGCAAAGATATGATTTAGAATCAAAGGGCAGATAGAGCGCTTCCCAGATAAGAAAAAGCTAAAGGAGTTCATCATCACCAAACCATTATTGTATGACATGTTAAAAGGACTTATTTAAGAAAAAGAAGAAGATCGAAACTATAAACAATACAATGGCAAGTAATACATATCTATCAACAACTGAACCTAAAAACAAAGCAAGCAAACAAGAACAGAGACAGAATCAGGGAACAGAGAGCATGTTAATGGTTGCCAGGTGGGAGGGGGGCTGTGGGGGAACGAGTGAAGAGGTGAGCGGGGATTAAGAAGTACAAGTAGGTATTACAAAATAGCCCTGGGGATGTAAAGTACAGTATAGGGAATGGAGCAGCCACTATGCTTATACGCATGACCCATGCACATGAACCATGTGGGCAGTGCTTGAGGAAATGAGGGTGCTGGGTGGAGAGGGGCAAAGGGAGAAAATTGGGACAACTGTTAATAGCATAATCAAGAAATACAATTAAAAAAAGAAAGAACTTTGAGTAATTGGAGAAAAGAGAGCTCATTAGTAAAAATACTTGGTCTACAGGAAAGGTTCAAGGGGCCTTGAGACGGATCTTCAGACCCGCGAAGACTGATTCTGCAGACCGGGAGGATGTCCACGCATCAGTGCGGCGTGGGGGCAAGGGCGATTCTGGAGAGCTGTCACAAACGACGTGTCCCACTACCACAGACTTACACAAGGTAGGATGGAATGTTGTGTCTCGTGCCTCCTCCACTGGCAGGATCAGTGGGCAGCAGTGTGGTTTAAATGCAGTTTTTTAGGGGCAGAGTGACAGACACATCTTTCTTGCTTCGTGACTAATTATATGCCTGGAGGCTTTTCTGAAGGCTCAGATGTTGGACAAACTGAATGGACCTCATGAGCCAGCCTTTCCATCTTAGGAGTAATGTGGTCTAATTTTCTAATTTCACTGCCAAAGCCTGAACTTTATTGTTTTGTTTTATTCCTGATGATTATTTAAGCCACTAATCATGGAGCTTGGGGGTGGGGAGAGAGTCAATAGGAGGATCACATCTGGTCTCAGACAGGCTCGAGGCCAGCCCTCCACCACGTTTTAATGAAACAGGACGTCCTCCTTCCTTCCAAGAAGCACAAGAATCCAAAGTAACCATTTGGGTTAGAAGCATGCAGATACAGAGCACAGCAGAGACTTCTTTAAGTATTTCAGTAAGGACGGACTTTTCTGTAATTATGGAAAACCCTGAGCAAGTCTTTTTAAATGAATATTATTGTTCCAAGTGGCAAATCAAATCAAATAAAAAATTATATTGCTATTTTCACTGAAAAATGTTAAGTGGGAATAAATCATAATAAAAAGGCAACCTGAAGAAAGAATGGTAGACAAACAGCTAGGTTTTTACAGATGAATTCTTTCATTGGCTGTGTTAATAAAACTGGCATTAACTCTCCTGTCCATATAAAAAAAGGAAATGTATTTTTAAATGTTTATAGAGAAAGTATTATGAATATTTCACAATTTATGGAGAATTTTCTCATACTTAAGTCAGCCTCTGTGTGAATCAGAACACAAATATAAACAATATAAGGCCCTGGAACTACTTTGGAAGAGCATGAAATAATACACAAATTAAAATATTGGATACCATAAAATCAAGTTTGCATATCAGTTAAATAATTGAGCATCAACTGGTAGTCATTAGGGTAACTTTAAAGCAGAAGCATACAATGATGTTAAGGTCTTAATTGTGCACACTGAAATCAATGCAATTTACCTACTAAAATATCACAAATGAAACTGGTTAGAGGCAAAATTAGTATATTTTAAATTTTAGGTAGGTTAAAAAAAATCTCTCAGCCAAGACAGCACAGAGTTTAATGAGGTGCAGTGCAGCACAAGAATTGAGCAACAAATGATAATATAAGAGCTACGTCTGCTGCTTTCCTGTTCCACTCAAAATTCTTACAGTTTTCCGTCAGTTAGGGAAGATGGACTTGAATGTGAAAACTCATGATACTCAGAGATACCCTAGCCCTTTAATAATATTTATGCACATAAATGTAATAAAAAGGATCACTATGCAATATAAACAGATACTCTTATCAACAATGGCAGTTAGTCACTGACTTCTAGGTAAATATTAATTCAGGGAGGACTTCCAACTAATCTCTATAGCCGAGATGTACACATAATAAAGGTTACTTGAGGACATTTTACTGTTCTTACAACATGACTCTCACATTTTTTTTGAAATTGAAGTATAATAGATGTACATTACCTAAGTTTCAGATGTACAACATAATGATTCAATATTTGTATATATTGTGAAGTGATCACTACCGTAAGTCAACGTCTGTCAACAAATAGTTACAGAATTTTTTTCTTGTGATGTGAACTAAGATCTACTTTATTAGCAACTTCCACATATGCAACACAGTATTATTAACTATACTCATTGCACCGTGTATCACCATGACTTATTTTATACCTGGAAGTTTGTGCTTTTGACTCCCTTCCCCCATTTGGCTTACCACCCACCAATCTGTTCTTTGTATCTATGAGCTTGGTTGTTGTTGTTGTTGTTTAGATTCCACATATAAATGAGATCACATGGTACTTGTCTTTCTCTATCTGACATATACCGTCAAGGTCCATCCATGCTGTGGTAAATGGCAAGATTTCGTTATATTTTGTGGCTGGATAACATTCCACTGTGTTGTGTGTGTATTTTTTACCCATTCTTCTGTCAATGGACACTTAGGTTGTTTCCATGTCTTGGCTGTTATTATAAGTAGTGCTGCAATGAATATGAGGGTGCATATGTCTTTTTGAATCAGTGTCTTCATTTTCTTAGGATAAATACCCAGAAGTGAAATTGCTAGATCATATGGTAGTTCTACTTTTAATTTTTTGAGGAACCTCTAAACTCTTTTTCATAGTGACCCTACCATTTTACATTCTCACAAACAGTACACAAGTGTTCTCTTTTCTCCACATCCTCACCAACACTTGTTATTTCTTGTCTTTTTGATAATAGCTATTCTGACAGGTGTAATGTACTATCTCACTGTGGTTTTGATTTGCATTTCCCTGATGATTAGTGATGGTAAGCATCTTTTCATGTACCTGTGGACCATCGGTATGCCTTCTTTGTAAAAACTGTCTATTCAGGTCCTTTGCCCATTTTTAATTGGATTGTTTGTTTGGTGTTGAGTTGTATAAGTTCTTTACATATTTTGGATATTAACTCCTTTTTAGGTATATGCTTTGCAGATATTTCTCCCATTCAGTTGGCTGCCTTTTCATTTCGTTGACGGTTTCCTTTGCTGTTCAGAAGCATTTCCGTTTGATGTAGTCCTACTCATTTACTTTTGCTTTTGTTGCTTTTGGTTTTGTTGTCAAATACAAAAAAAATCAAGACCAATGTCAGGAGCTTACTGTCTATATTTCTTCTAGGAGCTCTGTGGTTTCAGGTCTTATATCAAGTCTTTAATCCATTTTGAATTAATTATTGTGTATGGTGTACGATAGTGGTCCAGTTTCATTTTTTGCATGTGGCTGTCCAATTTCCCCAGAATCGTTTATTGAAGTGACAGGTTGTCCCTTCTCGCACTGCATATCCTTAGCTCCTCTGTCGTAAACTAACTGACCATATACGCGTGGGTTTATTTTGCTCCATCGATCTGTGTGTTTTCATGCCAGCGCCATACTGTTTTTAATTCCTAAAACTTTCTGATATAGTTTGAAATCAGGAAGCATGATGCCTCCAGCTTTGTTCTTTCTCCAGCTTGCTTTGGCTATTCGGGGCCTTCGTAGTTCCACACACACTTTAGGACTGATTTATCTATTTCTGTTGAACTAGGCCATTGGACTTTTGATAGGACTTGCAACATGCCTGTTACTTTGCTACAGCTACAACCCCTCTAAATATTCATGGCATGTTTCAAAAGTCTTCTGGACTAGATCTAAATAAAATGTTGTGCTTACTTGTGCCAGGGTCCCTGAGGGCGAGGACAGTGCTGAGAGAAGCAGCCAGTGGATGGCCGTGTTTGTGTCATCCTTGCTACGGTGTGGCTCCACCAGTCCCTCCCGAGAGGCTGTCGGGGCACTCGGTTTATAGTGCTCACTCTACACAACTGACATACACAAGGTCAGACGCCACGCAGTGTCTCATTTTATCAAACTACGAGGAGATCTGGGAAGAAGATTAAGTGTTGGGTCATGATAAATTTACCACCTTTTGCATTCTTGCCTCAGCCTTGTGTATCACAAACAGTGCTACCTGGGCATGGACGGAGTTCCCCACTTCTAACCACTTTCCTGAGAGACCCTGGAGTTTCCAGCTACGTTTGTGTGCTTTCAGATCGGTAGTAGTTAATTCTTCTTGTACAAAAAAAGTATAGGTATGTATGAATGTCCTAATAAAAAACATGCCCTTTTAAATAAGCCCCCACACAAAAAAATATTATCAGAGCATCCCCCTAGCAGCGAGGTAAGAATCACTACCCATTATAAGCTGAGAAATCCGAAGAGGATGTGTGAACATCGAGTTATCTCTGGGTGGTGGAGTGATAGCTGATTTTTAATTTCTTCTTGACGCATATCAGACTTTTATTCTTTTATAGAGTGAAGATGTACTATTTAAATAATTGTATAGTAAAGAAAAAAAACCATTAAGTAAATACATCAAGACAAATTTGTGGAATTCTAGACATATTTTTTGTGATAATTCAAGATGAAATTTAAAAAAATGTTTAGGATAATACCTGATCCTTCTGAATTCTCATTTCATCAACTTCACTTTCAGCATACTGAGGGTCTTTTGCGGGGTCCTTGATATCTTTTAGTGTGTGGGTACTCTGAAATGACAATTCTCCAAATCATTTCATGCCCATAACCTCAAACCTTCAATGCCCCCGCTCTGTCTCACAAACCGAGCTCCCATTCCTCAGCCAGCCAGGAAGGCTCTCGATGGCAGCTAACACCACCCCTGAGGGCCATTTCAAATTCCACCAGGTCCTCTTCCCTTCCTCGCCTTTCGGATGATTGTGTCTCCCTTGTCTAACAGCCAGAGACATCTGTTTGAAAGTGGAGCAGGAACTGTGTCTTAACCCCCGCTTTAACCACCCACAGTGCCTCATACAATAGATTTTAAGTGACTGTTTAATTTTTAAGCATGAGAGTTGAAAACAAAGTTATCCTAATAGGCCCACTGGAACATTTCCCAAGAACTATTGAGTAGTGCTAAAAAGTCTTGCTTTAAAGGAATTAGAAATGCATACCTTTGGTGGAAAAAGCTTCTCATA
Source organism: Trachops cirrhosus (assembly GCA_028533065.1). NCBI lineage: Eukaryota > Metazoa > Chordata > Mammalia > Chiroptera > Phyllostomidae > Trachops > Trachops cirrhosus. The sequence continues at coordinate 123,282,710 of CM052543.1, forward strand.
CACTTTTTTCCACAACTCCATTGGTGTACGGGCATGAAACTTTCCAATGTCGTTATCGGGAACAGGAGGAGACCCTAAAATTGGAAGGTTTACTTCAATGATGGCACTGATTAAAACATTCAAACTCTGTCAATAAAACGGATGACACTTGGAAAAGTATAAATCTTGGATCACTCGTGTCCCTTCTCCCTGTTACAGCCACAGATGAAGTTCACCCCAACACAGCACAGCCAGGCAGGTCCCGAACCAGACGAAGAGGAGACAGTGATGAGGAAACTGGAGTTCTCTTTCCCCACACTGCAGTTGCTACCAGGCAAAAATATACAAGCTAATACTCCCCTGTGCATGTGAGCTTGTAAGAAAACAGTCTTGTGTGCTGCTGGCGAGAGTGCAAATTGGGACAGTAATCTGGAGGGTAGTTTGGCACAACTACATGTACTATTTATTAAAATACTAAAAAAGGTCATGCCCTATTAATGAGCAATTCCAGCTTTGGGTGTTTACCCTAAAACAGCTGCATACGTGTGCTGAGGATTTCACACTGCAGCATCATTTCATTTGTGAAAAACTGGCCACCACTGAAAAGGCCATCAATAGGAGAATAATGGACTAAATTACTGTGTAACACTATCCAGCAGTCAAAATACCAAAGAGACCTGCTTGTATATATAGCTTAATATGGAAAAGCCACTAAGGCACATTGAGAAAAAGACAAATTTCAGAATGATAGATATAGGATGATACAATTATGTTAAAACAACTTTTTTTTTATATCACATACACATACAGAGAAAGTAGTCTGGAAAGATACATACCAAACTTGATCCTTATATGTTCTATTTTGACATTTTATAAGGATAAGGTCTTTATACATTGCTTATATAATTTCATTTGAAATCTTCAAAAATTTGGCACTACTTCTTGGTAATTGTCAATCTGTAATCTGAGATTTTCATTGTGTTTCAGCATCTATGTTGTTCACTAAAATTGTTTCACCGTTGACCTTTCAGGGCCTCCTTACACTTTGGTGGGAAAGAAATTGATATAATCCCTGGATCTTATTCAGCTTTCCCAAGGTTTCCACTTGTCACTTGTGGGTGTGTGTATTAAGTTCTATAGAATTTTGTCACCTTTGTAGGTTCAAGTATCCACTGCCAGTCAAGAGACGGAACCACCCCATTGTCATGACGACCCCGTGTACGCTTTCACAATCGCACCACCTCCTCCCCAGTCTTGCCCCTGACCTCTGGTGTTTGCTAATCTTTCCCCCATTTCCAAAATTTTCTCTTTCTAAACATTCTACATAAAAAGAATCATATTGTATGTAGCCTTTTCTGGCTGGCTTTTTTCATTCCCTGAGCATAATTCCCTGGAGATTCATCCAAGCTGTGTGTATCAACAGTTCATTCCTTTTCATTGCCGAGTAGTATTCTATGGTAGAAATTACCGCAGTTCGTTTATTGATTCACCTGTTGAATGAAATCTGGGTTGTTTCCAGTTTTAGGCTATTACACATAAAGTTGCTGTGAACATTTGTGTACAGATTTTTATGTGAACGTAAGTTTCATTTCTCTGGGATAAATTACAGAGCAATCTCTAGGTCACATGGTAGCTGCGTGCTTACTTTGTAAGAAGCTGTCACGTTTGCAACACTGGCTGTACCATTTTACATTCCCCCCAGCGATGTGTAAGTGACCCAGTTTCTTCACATCCTTGTCAGCATTTGGGGTTGGCACTGTTTTTTAGTTTACTGAAAGTGAGATGATATCTCTTTGTGGACTTCATTTCAATTTCCCTAAAAATTATGTTAAACACGTCTTCATGTACTTATTTGCCATTTGCATGTGCACCCTCTTCAGTGAAATGTCTGCTTGTGTCTTTTGCCTCTCTTTTAATTGGATTATTTGTTTGTTTTTGCTGTTGATTTCTTTACATATTCTAGATAGTCGTTTATTGGGTATGTGATTAGAAAATGTTTCTTACTGTTACTGAAATTAAGTTGGTACTGATTATAATCATAAAAATAAAAAATCAGTCCCCATGATAATTATAAAAATATAATTATAAATATAAATATGATTATAAAAATAAAACTAATAAATATAAATATAATTATAAAAATAAAAAAATCACTCCTTAACCATCAGCATTCCTTTCATTCCAATTCAATCTATAACCTCATTACAAAGATCCCTCCACATTTGAAGTCCAGTCCACTTTAGCTTGTAAGAGCAATGGGGAATGGGAAATAAAAAAGTACTGTGCACTGGAGTTGAAAATGACACTATGCAACCTGAGAGTACAAAGAGTTGTGAGGCCCAATGATCTTCAAAATGAAAACAGCTTCTGTAGGAAGAGGGGGTGCTTGACCAAACGAAAGTATAAAACTCCTTTGCTTCAGGCGTCTAGGGCATATACAAGTCTAGGAAATACATTCCATGAGATGAGGCCAGCTATTTTCATGAAGAAAAGTTAAGGGATACCTAGTTAGTACAACTGTGTTCCTTTTGGTTTATTCTATCATTTGAATCTCTATTTTTTAATCATTGCCCTTAATATACATATAGCTTTGAACTTCCTGACCACTCTATGCTCTTGGTTTTCTTTTAAGTCCAAGGAGCTAAAATTTAAAAGTACCTGGAAATCAGTGAGGCAAGGGAAATACATTCAAATTTTTTAGTGGAATAGAAATCAGAAATCAGTCTCTCATGTGGCGACATGCCTTCCATCACAAATATGTCAATGTGATGAATTGCAGTGACACTGTGTATACAAGTAAATACATAAGAAATAACAGCAGTGATAAAGAAACCAGAAATGGTGGTGTGTTGGAGATGACGTGAACGTGGAGTAGGATGAAATCAATAAGCAATTAAAGAAAGATTGAACAAACTTAATAAGTTCACCAACCTATATGACTTAAAGAATCCAATCCTGCTGTGATAAACAGTGGTTTATTCTGATCCACACATATTGATTTGCTGCATGGATAAGAAGAAAAAAGAATCTAATTCAGTTTGGCAATCAAACGTCCTGCCACACTCCGCTGTGAACACAAGAGCCAAGAGTTGTTGTAGCCCTGGCCCCAAACCAAGGAGAGAGCGATTTCCAAACCTAAAGTGCAGCACTAATAAAGGTTCTACAGGAGAAAAAAAGTGAGAGACTCAAATTACCTTAAGTCAAAACCAAGAAAAGTCGCAAGGTTAAGAAAATTACATACTGAAATTATTGATTCCATTTGTAATCAATTAAGAAAGGAAGAGGGAAGGCTACTAAAATGAGGGAAAAGAAGTAAATGAAGTTAAGGAAAGAAGTGTAATAGTATAATTTTATTTAGGTGTTAGACTATTCTGTAACATTTTAGTTGTCATTCTGAAAAATACGTAAGGAATGTTAGGAGCAGAAGAGAACATAAAATCATCTCTGTACGAACAGATATCTGGGGCGTTTACCTGGTCAAGGAATAAAAGACTGGTGAGAACAATAGTCAGATGAGACAATACTGACCAAAAAATAATACGATAAAAAGATATTAAAATATATTTTAATAGTACCTTTTGCCAATGCCAAATGCCAACTGGTTGATAACTCCACGTATTTTTAGTAACAGAGCTTCTGATTTACTGGTAAACTGAAACAGAAAAACAAACAAACAAACCCCACCCCCAGCCAGGAAAATAAGTTACATAGTTTGCTTTCATAATCACAGAAACAGGTAACATAAATATGTTCCTGTGGCTTTGAATAAGTACAGATTGCAGAGAGAACTACTATTTATTTGCCCAACAAATACTTATGTTTGAGTGGACAAAAAAAAAAAAAAACAAAAAAACCTGAATAAAAGCAAAGAAGGAATTCTGGATAAATTTGTTTTAACTCATTCTTCAAACTTCACGAGTGCACGATGTTGAAGGGATCTGTGTTTACGCACTAATCATTTCAGCTACTCCTCATTGCCAAAATGCAAACTGGTGGTTAAAAATAGGAGGTGTACATCCCAAAGAACTTTTCCATCCAGAGACATATTTCTGCCTTCAAAGTACTTAACACGGGAGCTGCAGACTAGTCTAACAATACTGATACTCAAAAACCAATTCTGTCACTCCTCTTCTGAGTTGCCTTTGGAGCTTGCGAAATAAGCTACTGACTATTCTCAGTGGTGGCGTGTGACTAGGGCGACATGACCAGAACACTTTAGAGAATGAAAGGGAGTGGGTACTATTAATAATTAAGCTGAGATATCAGGTGACAACCGGGACATATGGTTACCCTAGAAATCTTCTAAGACTAACTTTGATTTTTGGAAATATGAAAAGTTACTAAGCCAAATCATAATGACTAATATGTATGAAAGTGGAAAAATCAGTTTTGATCTAAAATGAAATGTACTAGCAAGGCAAAGAGATCAATTTTCAGGGTAAGATTCATTCTGGATTAACAGGCTCCCAGGAAAAGAATTCAATGAAGAATACTCATGAATATGTAAGATTCGATACACCTATTTTTTAAAAAATTGAAACAATTTTAATGCTTCTATTGAGACATTTAAGAAATATATAAAATTTTAATTAAATTTTAAAAATACAATTTCTATTCATTATAATAATAATTTATAATAATTGTATAATTATTATTCCCTATGTAGAGAGGAAAAAACCTCATTACAAATGTATTTCACCGGACTGCAGGGCTGGGAGGACACGAGAAGTTCCCTAATTCACAGCCCCCCATCTGCCTTGGGAACACCCTCTGCACACAGCTGGGGAGCACCTGCACGGGTAGACTAAATGCCTAGGGACTCGCCTCCCAACACGCCCATTCTGGTTTCAGATAACGGGAGTACTAGTAAATAATTTAGTAAATTATTTCTTATTTTGAGGTAAATTTTTCCTATTGATTCCTTGTTCTTGACTCTAGGGAGAGTAGCATGTACATTTAACCTGTTGTCCATGGAGAGTCCCTCAAATGTTGAAAGGGCGTCATCATGTTCTAGATGACAGGATATAATTTCATACTGCTGTTCATATGCAATAATCGTAAGTCGCCTACCATCCCGGTGGCTCTCCACTGAATCTGGTCCTACTTAGCAATGCTTCTCTCTTTTGTTTTTATTAACTTATTAGATTGCTCATACTATTTGAATCAGTATTCTTGACTGAATTATAAAGTATCAACTATAGTGCTAAAAAAAACTGAGTATCATTGAAGGTGGTGAAGCAGCACCCACTCTCTTCCGTGCGTGGGGCGTAGGGTAGGAGTGGAAGTGAAATTCAGAGATGGGGCTGAAAAGGTTGGCCACGCCCTTCTTGGCTGGGGAAGCTAGAGAAGCTTCTGGTTCCCTCTGTGGTCCAGAAGGGCTCCTCTACCCAACCTCGGGTCCTTTGGGCTTACAGAAAGCTGAGGTGAAGCCCTTCTCGAATGCTTTCCCTTGTCCCCGATCTTCTAGGGTCTTCCAGGCCATGTTCAACTCCAGGCCTGCGGTGGCCCGAGAGACCTGACTTCATCTGCATTTGTACCCATGAGGCCAGACTGGGTCCTGGCAGGTCATCAAATGGGGTCTGTTCCCAGAGCATGCCAGGGACTTCCTGAGTCCCTGAGGCGAAAATGAGAAACTACGAGACACATGGTCTTCGCTTCTGTGCCCTAGACCTAGAGGAGTTATTCACTATAAATTCTTTATATCTTCTCAAAATAGTAAAGAAGAATTATTTCCAAAGTACTCTGTCAACCTTATATGTAAGCAAATACAAACAAGCATAAAAGGTGATGATTTTAAAGAAAATACACAATGAAGTTTATTTGGAGTATTCTGAAAAGTATAAAAATTTAGTGTAAAAATATAGATTGTATTTATTACTTTTAGTCATAATATGCTAGCCAGGAAGGCCAGGGGTGAGGCTGTGTTGTCTCCAGGTTCCTGTGAGCACTTTGATTGAGAAGGAAAAAGGCCATCCAAATCGCAGGGGAGGGGGGGTATTTTTTAAAATAAAAACATGCTTTTATGTCTTATTGCATTAAAGACTATCCAGCGAATTTGGTTCTGCCGTGGAAGATAACGGTGACAATAATTGTAGCAACCAGTATGTACTGAGCGACACTTTGTTTCCTGCCCTATGCCAGGAGCATTTCACAGTATTCCCTCTTATAATGCTCACAACGCTAAGAAGAAGGTGCTGGTCGTGTCTATCTGCCCGTGGAGGAGGCTGGGGCCCAAGGGAGATTAAGGGACTTGTCCAAGATCACCTATCTAGTACAGGGCTGCCCTGAGATTTACACCCAGGCAACCGGCTGCCCTGTCCGTGTTTTTAACCTCTGCAGCAAGGAGAGTGTTTCTAAGTTTAAAAAAGAACACATTCTAAAGGTTCTCCCCACCTTTTCTTTTACGAGAATACAGATTTTAATTCCTAAGGGGAAGCTAACATCAATAAATAAATAAATAAATAAATAAATAAATAAATAAGACCACTTTATCTCTGTGAGAGTCGGGTTCACAGATACGAGCTATTCAGGGCTTTTGCACCGGAGAACTGGCAGGCCATCCAGCAGTGTGTTTTGCAGATACATTATAAAACACTCTGTAATGAGGGGTTTTTGGCAATGGGGGAAAAAAGGAGGAAATGATATGCAGTAGTAAAAGCATGTGTTTTTATAACTGTGCATGAAGTTACTAGTTTTCCAAATACGGTACCATGCATTCAAGCCCAAAGGACAGAAAATGTACGAACCATTAATGATGCTCCGTAATAATGTGCAACAAATCGAAGCGTCTTGCATATTACCTTTCTCTTCTCAGAGTCGAAATCCTGAGGAAATATGTTATTAAAATGAAAAACAAGTTGAGAGAACTAAGTATCGGTAGCATGAAGATGTAAATCATTAAATGCAGAAACAGCCTATTTCTGAGTTGTTTTATTCTGTGAACACTCCTGCAGAGGAGGATTCCATTCCGTGATATCTGTCTCTACAGAGAGTTGAAAAATAGCGGCCGTCTTCTAGAGGCACGACTGCCAGACCTTCCCTTGTTTAAATACTGAGCTCAATAGAATTTAGAAACCAGCACACATTTCAGAGTGGAATACCCTAAGGATTCTCTGACAAGCAAAGATAAGAAAAAACCAATTTTCTACTTTCTTCAATTTAAAAGTTGGGACGTAAGTCCTATCCCTTAGTGACTGGGTTCAAGATTCATTTCTAAATCTTCTACCTTATCCCCGTTCCCCTGCATTTATTGTTCTTTACCTATTTTCTTTCCCAACTATATCCTCTTTTCTCAAATCTTTAAGATGTGTGACCCTTTGACCTCTCCCTCTGAGAGATATTTTATTTCATTAGCACTCTTGTTCCTCCCCCAAAGCACAGACATGCATAACGAACTCAGCTAGAAGTGGAAGAGCTTACCTGAAAAATATCGTATTTACTTCCAATTATGACCAGAGGTATTGGAAATGGGTCAATTAATTCACGATCCTGTTAATAAATACATTTCATTGATTTATTAGAATTACTTCCAAAAATATAGCATTTTAAGTCTCTTCATAGATGTCACTGTGCTTGCTTGACATGGGGGTTGTTCCAATAACTTTTGCTTAATAAACTGTATATCTCAAGTATAAAATTAGGAAGACCAATTCACTAAATTACTATTTTTTATTTTTTGTGTGCTGCCCTTTTCTTACATAACATGTTGTTTTCCTTTTTATTTTTTAAACTATTTTGTGTTAACTGTTGCAATAGCATTTATACTGTGTTCATGGGAACCGTAAGCTATTAGTCTGTACTGACATTACGTATGTAAAACACATTCATACAAACTCTGGGCAATGTAAAGTACTGCTCTTAGCCTTCTAGAAGATGACATTCATGGCTGTATTTAGAGACTTGCCTTGTCACCAGTGACTTCATAATTTAGTTACTTGTCAGATGATAAAAGTACTGACTGTGTGACAATAAGTGAATATAAAATATTAGAACAGTGATGAAAGCTGTTTAAACTCTAACCTTTGTTCAAATTTTTAACTTCATTTAGTTTTTTGCCAGATGACATTTGTACAGTCTGGTGTTTTAAATCTTCATTTTATAAAATCAATATCAAACTACTACTTTAAAACGATTTCTTTTGATTGGTGTAATATGCCATAACAATCACAGGAGATGTCTAAGAAGACATAAGAAATCTTTTCCCTTGTTTTGCTCTTACTGAGGTTTTATTAAATTGCTATAATTTTCCAGTGAGCAGGTTCATCTACTTCAAATGAATCTCAAGTCATGCATAAAAATTAAAGAAGTTTTTGTGACATTATCTTTAACCATAGATGGGCTAAGGATTCCAAGGATAATCTCAACAGCAACTCACTGGATGGTCCTTCTGCATGTTATTCCATGTCTTCTGTCTCATTTCAGAAGCTGCTTTAGAATCTGTCTTTCCCAGTTTCGTTATCACTTTATCGACATGGTTTTTGGTGGCTTGCATCAGATTTTCCATGGTGGGCCAAAGGTCATTAGGTTTTGAAAGATCCAAAACAAGAACAATAGAGAATGTCCTAGAGAAATAAAAAAATCTCTAAAAAAACCTCAAAATAATTACCACTTGGAAACCCTACTATACTGAAAGTTATTATCTAAGAATAACACTATGGCTTAAGAAAGAAAAACACAGAGATTTTCTACACAAAAGAAAAAAAACATAAAAAAACAAAAAACATAACACCAAAGCTACAGCCTTACTTATCTGAGTACTTTTTTTTCTAGTAATATTTAAGTATTACAACCAAGTGTTAGTGGGACTGAGGTTTCTGTCTGAACCAATAATAAATTAGTTGGATAATCTATACGCCGCTGGGTCCAATGATGCCATGTTTAGATCCAATTTTACTATGTGGGCCAAAGAAGGGAGACTGAACTAGTCACAGCAGCACAATCCTCGCTAGGAGACTGCTCAGCTTATTCCACCTTCACAACAACTCCTCCAAAAAGACGCTATATGAACATCTGATAGATTAGAAGTCTGAGGCGCAGACTTATGCACTAGGAGATGCTGGAGCTGGTTTTTAGAGTCCAAGTCACGTGTCTCTGCTGTGGCTCGCTGCCTCTGAGGAAGCACACCCCTGGCCACCACACAGCGCCACGTACATGTGCACTCACGTTCCACACCAGACGTAAACCGGAACCGAGCAGCCACCAAACGAAGGGCCCGACTTAATCAAATGGACAGTTCCCCAAAGAAGATGTGTGGATAACACATGAAAAGATATGAAAAGATGACTAACATTTATCATTAGGGAAATACAAATCGAACCACAATGAGATACCACTTTGCACCCATTAAGATAGCTGGCTATAATTAAAAAACAAAAACAAAAACATGAGAAAATAACAAGTGTTGGTGAGGATACAGAGAAATTGGAACCCTTGTGCATTTCTGGTGGGAACATAAAATGGTACAGCAGCTGCTGTGGAAAACAGTATGGTTGTTCCTCAGAAAATTAAACATAGAATTACCATTCGACCCAGCAATTCCACGTCTGGGTGTACTGAAATCAGAGACTCAAGCAGACAGTTCCGCACACCAATGCTCAAAGCAGCACTATACACAATAACCCAAAGGTGAAAACCACCCAAACGTCCGTCAGTGGATGAAAGGATAATGAAATGTGATATGTACAATGAAAATATTATTCAGCCTTCTAAAGGAAGGAAATTCTGACATACTACAATATGAATGAATCTTGAGAACATTATGCTAAGTGAAATATGCCAGACTAAAAAGGCCAAGTATTGCATGATTTCATTTATTGAGTTACCTAAAGTAGTCAAATTTATAGATAAAGAAAGTAGTAGGGCAGTTGCCAGGGGTTGGGGGAAGGGGAAGTAGGGAGCCCTTGTTTAGGGGGACAGTTTCCCTTGGGAGGTAGAGAAAGCTCTGGAGATTGGTGGTGTGATGACTGCACAATACTGTGAATGTACTTAATGCTACCAAACCGCACACTGAAAATGGCTAGAATGGTAAACTTTGTTATGATATTTTTACCACAACAAAAAACAAAAATAAATCTACAAGTATTTCAGAAAACAGCCATAATAACATACAGCCGTAATTGTGGGCCAACATATCCTTGATCAACAGGGCAAACACTCTGTTAGCCGACGTACAAGGAATTATAATACGGGGGTGTGCAAAAGTAGATTAATAATAGTAAATAATACAATGATTAACAAATAAATAATAATATAAGAATAAACTGTGTTTTGTGTATTCATAATTATAAACCTACATTTGCCCAGCCTGATATGTTACTTACTTTATAGTATAATCAATTATTTTGCTTAATTTGAGCAAACAAGCTATTTTGTATAATTCAAGCAAAATAGTAACTAAGTTCTATAAATTTAGAAAGTAATGTTTTAGACATTATCAAGATTTCTATTAAATTACTGTGACACAAAATTGTCTAGCCAATCATATTTAAGACATTTTAATAAGCTCATAAGCAGTTTTGCCTAACTGCAACAATATGATATGTATATTCTAATAGTAAGGAAACTAATTCTATTTTCAGGGATTTAGTATACCTAACGTTTAAAAAGAGATAGCCAGGTTTAACATCTTTTTATTGTGGTAAAATATATATAAAATTTATTACTTTTCCAAATGAAAAATAACTTTGTTTTAAGGAAAAGAAAAATGAATTGTTCAAATGTTTTCCAACATTAAAATCTGTGACTCCATTGTACTGGAAATACTCGTGTTACTTTTACCCTCATAGTAAATGACAGCTAATAAAAAGTTAAAACAAAACAAAACACCCAACCTCTTAAAACAGGGGATCAGACCACAGGAGACACTCTATTACAATTTATCTCAAGTCTGTGGAAATGTTCAATGTAGCTATAATTATTTTATGAGCAGTCATTTTAAAGATAAACAATTCTAATAGCATTTGGCAATATTATTTTCTCAAGTTGCTGGGCTTTGTCCAACACAAGGAAATTATGTGTCGAATTAATTCCAGTCACAAAACACCCTGAGATTTGCAAGTTCATGAGGAGTGAAATGTTTTCCATGAATTCTTTAACCACTCAGCAACCTACTTTGGACCCAGGCCTACGGCTCCCCTTCCCTCTGTGCATAACCTTGACCTCTGCCTTCCCAAAAGCAGGCTCCAGCTGCCATGGAGTTCAAGGAAGAGTGGGAACTCACAAAGTCAGGTATTAAAGAAGCTGCTGGAAATATTTGGCTTCCTACAGAAATCAGAATTTCCACCAGTGCAAAGGGCCCAGGCGCTAGCTGGCAGCCCAGGTTCCTCGGGCTCCTCCTCATCCTGGCCTGCGCTTCTCAGCCACATCACCCTGAGCGACCCTAACACCCAGGCAGCTTCGCTCATTTTCTCTGTTACGGGAGGAAAAACAAAAAAACGAGGCAGCAGTAAAATTCCATGTTTCTGAAAAATAATGTCAGGGAGAAATGGTGATTATAAGTGAAAAGGCAAAAATCTAAATGTGTGTATAAAACATCTTAAATCTGTACCAAGTATATCTACAACACTGAAAATGTGGAAATACTTGGACATGCTTACAGGGGTTATTTTTTATGTGATCATGGGTGCTCTTTCTTTGTACTTTCCAGTATTTTTCTAAGGTTTCCATATAAGCACACATTAAAATTATATTTCTTTAAAAGAAAAAATACCACTGGACAAATAAAGCTAACATTACCTGTAATCAGCTATGGAAAAACACTCGTCCTGTTAATAAGAAATAATTCCATACCCTAAAGATCTTAATGGCTGATATAGAATAAATAACTGTCAGGCCCTTCGTATTTGGTCCAGACTGCAACCTTAGTTTGTGTTAAACCCTGGCAAAAGCAAGACACGTCAAATTTAATTTTTTTGTTTTCCTTGACTCAGATGGTTTCCCGGGAACATTGTGAGAAATTTCACGATTTTCCACATCTGATTTGGCTAACATGTTGGAGATACTGTCAGGAAAACATCATCAAAGAGAAAGTTTGAGGTTTTCCCCAAAGTTCCATTTCTTTAAGGTCAGCAAATAGATTTTCTTCCTCCTCTAACTGGTCCTCCCCTTTGCTGAAGCTTCAGCAGCATACATGAGCATTAAACTCAAAGGCAGGCTTAAAGATCCAGCTAAAGAAAAACCGCAGGGTTGAGTTACTTCACACTAGGATAAGTACTGGAAAGACTTCTACTTTTCAAATTTATTTTTGCCAAGTGACTTCATGGCTCAAGTGTTATTTGACATATTTTTGTTTGTTTGCAGGCTTGCAAAATAGGTTACTTGTTGGAATGCCAGCTCTCTCACTTCAGCCCAGGCCAGAACCTCAGTTCTTTTAAAATCTCTTTGAAAGCGTTACAGTTTAAGCACATAGAAAGGAAATGAGAGCAAGCCTCCCATAGCATGAAACTGTCCCCCAAAATTCTGATTCACAAAGGCCTACACAGAGTCATCCAGTGGACACTCCTGGGTACTTCCCAACAACTGTTTCTGGAGCTGGTTCACTTACCTTAAGGTGTCACTTGTGATCGGTATGCTGATTAAGTCCAATAAAGAGGTTCCTCCACCTAGTTCCCAAAAGTGGGCAATATCTTTTGGCTGAGAAAAAAGTTTTTTTCCATATTAAAATTTATTTTTTTTTGTATTTTAAATACTTATACTTCATTAGCACCAGCAAGTACTAGTTATGGATATAAAATAGCATAGTCCTCCATCAACCCTTTCTTGGCGGTCAAAACTTTCCTTTTTCTTTATCCCTCAAAAATGCACCAAAACATCTATTTCAAAGAACAAAGATGAAACATTAAGAATATATATGTATGCATATATACTCTAGTAATGCCTTAATAAAAGACATAAACAGTGCCCCAATTCTGTAAATATCACATGTAGTAGATGCTCAGATGTGATATAAAAACAAATAGTTGAAAACATTTCACATTCTTCTTGAAAACAGTTATAATTCTAGATGGAAATGAAACAGTTGAACAGGAAAGCATCCTGATTTAGGGAGGCAGAAGCTCACAAAATAAATTAGACATACAGGTAAGGCACGAGGAAGTGGGACCCGCCGACGGCAGTCCCAGCCGCAGGTGAGGATTACCTGAGCCTGATGCCCCTGGGGAAGCTGACGGGCAGGCTCCCACCGGCAATACATGTGGTAGGTGGAGGCACAAGAAGAGACTAAACAACGGCTTCCCTTTTCATAGGACTCTTAAGTATTAGGGGACTGAAAAGGTGAGGCAGCCAAGCAGCTCGGTCAAGACCATGGCAGCCTTAGACTGCTAACTGCTGGCATGTCTGCTTCTGCCCCCAGGCTGCGGCGCCTCTGGGACACCAAGACTCTGAAGAGCTGACAAGGTGCTTCCCTTTAGAACTCTTAGAGAACATTAAATTTGAGAATGAATCTTCCAGAATGAATATGGATAAGTTCAACTTGATAGCACAAAGTTTAGAGAAAAAAATAGGTGAAAAAGAATCTCATGAATTTTTATGTACCTGTTAACCATGAACTTGGAAGAAACAGATGGTTATTAAAGCAAGTTTTAGATGAATATATACATATATGTCAAGAATATGTATTTTATATCTACAAATATACAAATATGTATATTCTTGACAAATCATCTCACAATCACTAAAATTGTTTTGTTATTGATATCTGAATCATTAATGTTTATAGGGAAAATAATTATTCATCGGAAAATCTCAATCAATTTACAATTTGATGAAAGGAAGTTCTTACAGCTCTTAAACTTATGAAAGTTGTGTCAGTTTCCATTTCTAAGTTTACCACTCATGTCAAAATTCACATAAGCAACAAAAATGAAGTTTTCCTGCATCTCAGTATATTGTTTTTTCTTTTCAATTTCACAGTTTTAATAACCAGCTTTCATTGCTGAATCCAGGAAGAAGCATCAGGCAGTTTTAATTCTTGACACATTGTCTAATGATCATTCAGACTAGATCAACCTATAAAAATTTGCTTGTGCTATGGGAGAAGTGGGACCATCTGTTCTATTCTTCCATACAGCTAACTTTCTTGAGGAAATGGCCTGCCCTGTCTGGTGTGGCTCAGTTGGTTGGAGCGTTATCCCATACACAGAAAGGTTGGGGGTTCAATTCCCGGTCAGGGCACACACCTAGGTTGTGGGTTTGATCCCAGGTTGGGGTGTGTATGGGAGGCAACACGACTGCTGTTTCTCTTCGACATCAGTGCCTCTCTCTCTCTCTCATCAATAAACATCTTTTAAAAAGAGAAATAGCCTCTTTTCATGTGAAGACTCCAAAAGAGAACTCAATTTAGGTTTTTAAAAAATCCTCCTAACAGACACTATAAACTCTCCCTCTACCCTGAATAATTTTTAATTTTCCTCCCAAGAGACACTAAAACAAGTGAAAGTAAGAATTATAATCAATTAGAACCTGTATTCTGAAATATTTTTTTACCGGCTTCAGGATATATTTTGCTAGTAATTTGCATTTTGAGCAGTATATTTTCATAAATATTCTGCAGGTCAAACATATTTTTAGAAGATTTTTTGGGGGGAGACAGGATATAACATATATTATTCTCATTTGAAAGAAGAAAAAGTCACACCAATACAATTCTTCAAATGTGCCCCAAATCCTTAAAATGAAGTCACAAAGTAATCTTATTCTAGCATTTGGAGACACAACAAATGAGAAGGCCCACATATTTTCAGTTCCGGGTAGTTTCCTAGATGCTGAGCTGCATTTGAAGTTTAAAAGTACATAGCTACGAAGTGTGCAGCTGGATACATTTGTTGATTGCAGATAAGACGGGAAATGTAAAGCGAAGTCAGCGTCATTGCTTCTCCAGCTGAGGATACAGCAACGACACTTACAAAGACACTCACTGTGTTATGGCCTTTTGCTCTTCTTCCGTAGGTATATTCCAAAGCCAAGGTTGGTTTCGGTGGCTCATCCCTGTACAGTAAAGACAGACAGCATTGTCACTATTTTCTTAAGCTGATTGATTTTTGCTTCTTCTGAAAACTTTAATCTATTAGTGGAGAAGTTACCTTGCATAGTAACATTGACATAAAATGATTTAAAAATCATATAAAATCAGCAAGCCTTCAAAAAACCATGTTAATGGATTTCTGTGGCACCTGCATGACCCCGAGAGACCCTGCCAGGGCAGGGGAGACGGCAGTGGGGAGACCGTGCTGATGGCTGTGTTAAGGCATGGCCTTCTGCATCCAGGCCACGTGACATGAGGTTTATGCTCAGCCTTGTATGGGAGCAGGGGATCTAGTGACTACCAATTTAATGAAGACATCGGTGGAGACTTAAACACAGTTTTCTCTCTTAAATCACAGCCCGGCCACAAGCATCACTTATCTAGTGAGAGCTACACACAAATGACATGAGTAAGCCCTAAAACTGACAAATAACTTGAAAAATATTACAGTGACTTGATGAATTATTTACACTACAGCTTATGTTGTTTGGTAAGCAGTTTTATGGTATTGCATTATATATTTATTTACTTTTTTATTGTAGTAGAGACACATAACAGAAATGGATGATCTTAACCATTTTTAAGTGCACGGTTCAGTGATGTTAAGTGTATTCACACTGTTGTGCAGCCAAACTTCAAAACTTTTCATCTTACAAAACCGAAACCCCAAACCCATTAAACAGCTCCCCACTTTCTCTCCCCGCTCCAGCCCCTGGTAAGCACCATTCTATTTTCCATAAACCTGCCTCCTCTAGATACCTCATAGCACCATTCTATTTTCCATAAACCTGCCTCCTCTAGATACCTCATTTAGTGCATTATACAGTAATTGTTTTTCTGTGACTAGCATATTTCATTTAACATCTGTCCTCAAGTTTCATTCATGCGGTAGATGTGATAGGATTTTGCTCCTTTTGAAGGCTGAATAATATTTGTATTTATCTATTTTTAATTTGCAGAACAAAAAATAATTTTTAATTTGTGATTTATATATTTATGTTTATTGGATATTTTATATATTATCCCTGCATGTATCTTTCATACATATATAGAATGATGTTTGCTTTTACTTCCTGAAAAATAAAAATTTCCTTTATGAGCCCTGGCTGGTGTGGCTCAGCAGACTGAGCGCCGGCCTGCGAACCAAAAGGTCACTGGTACAATTCCCAGTCAGGGCACATGCCTGGGTTGTGGGCTGGTCCCCCAGTTGGGGGCATGTGAGAGGCAACTACACATGATATTTTTTTCCCCTCTCTTTCTCCCTCCTTCCCCTTTCTCTAAAAATAAATAAACAAAATCTTTTAAAAATTTTTCCTTTATGAAAAAATTCTGCTTTTAAGACAAAATTTGTAAACTCTGATATCTAACCTACAATTTGAAGAACTGTCCTTTTTCTAAGTAGACTATCAAGGAACTGAAATTCCTAATTCTCAGTTCAATTTAGTGTCTCCTCCCGGGCTGAGGCTGTGCCCGGTGAGCCGTTTGTGATGGGAAGCTCGCCTGGCCTGTGAAGGCCATGACTCCTTGGGTTAGGAGGGCAATGCAGGTGTCACGGTGGGTGTTTCTTCCAAAAAGCAACTTTGCTCACAAAAGAAATTAGGCAAAACCAGGATTCTTTTATTTGTATTCTTTTTTTAAAATATATTTTATTGATTATGCTATTACAGTTGTCCTATTATCCCCCCTTCATTCCCCTCCACCCTGAACACCCTCTCCCACCCACATTCCCCCCTTTAGTTCATGTCCATGTGTCATAAGTTCTTTAGCTTCTACATTTCCACTACTATTCTTGCCCTCCCCCTATTTTCTACCTACCATCCATGCTACTTATTCTTCGTACCTTTCCCCCACTCTCCTCCTCCCACTCCCCTGTTGCTAACCCTCCATGTGATCGCCATTTCTGTGGTTCCATTCCTGTTCTAGTTGTTTGCTTAGTTTCTTCTTGTTTTTGTTTCAGGTGTGGTTGTTAATAATTGTGAGTTTGCTGTCATTTTACTACACATGTTTTTTATCTTCTTTTTCTTAGGTAAGTCCCTTTAACATTTCATACAATAAAAAAAATTATTTGTATTCTTTAATAATATTTTTCCAATGGATGATGTTTCTTTAATGTGATCTTAAGACCAAATTCCATCTCTTGATGTTTTTGGAAAAGTTGTAAGAAAGGCATTGGAATAAAGGGAACAGAGAAATATCTTCCAAAATTGGTTGGAGGCTTCCCTTATCAACTTCCTACAACACCTACCAATTATAATCCTAAATCTTAATCTGATGTCATGCTTTTACAGCATAGAAGGTGAAGTACATATGAGAAATGGTAAAATGTACACTTTGAGGGCCAACATTGTGCTTCAAAATTGTATCCATGAGTAATTTAAAGATTATGACTAACTTTCAAATAACCAAGGACTAGATAGAATACAAATAATTTAACTATCACAGAAGCATAGCCAAAAAGAAAGTACGTACTAGCAAAGGCTGTGTAGTTACATTAATTTCTCCACCAATAGGAAAATCCAGTATTGATATTATAGAATTTTTTGTTTGTTTGTTGTTGGTTTTATATTCAAGAATCTCTTAAAAGCCATACTAAGGATTCACTAAAAATTAAATTATTTTGTTTGGGTCTCAAAATTGTTCTCTTTCCATATGTCTTTTAGGATTTCATGTGTGCTATGCACCCAGAGTAAGCAAAAAACATAGTCTAAAGTTTAACATAACACTTACCTGTCAAGACACCTTAGAATAATAGTAGTCTTTCCCTGGAAATTCAAAAAAGCAATATTGTGTTAATGTCATCCATATGTAAAATTTTACAATTGTTCATAGTTGTGGCCCAAAATAGCTTTTTAATCACTTGAATGATAAATTACCTGGAAACTAGAAACTTTCAGAATTGTTCCTAAGTTTGATAAGTAGAAAAAGTTAACTGTCAACTTCCCATCACAGTGTAACAACACTGCTATTATTATAATTATAAAGCCCCTCAGATGACAAATACTAGCAAATCATACGTCACTTTAGTGGTCAACTTGGCAGCTGTCTTACACTTTCTCTCTACTCATCAATGCTAATTACTGGTTAAGCGAATGATTAGTGTCTCCTAAAACATCTGAATTCCAATTGTTGAAGCAGAAATAAAGACAAAAGATAACATACAAATAAAGGACATATTGCCAATATTTTCAAAGTAAGCAATCCAGATGCTGGGTTAGGGTATTTTTGTGTTTTAATTCTAGAGGATATATGTATTCTAATTATTTTTTAAGACCACACACATAGATTACTTTAATAAAAGTAATTAAAAATGCAAACAGACTGTAAAAAAGGGCCCAATCTAATCAAATGAAGAACACAAACAACAGTGTGAATGAAAGACAGATCTCAAGCTCAACCTTAGCGAACAGGGTGATGTGTAACTAAATTTTTCTGCACGATAACAAAAGCTCAGCATTTGGAAAAAGAGAAGCTGGCAGACCTGCTCCAGTCTACTGTAGTTAAACAAAACCTCAAAATTTCTGTTCCATCCTGAGAATTGCCCATTAGAATAATTTTAGTTGAGAGTTACTAAGACCATGACGGAGAATCCATGACTGACATGAAGTCCCTGACACAGAAGACACGGCTGCATGAAACGAAGATAAAGCTCAGATACTCAGGGAGGTACGGTGGTTGCCATTAACTATTTGAAGGGCAACTTTACAATACGTGAAGGTTTAATAAGTAGAAGAGGAATCAGGTTTATTCCCATAGTTTTACAGGTAAGAATTAGGACCCAGGGGTGGAAGCTAACAATGAAACAAAGGAAGTTTTCTACTAACTAGGAATTAACAAATACTGAAACAGGCTGCAGTGGTGGAAGAAATATTCAAACCTAAACTAGACAACCACTGATTGCAGTGGCCCTTAACCTTTTTGGGAGGTGCTGGTATGCTGGGAAAAACCTAGTTTTCCAGAAAAATGTACTGAAGCACAATCATACCCAAGTTTGCATACATTTCTAGGGACTTCGCTGGCCCCAAGAAGTACCTCCACGGTCCCCAGGGTAAGAATCCTTATTGTAGAAGACTAGAATAGCTCCAAGTTTCCTTCAGTTTCTGTGACCCTAGTTAAGATAAGTGAAGGCTAAATGTATCATACCCCATATGGTTCATGTGTTTATTATCTATATGCGTGTTTCAGTTGTACAGTGACCTATGAATGTGACCTCACACTGGCATTTATGGTACCTCGGTGCAGATGGGGAAGAGATAACTCCTCTGGGCAGTCTAATCAGAAACAAGTGCCCCTGCCTCCAAGCTGCCGTGGCCCACCGCATGACAGGGGTTCAGGCGGATAGAAGTACCCATTCGCCCGTGAGCAGGACACCCTCATGTGGGGCACAACCGGCTCCAAAGTAACCAGCAGGCTGGAGATTCATTACAGGGTTAGAGTGGTAGTATCCAGATTTTCATCAAGGTATCAATGTAAATTTTACCACTAGTTGTTAAGTTATCACAATAATTTTTAAAAAGTTGGAAAAAACGTTATTACCCCATTTTTACTGCCAATGAAGAAAACAGATTTTTCTCCAATTTCCACGCCATCACCTTCACTTCCATTACTTCCCCGTTTTTCCACTTCAGCTTTTGCAATTTCCCAGAGAGTTTCGCTAAATAAGAGGCAGAAACACAAAATTCAGAGAAGCAAGTAGAATCCTTTCCAATATTTATTTCCAGCTCAGAGAAATTTTATTTCACTCAAATTTTTAAAACCAATCAACATTGTTTTCTGGGGGACAATGAATTGGTACAGCTTCTGAGGGTCAGTCACTTTCTTTGTGCTGTTTCATCAAAGAAAGCTGAAACTAATATGCAGAACCTTCATCTCCCGGATTTGAAGGTTTCTTATTCTGGGCCTTCCAGTCAAGTTTGAAAGCTGGATGCGTTAGATTCCAAGACACATGTGAATGTACGACTTTGGGATGTGTACAGCTTGAGAAACAACACCTAGGAAAATGGGGGGATGTGGAAACCAGTGTACCAAATAATCTCTGCTCCCTCAGCTGTTTCTATTTTTTAAATATTATATTTTTGGCTCAAGATTCCCCTATTCTCCCCCCGCCCATTTTTAATAGAGAAAATATAAAGGAAAAAGTCACCCAAAATCACATTTTGAAAATCAATCTTTCATTCCTATCTCTGCACGCATATATAATTTTACACAAATAAGATTATATCCTTTCTAACTTAAAGCCTACATGAAAAATGGAGTATTGAACTAAAAAAATACAAGCAAGATCGATGTGTTGTAAGCCTGAATCTGTTACTTTCTATGTATGCCAACTTGGGCAAATTTCTAACTTCTCTGGGTCCTTCATGCCTTCACCAAGTATTTGTTGAGTACCTAATATATGCAAGCTTCTGTACTAGTCCCGAGGCTCACCTCTGTTTCTTCATCTTCAAAATGCCAAAAAAAAAAAAAATACTAACCTTATAAGATTGTCGTGATTGATTATTAAAATGTATCATTTAGTTTAGGGCTTGGCCTACATATAATTACCTAAAATAACTGAGCGCTTATAATAATTATTATTCAAGAACTAAGAATGAAGAAAGGAGCTATAGAAAAACAAAATTGGTGTCTCTAAATATGTGCATTAAAATCCACACACTTTTACCGCCAGGAACTCAGTGCAGACCTGTGCGCTCTTTATTTACATACATGGTTAGCTGCTGTCCAAGTTCGCGAAGAGAGGAGAGAACGAGGTGCTGCAAGCAGTTATGCCACTGGTGGAAATTTATGCCTATAGCCAGAACTTTATAATTGTAACCAATTATACGGTGATGGGAAGGTGACAATTTTTTGCACTAAGATTCATAGGCTCCTTAGAGATCACACTGCTGATCCACAGGGTGAGAAAACCCGATTTCCCCTGGACTTCAGGAACCCTCTCTCCCTTCTGTTCCTGTAAGTTGTTCAGAGAAGGTTTAGGCATGGCCTGGGGAACAGGTAATTAAAATTGGCATCATAGACTTAAAGAGCTAAAATGTATTAGATGTCAATATCCCCTCCTCCACCATTCCCCTCTTTTAAACGTGATCTTACACTTTCCAGTGCTCTCGCAAGTTTCCCCTCGTTTACTATTGTTGTGAACCTCTGCACCAGGAGGTCCATAAGGAAGTGGCTTTGTGGTCTAGCTCACCGCCTGAACCCCTGCTCCATTCCCTGACCTGCAAGAAACTTTTATTGAGTAAG
The DNA here is from genome assembly GCA_028533065.1 of Trachops cirrhosus. NCBI lineage: Eukaryota > Metazoa > Chordata > Mammalia > Chiroptera > Phyllostomidae > Trachops > Trachops cirrhosus. The sequence continues at coordinate 123,303,945 of CM052543.1, forward strand.
TAAATGGTTGGAGTTGAACGCTGTTTCAAAATCTCTTTTCTACTTTGGTAACTTTTCTACCCACTTTCGTCAGAATCCGCACGCGTAAAAAGGGTAGTTCCTACGGGTCTTTGACCACCTAGACAGGGGTTGCAAGCAGGAAAGACCTACAATTTTCTTCCACCAACTGGCCTGGCGTGGGCTCTTCTCCCGCAATTTCCCCCAGCGGCCTCTGCCTCCCTTCCCGTTCCATGCTAGGGTGGGAAAGAGAGGAGACTATTGAGGATAGCGCAAGCCCTGGGCAAGCAAAGATGAGGGAATACCTGGGCATCTTGGCTCTGCAGCCTCCGGGTCCGAGATCCGCGTAGGGGCCAGTTTAGAGTTACACCCCAAGCTCAGACCGGGGCCCGGGATTGCACGCTCCTCGGTTGCCACGGGAGCAACGTCACAGGCTGGGTTGCGTGTGGAAGAAGGGCTTTATGGGAAATGTAGTTTTCCGGGTTGTTTAATTTTTTTTTTAAATTTCAAGCTCTGCCTCATCCCCCAGAAGGTGAGAGAGCGAAGTGACACGGTAACAAACCCTTTGACTGAGAATCGCTCGACTGCAAATGTTCTTTTATTTTTAAAAAATTCTACTGAGTACCCAATATATGCCAAGATTCTCCTGTCTCGCTCTGTCTCTTTCTCTCTCTCTCTCTCCCCACTCCCCCATTTACTTTTGTCTCCTTAATAGCAATAATTTGGAAATGGAGAGTGAGGTAATCTCCTGAGCTGTTTTCTAGTGATTTACTAATGGCAAAGAATATTATGATTTTAGTATTTCCCAACTTTCTGCTTGTTTAGTTATTTCAGGTTTTATGCAACAGCACATCATTTATTAATAATAAAATGCATCTCCACAATACTTCACTTACTTTACCTCCAAATCAATAACGACTACTAAGTTATTACTATGTGCAAGACTGTGCTACACAGAGTAAGATGAAGAGATGAGACAGAGAAGATCCTTACCCTTGAGAAAGAAAAACAATGCTAATTATAACAACCCAAAGGAAGCCAGTGATATAAACTATTGCAGAGAGGTATCAAATATTACATAAGAACAAGTGACTAATTATGCCCAATGGTGAAACATTCATGGCAGTGACGGTATTTGATCTGTCTTGAATGCTCAGTGGATCCAGGCTTTCCAGCTCATGATGTCCTGGATATTTGAAGGAAATATTGCTCTACCCTTCTGCCAGCTGGCTTGGTTTCCATGGTGTATTGTCCAGGAACATGGACTTTAGAGTGGGATAGATGTGGATATAAATCCTGACTCAGCCACACTGGCTAAGTTGCCACATTGCCACAAGGGGTAAATGACTCAGTTTCTCTGAGCCTTAATTTCCAATCTTGTAGAGCAGGGGAAAATGATGAGTTTATAATTTATATATATAATATATTATATATAAAAACAAAATATTAAATATAATATATGAATTGTTAAAGACATAAAAATATATAAAAACATATGCCTGACACATTACAAGTGCATAAAGCTTGTTATTTTCATGTGTTAAGCTGCTGATCAGCAACTTTGAACAAGGAAACAAAAAAATCACATTCTTGGAAATGAAGCAGGTGGTTGCGAGAGGGAAATAAAAGGCAATAACTTCAGATAAAATCTTCCAGGACAAAATCCTCCTAACACCTACGTGCATTCTGGATACAGAAGACCAAAGCAGGAACGTAATGGGAGTGGAATTCAATGGGAAAAAGGATGTTGATACATCTATCATCAAATCAGCATCTATTAGTGTATCCTGGGGTTAGCCAGCCTATAAACTCACAAACTTATGTGGAACTTTGGAATCCCTTTGCATGATAGTTAGGAAGCTCTACTGATATGGATAATAATCTCAGCTAACATTTTGCCAGGTGCTTGCTATGCACTAGTCACAGGACTAGAATTTTAAAGCTGTGATTGTTTGGGTAACTGGTGAGGAGGAAAGTGAAGATTATCTGGCTGAGCCCTGCTCACCAGCATTGACTCAGTTGATTCAGCTGATCTGATTGAGCATTGATTTCCCTTTTCTGCTCTTAATGCCTCCTGAGGTTTTATACTTGGACGAAGTGACATTTCTTGGTAGTTGAAAATTGTGCTTAAGGTAAGAATATACAAAATTTGAACCCCCCTACTAGATAACCCCAAGAAGACTCAAGATTTCAACAGTGGTGATGGAGGGGGAGACAGTTTTACGCTGCTTGCTGGATGGAATGAGCAATAGTGCAGAATGATAAAGAAGCGTGTGGAATGGTATTTGCTGATTCACCCCAAACTGTGAATAGTTTGGGGTGGAAATCTATGAAGTTTCTGGTGGGGCTAAGGTGGGAGAGCAAACTGGACAAGTAGATTAGGCTACAGTGAAGGATCTTGCAGTCTGGATATTTCTGTTTTGACTGTAAGAAACCAAAAAATATTTTAAATAGGGTGTGCCATGATTAGACCTGAATTTCAAGGAGATAATTTTTTGCAGCTGTGTGAAGGATATTTTGGAGCCTGGAAGTCCATATGGAGGCCATTAACAATAGCCCAGAAAGTGACAGTCAGATTTTTTACATTTTCCCTCTTGTTTTCAAAGTTACATAAGCTTATTGTAGAGAAAATAGTGTACAGAAGAAATGGAGAGGGTAAATATGCAAATCCCAGAAGTAATAAGTATTAAATATTTTGGTGTATTTCATTCTAATCTTTTTTTCTTGTAGAGTTGAAATTTTACTGTAAAGTTAATTAACACTTTGATTTGAACATGTATTTCCTCATGTCAATTAAAAAAACCCATGAAAAGTATAACTTTTATAGCTGCATAATACTCCACTACATAGATTTTTAAAAAATTATAGACTTAAGTATTCTCCTAATATTAAGGGTTTGAGGTGGTTCAGAGTAAACACCTAACATGAGTTGGGCTAATCAGGACCCTTCTCTAGGAGTTTCCGAACTAGAAATGGGAAAATCAAGTCATTCCCCCCTCTGGAGGAGACTGGCGTATTTTCTCCCAAATGAAGAAGGTATTTCGTAGGGAGAACATGAAGAGTGATGTTCTCAGACACAGAGTGATACGAGGAGAAAGTACTGGCACATGCCTCGTGGTTCTGGTTGTCCCTGAGGCTCATCCGTGTCTTCATCTTTCTTATGACCTGGTTGTCCTGCGTTCTCTCACTGAGACATCCTAGCATCCATGTGGTGAATTTTTTTTCTTGTTTGTCTGCTAGTTTGAGTTGAATTTTGGAATTTACAACAAAAAAGAGTGCTGTCTATTATACAATAGTTGCTAGACAGCAGAAAGTGGGGTTCCGGGAAAGGGAGAAAAGTCAATGTTTCTCTCTCGGGTGACTGATGAGTTGATGGCCCTGTTAAGCAATTGTTGGGGGCCCAGAGCAGGAGAACCAGGTTTAGAGGGCATGGTGAGTTTCAGACACCATCCAGTAGACAGACTATTTGGAGTCCATTGAATGTGGCAGTTAGGAGGTCAATGGTAACCTATGTTAAGAAGTTTCAGTATTGTCAGTGGGATGTTACATCAACGTTGATGATATCACATCCCAGGGGAAAAATAACTTATAATCTATGCATTATCCAGAAGTTAGTAACTGTCCTTAATGCTCCCTCCCGCCTCCTCCAGCCCTTGGCAACCACCTTCCTACGTCCTTTTTCTGTGATGTTGGCTACTTCAGATATTTCATATGAATGGAATCATAGAGTGTCTGGCTTTTTGCAACTAACTTATTTTGTTAGCATAATGTCCTTGGGGTTCATCTGTGTTGTAGCATGTGACAGGATTTCCTACTTCCTTTTTAAAAACTTGTTTAAAGATGAAATTCTTAATTTTTATATATCATGCATTAACAGAATTTCCTTAAGGCTGCATAATATTCCATTGTATGTATATACCATATTTTCTTTATCCATTTATCTGTTGATGGACTTTTGTGTAGCTTCTACCTCCTGGCTACTGTGAATAATGCTGTGATGAACATGGATGTGTACCTATCTCTTTGAGGCCTTGCTTTGACTTATTTTGGGTGTATACCCAGAAGTAGGATTGCTGGGTCACATAGTAATTCTATGTTTAATTTTCTGAGGAACGTCCATACTGTTTTCCATCATGGTGACACCATTTTATATTCCCACCAACAGTAGGTACATGGGGGTTCCAACTTCTCTGCATCCTCGCCAACATTTACTATTTTCTATTTTGATAGTGGCCATCCTGATGCATGTAAGTTGGTATCTCATCATGGTTTTGATTTGCATTTCCCTAATGATTAGTGATGCTAAGTATCTTTTCCTGTGCTTATTGACCACTTGTATATTTTCTTTGGAGAAGTGCCTATTCAAGTCCTTTGCCCATTTTAAAATCAGGTTATTTTGTTTTTTGTTGTTGAATTATAACTATTCTGAATATTAACCCATTATCAGATATAAGACTTGCAATTCTTTTCTCTTGTTCTGCAGGTTGCCTTTTCACTTGGGTTTTTATGTGCATAAGTTTTTAAGTTTGGTATAGTCCATTGTCTATATTTTATTGCTTGTGCTTCAGAAGAGTCATCTGATTTTAATAAAGTCACCAATATAACCTAGCAACAGCTCCTTCAAGAAGAAATGCCACCTCTTTCCATCCCTCCCCCCTACAATGATTAGAAGATTGTATAGCAAAGTGCTAGAAGGAAGGACGCTCTGTATTCAAGTACTGTGGTGCACATTTGGGTCTTGTTTTGGAGTTATCTGGTAACAGTTACTGCCCTAGTAAGAGTTTTTGTTTCTTGCCTATTAATGGAACCCAAAATACTTAGAGCATACAATGAAGATTTTTGGATTGATGTCAACTATACATATGCCTCCAGAATCATTGTGACTGAGTTTAATTTGGGTAAAATTAGAGTTTGGAGCAAGTGTGTATCTCATCTCGCCCCAGCCTCTGCCCAGGCCCACCCAACTCTTCACTGTAGGACTGACCTTCGCTCTTAAGTGCCCAAGCCTGAGTCTCGGTCCTGCTGAAATATCGATGACTCTTACTTCACCCCAAATATCTTTGTGTGAACTCTACATTACTTTGGAGTTTAAAGTTACTCATGTAGCAGTAAAATCCTTTTCTTCTTTTAAAGAAAGAGAATAGGGGAAAATGTAAGAGGAGAGCAATTTTAACACAAACTGTTTCGCAGAGAAAACTTTCTATTCCGTTATTCCTGCCCCTCATTTCCCCCATTTCAGTCCCTACAATCCTGAAGCCCAGCTATCAGCCCAGAGACTCTGCACTAAGGGATTCCAAATTCCATGGCAGCTGGCGGGGAAAAGGGGCAGGTGCAGGGGTGAAGTGCATTCTTGGCATCCCAGGAGCACTGGAAGGCTTTTTCTGGAGAAATATGGTTATCCATGGCGGTTAATGCTTCAGGATTATACTTTAGTACATTATGGGTTAAATGTGTTGTTCTAGGAAACTGACCACCATGGTTTTCTTTTTTAGTATTTAAAAAATTTCCAAACAACCAACTAATAAACACAATTTTAGAACAGAGACTCTTTATAAGTTGTGACTAACTTTTCTTGTAATTGAGAGTTAAATTCATTTCCAAGCAAAAGAAACAACAACAAAAAAAACCAAAACCCTCCCCCCCAAAATTTCATTCCCAAGCTATGGCCATGAATTACTTTAAGGACACACACACATACAATCCAGAACCATTTAAAATACATTTTTAGAACACAGTCCATTTAAGTCATCCGTGTGAAATAAGCTCCCTTAAAGAGCTCCCTTATTATGGAATCATGGGAGGACCCCATGATTTGTACATATTGTATATGTGTCAATATGCATAGAGATGTATTAAAATTACAGTTTGCCCAAACAGCTTCCTTTTATATGGATAAAACAAAGCAACACTGAAGACAAAGCATGAATGCAGGAGAAAGAGGTAATAACTACCATTTTCGCTAGTAGTGCACCTCAGCTTTGACAATGAAAACATTAGGTATCTCTTGAAGATTATTCAAAAGATAATGCTCAAAATGGGTTTTGTAAATCATTTATTATGATTGAAAGGGAAGAAAATGATAGGAGACAAATATTACAATTAAACATGTAACATTATTCTCTTGTAGCCAATCATAATAACATACTTTGAATTTTTAAATGTCTCTATAAGTAATTTCCCAGAAAATAAAATTTTCACATCATCAGTTCCAGAAAATTGATTTACTTCCATCAAAATATTTTATCTGTGCTCTATCAAAAATTAATGCTGAGTCTAGGGTACTACAGTTTAAGCTAAGCCTTCACAACTTGTTTAAAGTAGATTTTGGGATTCTTACCAAATGGTGAACCAACCATTGCCTGAGAATAAAGTTCTCACACATATTTAACAGCTCTGCCAAGCCTCTGGCTCACCAACTAATGATTTTTAAATGGTTTTCTGGGAATTTAGAAACTCTACTGTAACCCAGCCAAAAAGCCTCCTGAGACTCGTCCCTAACTGGTAACCAGTTTATTCTGCTTACACAGTAAGTGGTTATGGGTCAAAAGATTTAGGGAAAATAGTAAATTGAAACAGATCGTATTTCTATGGGGTTTTTGTTGTTGTTGCTGTTGTCGTTACCAATAAAGCAACATCTTACTTGAGCAGTGCATTTCTTGGCTCTGCCCTTCCCGGGGATGCTAATATGTAACAGGCTTGGTGTGGGAACAGGGTGTTGCCACTGGGGGGTGGGGGGAGCAGAAAAGAAGAAAACATGAAGGTTCTGCCAACAAATCAATTCAGCAGCTAACATTTGTTTCCAAATTGGTTAAAAAAAATACCATACACAAAGTGATAAATACAGGTCCAAAAAATAAATACACATATTCTGCACATAAATAAAATTAAGTATACGAATGATTACCATTGCAATTAAACATTTTATAATTTTCATGTCTTATCACAGTTTCATATTTATCATGAATGTCAGTTACTTTGTTCTGGCACATACTAGAATGTACTGACCACTTATGTAACCTAGTAAAGTAGTATATTTCTAGGCTCTTTCAACTAAAATTTTACTTCCTTTGACAGAAATATTAGTTTCTCTTTTCTTTTAAACATATCTCCAGGAATTTATTTCCAAAGGACAATGAAAAAGGACTGTATGAGGCAAAGCTTTAAGAACTTTGTTTTCAAAGGCATTGTTATTTAACAAAGCAGGGTCAAGTGGACCCAGCACCAAATGCAGTGAAGTGGGGGCAACATTCCAGTACACTCAGGCTGTGCTGGCAACCAAGGAATATCAGAAATCACTGTCCTGTTTTAAATTTTACAGTCCAGCGACCCGAAAAGGCAACATGGTATGCTTTCTGATGCCACACAGGAGGTTCTTTTCCCTAACTTGCGTTTTTTCACACAACGAATATGAGGGCTGGAAGACTGACCGTGCGTGTTCTAAGAATGCGCATGTAAACACTACCAGCAGCTGTTTCTCATACTGGGTACTCTCTTTCTTTCCACATTAATTAAAATACATTTCATTACAGTACTTAATTTTTTTGGCAGTGAGTATTTCCAAATAGTCCATTGGTTTGCCAAGTGAGAGTTTAGAATCTCCCTTTCTAAAGATTGCCAGAATATTTTAAAAATCCATATTGCATGATGTGTCAGATGATAAGGGAGAAAAGACACAGAAAAAACTGACAAATTCTATCCCATTCAATTAATCCAGGAGAACATCAGTGTGTACACAGATTTTGTGTATCATGTTTTATTAGTTTTCATTTGAATATTTATGAATCAAAAGCAAACAACTCCCATTATTTTTAAAGTCTGGAGTTCTAGTATGTGGGGGCCATGTTGGCAGGATGTAAATAAGCTTATTTGGAGCTGATGCAGCCACTGCTCAGAGGACAGGGAGTGAATGTGCACACCCCCGAAGCTTTCAGAGTAAAGTGGGGCCTTTGGTCGGTCTGCTGCTGGAGAGAAGGGGCTGGCTCCCCATCGTCCTGCTTTGGGGTCCCTGGTTCCGGGCTGAGAGCAGGGCTGGAGCAGAGAGGTGGTGGAATGCAGCCTTCTGCTGGTGGAAGTTGTTTATGTAACTGGCGATCAGAAGAGTGATCTCAAGAATCTAAAACAAGAAAAACAGAATTGTTATGCCTCTGAGAAGTTCCAAAAGAAAGTAGGAGCGAGCCACGGGTGGTCTCTATCTGCCAGTGCCTGCGCTACCAGCTTTCCCTCCTAGGCTGACCCAACAGTGGAGTGCTTATGTGTTCACCACCATCAAGGTAAAATACCTATTTCCCATTACTTAAACCAGTAGAAAGAGTGAGTCTTAAAAAACAGTCAAATTTAATGGCAATATTAGAAAATGTGTCACTGGTACAATTTTGTCTTGTGCCACAAAAGCCACATATATTCACAAAAGCCACATTTGTGAATATATGAATTAAGAGGGACCTGGAGGGTGTTATGCTGAGTGAAATAAGTCTGAGAAAGACAAATACCTTAGGATTTTACTTATGTGCAGGATCTAAAAAACCAAAACAAACAAAACAGAAACAGACTCAGATACAGAGAACGAAGTGATGATTGCCAGATGGGAGTGTGGGGGCTGGGAGGGAGAAAAAGGTGAAGGGGATCGACAGGCACAAATGTCTAGTTATAAATACGTCACAGGGATGTAATGTACAGCACAGTGAACGCAGTCAATAATATTGTAACAATTTACATGGTGGCAGATGGTTGCTAGACTTATCGTGGTGATCACTTCATAAGGTGAACAGGTATCGAGTCACTGTGCTGTACACTTGAAATTCACGTGATGTGGCATGTCAACTCTACTTTAATAACATAAGAAAAAGAAGTTTATTGCTATTTAAACTGGAGTACTGAGTGTGCCCTGGTCCTCTGCACATCTGCCTTCACTTGAGCGTAGATTCAATAAGAAAGATATCCGTCATCTTTTAAAAAACATCAGATTCTAAAAAAGTAAACCCTTCTGGTTGACAATTTTAAGTTAAAGTTTTAGAAAAAATCTCTAAATTTTTTCAATTTCTCATTCTTTTGACAAAAATTAGAGTTTACACATTAGAATGGAAAATTATTGCTTTTAGTTGCAGACATGAAAACTACAGTTTGTTAAAAATAGTCAAGAAACAAGTACATTTTAATTATAAAACCTTAATCTCCCCACTAATGGGTCCATAAGTGAATTACTCCAAGAAAGTAAAATAATGTGTATGAAGTACCTGACAACAACTTACACTAAGGCCACTTATTTTGAACCTTCTGTAGGACAAGCATTGGGCTAAAAACTTTACAATTCCTTCATTTAATTCCTAACTCCCCTCCCCTCAAAGGTAGCATCATACTATTTTTTTACATGAAGAAACCAAGGCTTTGTAAAGATGGAGTAAGCCAGAATTTGGATCTAGGGCTTTGTGATTATAAGAGAAGACTGTTTTCTCATCTGGAACTTAGTCTTTGCACAATAAATGTTTTAGTATGGAAAAAACTAGCTTAAAAAGTTGGTGGAAAGGCTTCTACTCACCTTGGGTTTTGCCATGGCAAAAAGTAATTTCTCCGTTGGTTTGTCCTTTGAATGTGTATTGTTAACAACTATCATAAAGTCCTCTTGACACCCTCCAAAGGTCATTAGACTCTTGTACACATAGGTGACTATTAACCTCTTCAAAGAGAAGGAAATATGTTATACAATCTTTGTTTTCAAAGAAAGATGAAAAATGACTAGTCACATATCTCCATTAAATGCTGATATTAAGTATGATGTAATACAAAAAAACTTCCTGAAATCAAATTTATTGTGATTCAAAATAGATAGTAGTGTACTAATTTTATTTAGGCATCATTTACCTTTATAATTAAAATACATTTTGATTATGAAACGAATAACTCACTGCAGGAAAATGAGAAAATTCAAGGAGAAAATAAAAAGCATCTATTAATATGTTCTTGTATCCAGTGGAAAAATCACTGTTAATATTTTTGTATATGTCCTTTAAGATATATGTATACACACACGTATATATTTCAGTTGAACCATATGAAATTGACACTTTTTAAGGTAAAATATGGTCAAATATTGGCAAATCCATGTGGTCCAATCCAATGTACAGATTTTGATTTACACAAACAGAAACAGTATCATGTGTATTGCTTCTTTTTTAACTTAACATATTGTGAAAATCTTTCCATAACAACAAATGTACTTGTATAACATCATTGGAAATGATTTTATAGAGGATTTTTTATTTAACTAAACTCCTATTGCGGAATATTTCAATAATTTTTATTTGTTACTATCTTGAGCAATACTCCAATGCATACCTTTCACAGAGTTCATAATATGCATATGTAGTTATTGTTTTGGTTCTAAACCTCAGCAGCTGGAATTGCTACCTCAAGAAAGTAAAGATAATGTTAAAAATATTTCCAAACTCCTCCAGAAAGGATAGCCCCATTTCTGTTCCCAGCACCCCAGTCTGGCTAACGCTGGATATCATCATTCTTTAGAATTTGCCAACCTGACTGGTGAAAAGTAGAATCTCACTGTTTTAAATTGGATTTACTTGATTACTATGGAGATTAACATTTAAAAATATATCTATTGAACATCTGTATTTCTTCTGTGAATTGCCTTGGTCCACTTGTCTATTGGTGTGGTTATCATTTCCTTATTGTTTTATTAAGACATCCATGTTTATAAAGGATACTGACCCTTTATCAGATGTGCAGCAAATATTTTCCCTAATATGTTGCTAAAACAATTTTGAAAATATAATTCAAAGACATACAAACTGAAAGGAAGGGAATCTGCACATCGAATGACTAGCTTGCAAGACTCTGAGCACACCACTGCAGCACTAAACGGCTCGAGAGCTGCCGCCCCCACACGTCTACTTCCCGGCCTGGCCTGTGCGTCCCCCCCCAGGACCTGGAGAACGGGGTTTCTGTAGCTCAGGTAACTCAACACTGGCGTACAATTTTCTGTTGGCTTTAAGTCACTGATTTTATCATCTGTCTTCAAGTTATCCACTCAAGAATAAAAGGCATTCAAAAGTATAAACTCCTTCAAAAAATTTTTTTTAGCAATTATAAGGAGAAACAGTTATATAACACTAAAGGACAGTTCGGTTTCTAAAAAATACTCATGGTCACTGACTATCCACAGGTAGGAGAGCCAACCACACTTACCAAGTAAAAGTTAGCAAGTCCTGCCCATCAGGTTAAAAATTTTTTCTTGCCACATAACATGACACAAATGATATAAATAAATGAACACATAGAAAGCATAGTTTGACTTTATATTTAATCACATAAAAAGTTCTAAGGTACTATGTAGGTAAAACTGAATGTATGGTAAGTGATATTACAGGAAATTATTAAAATAGAAACTTCAGTTACCAAAGTTAAAGCTCAGTTTCACTAAGTCTTCTGTAATGATTTCTCTACCATATTTTGTTGCATACAATGCGGTCCCGTGTATAACAAGCACCCACATTTTTGACCCAAACTTTCAGGAAAAAACCCTTTGTTTTAATTTTTTAATTCAATTGTTTATTCATTTATATTTAGAAACAAAACCAATTATTGTATTCCAGGGTATTACTTTGCATATGGATATCATTATTGCTTTCTAGAGTTACACTTTTAATGCACAAGCATAAATAAAAAATTAAAAATATTTATATAGATACAAAATTAGTCCTACCTATGTATAATGTGCATCCTTATATTTCCCTCAAAAGTTTAGGCAAAAAAGTGCACATTATACATGGCAATATATGGTAGAGAAATTATTATAGAAGACTTAGTGAAACTGAACTTCAGTTTTGTTAACTACAGTTTCTATTTTAATGTTATTTTTTCATTTTACACAGGAAGCAATCTTCCTAACACTATAAATAACAGTCATTTTAGGAATTCAACCATGATTGCAATTTAGTCACACACAGTACAGGCATACCTCGTTTCATTGTGCTTTAGAATATTGCACTTCACTTTTATCGTGTTATTTTATAAGTTGAAGGTAAAACCCTCCACCAGCAAAAAGATTGTGACTCGCTAAAGGCTTTGGTGATGGTTAGAATTTTTTAGCAGTAATGTATTTTTTAATTAAGGTATGTACTTTTTTTAGAAATAGTGCTATTGGCACACTTAACAGACTACACTATAATATAAATATAACTTTTATATGCACTGGGAAACCAAAAACTTTGTGACTTGCTTTATTGTGATGTTTGCTTTATTACGATGCTCTGGAAGCAAACTGCATATCTCTAAGGTATGCCTGTATATAACCTGTCTAATCTTGTTTTGAAAGATGAAATTATAATCATAGTTGTATATTTGCAAAATGACTATTCATTTTACAGTATTAGGAAGAAAATCAGATTAAGATATTACCTACTGTTTACAGTTCACTCAGTGATGGAAATAATTGACAATGCAAAACTTTAGAATTTAATCTTACCATGGAGTTGTATTCTAAGATGCTTAAACCATCCTCATGTATAGCCAGCCACAGGAAAGTACTTCCAAGTGATGATGGAGTTATGGGCTATAAAGAGGTGAAAATACATTATGTAATAAGTGCTAAGCAAAATTACAGAAGTATTTTTCAGCCTAAATGCAATGCAACATTTGAAACAACAACTTACTAAAAATCTCTCTTGGGGAGGAGGCGGTGTGGCATAATGGAAGGAGCAGTGAATCTGATATTAGGAGACCTAGGTTTGAGATCCACAATTGCCATTTATTAATGTGTGCACTTGGACGAGCTACTTAATCTACCCCCTGGCCAGGTTAGTCTCTCCCCCTCCGTGTTTCTGCAGCCCTCTGTTTATGTCACTATTGGCCACGTTCACCATATAGTAGTTGTTCCCAGGCCCTGTTGCAACACTGGATTGTAAATTCTTGGAAGTCTGAGAACAACCCATCTGAAACCACAAGCTTATGTATCCCCTAGAGTTTAGCTTAGTGTTTGACAAACAGAACTCATTAAATACCAAATAAATGAGCAAATGAGTGAGAGAGGAAATGAATGAATGGATGAATGAATGAAAAGAAGAAAGCAAAGTCCAGCTGCTGTCTTTAGTCTAATGATGAGCCTAATGAGTATAAGAAATAATTTGAGGTACGGGAGTATGGAGCGGAGGGGAAAAGGTAGGGAAGCTGATGGCTTTCCTGCCTTTTTCTTAATGTCCCTTCACTGTTTTCTTTAAATTGTTAGGAATTTCTTTTATTTTCAATAGCCAAACATATAAAAACGTATAAACCTGGGGTTACTGTTACCACTGTTTTATTTTACTGAACTGAATCATCCCCCGTTCTTTCTTACTTTTGCAAGAAACAGCTTGGCACCAAAGAATGGCCACTTCCTGGCTACTGTCAAATAAATTCGCACACAGTCAGCAGCACTGTGTCCCCGGAGGGCCATCCATCTGGTTGATAGTCGCTGGCAAAGTTGCCTAAAAAAAAAAGAAGGAACAAAAACAAACACGCAAAAGCAAAAACAGAAAGAGTGGGTTTTCACCGAAGAGAAAGCTCTCCCTCAGCCAGTCCTAGGCACTAGCGGGGTAGCTAGGCATAACCCAGGTAAAGCTCTATTTTGTGCTCCCATCTACGCATTGCCCACCCCTTGTCCTAACTTTTAGTAGTGTCCTTTTCATCAGATCCTCAGTATCAGGGCTCTCAGTGTGCCTGAGGTCTCCTGCTGCCCACCCATTCAGGTACATTTTAAAAATCTGATTAGCTAACATCAAACCTCAGTGTTAATGAGTTTGAAAGGTAATTTCTCATGGGAATAGCTGTCATTTTTAAAGAAAAATACAAGAAGTTGAGACCAAAGAATAAATCCCTGACAGTGGAATTTTAGGAACTGCCACTCCTGGCTTGACGAGGCAAGGAAAACCTCTTCCAGACCACATACTCCACAGAGACAAAGGACTGATCTCAGATGTTCCTGCTTCGGAAAAACTCGTGGTGAACTGCATTTCCTCTAGTTTTGAATCTACAGCTTTTCTTTATACACTCTCAAAAATCGAAATTCCAAATTAATCAAGTTTAAGATTTTATATTAAAAATCTTGTGTGGAATACCCTAAGAGATAAACATTTTTTTTGATAAACCTTTCATAAAATTAAGCATATTACTGACCATTTTTTTCTTTTATTTGTTACCAGGATTAATTTGGACAAGGATGAGTAAGAGCAAATGAAAAGTGGATCTTCCAAATTAAGGTAAAATTGTTTTCATTATAAAGGTTTTAAATCTAGACTAAAGTTTTTAGGCATCTCTTAAAGCAAAAAGGAAATGGATTCATGGACATGGACAGCAGTGTGGTGATTGCGAGGTGGGGGAGGGGCAGAAGAAGGGTTAATGATAATGGAAACAATACAGTAACAAATACATTTTAAAAAAGACCTACAACCCCTTGGGATTCAACACTATTAAAAAGTCTTAAAAAAAGGTCATATACAATACAATATTTCTCATCCTTAAAATACGAACAAAAAAACACGTGTGACTCTGCCTTTTTAAAGAGTTACAAGCAGTTCCTTACCTTAACTGTTCTTCCGAGGAGTCGTCTCTGTATCTTTTAGGATAGAATTTCTCTATGACTTGTTTTAGAGTTTGATTTGCTTTGCACTGATTAGTAACATGCCCCGCTGGAGTTGAAAAGGGTCTTTCAAAATCTCCAATCTCCACCTAATAGGAAATCCAAAAAAGAGAAAAATATAGGATATTGAAAAGAATTTTAAAAAAGAAAATCAGTTTTATTATTTCTAAACATTCTTTATAATATATAATTACATATAATTATATTATAATATATAATTACATACAATTATAATATGTAATTACATATAATATATGTCAATAACTCTACTTGTCATGATTGTGTGATTTTGGAATTTATAATAATATGTAAGTATTACTATTAAACTCTAAATTCCATTTGAAAGCTAATTTTGAAAACATCTGCGGCTTGAACATTCCCGCTCCAGTTCTACATTCAGTTCAACATCTGGAGAGTTCTACATCTCCAGTTCAACACCCTGGGCTGACATCACCACCGAGCCGTACTTGCTACTGGCCACAGCACTCTGCCATTGCCTGGTGCAGCACAGGAAGGTTCGTCACTTTTAAGGCACCATTTTAATTGACAATAATAAGGAAAAACAGAAGTTAAAAATGAAAGACAAGAAAAGTTGTAAAGTTAAGAGAAATCTCAAAACAGTATTACTTGAACTTTTTAAGGGTCTTTATTGAATACAATGGGACCAAGAACTCTATTCTCATTCCTTTCTTCCTAGATTTTCTCTATAAATGTTACTGGGTTCATCCCCTCATTTCGTTTTTCTGGTATTCCTGGGAATAAAAGCCCCTTTCTCCCTGAATGCAAGAACGTTCAATCCTTATCTCTGTTAACAGGCAACACAGATACCAGCCCCAGCCCACTGATCCAACTACCCACCCATCCGTCCCTCCATCCCTCACCCACCCTTTCATTCAGCCAAACCTATACTGAGTCAGTCCCCTTTATGCGTCAGGCACTGTGCTAAGTGATGTGAGAAAGAAAATAGTTGAACATAGCTTTTATCCTCAAAGAGATAATGTCTAGTAGGAGACTGGAGTATAAACAAATGCTCGTGATAAACTGAGTTAAATGCCTTGGGTAGGGTACCAAAGGAGGACTCAAGGAGCGAACTGGGTGGGGGACATTCAGATCCTACAGAACATTCACATCTTTCCTGTGATACTCCTCAACAAGCAGATGGAGGGCTCCATCAGGACTGGGATGGGCTTATAGAAAGTCTCAGGCCATCATTTCAAAAGGGCCCTTGGCCTCCAGGTAAGCTGTGAGTACAACCAGCCTCTGAGATTCTGACCCCTTTGGCTTCCATTGTCTGGCTCTTAATACGACCAGTTACTGTCTCAGTTCCTCAGCTGAGCTTCATCCTTACAATCTGTTTGTTGGTTTCTTAGCTTGGCTTTGCTGTTCATCAGTCACTCCCATCTCCTGTCTGATCAAGCATCCTTCCTCATTTCTTCACACCAAGTAAACTTTTTCCCACACAGCAAGCTTTTTATCGTCCCCCACCAATCACCAGGTAGTACTCAGCACAGGTACCTGTAAAACCTGAGATCAGATTTTAACCTCCAAGGATATGGCAGCTGGACAAACAATAGTTAGACAAATAGTAGGCATTCCAGGAAACCTTGTCTCTTAGGGGACCCTATGGTGGTATATCCCCAAGCTTACTCTCTCCCTGCTCTGAAGTCTGTACCGTTGGCGCAGAACAAGCACAGTAATGTGTGGAGAACAAATGAAAATCAACTCAGATAATTCCCAGCATGCCTCCCATCAACAAGATGCCTTAGCAGACACTACGTACAACAATTAACAGTCAGCTCCATGCCCTGGCTGGTGTAGCTCAGTGGATTGAGCATGGGCTGCGAACCAAAGCATCGCAGGTTCAATTCCCGATCAGGGCACATGCCTGGGTTGCAGGCCAGGTCCCCAATGGGGACCACATGAAATGCAACCACACATTGATGTTTCTCTGTCTCCTCCTCCCTCCCTTCCCCTCTCTAAAAATAAATAAATAAAATCTTTAAAAAAAAAAAAAACAGTCAGCTCCAAAGATTTCCTAATTAAGACAGAGAACATCAACATAGGACCTACACATGAGTATATTCAAGTCTACAGCAGATGTAACTGCTTTCTTCTACAGGGCTCATATTTCTTTAGTATATTTCATTTATCTTTACAAACACTACTGTGAGGAAAAGCAAACAGAGACTTTAAGAATTTTTCCTTTCGTAGATGGAGAAATTATACTTTTTAGTTATGTGCTCAGAATTTTCTAGGTATATGGTCTTACCTTTCTAGCCCTTTCTCATATTCTCCTAAAAGTGTTAAAAGTACTATTTCCAAAGTATATAATAATTTTTCTTGGAGAATCTTTCTTGACAAAATTAAAAGTTGATAGAAGAAAACTAACTTAAATTTTAGTAAAAATGAGAGCGATTTTAACGGAGGACCCGTGCCATTGGTGGACTGAAGCCTAGAATTGCACGTAATAGGAAATGAAACCTACTTCTATCACTAAGAGAATCTGGGACCTATGTCTCCTTTCTTCAGCTGTTCATTACTTATAGAAAGAGAACACTCAGTGTAGCACTAATGCTCTGACCTTTGGATAAAATTATTGTAAAAGTAAACTGTCTACTATTCATTCATTCAAGACGTTTAGGGCTAATGGACTGTGTGTAAGGCACTGTGCGAGATACAAGGTAAACAGGGACAGCTCTTGCCCTCAGGGAGGCCACAGTTAGAAGTCCAAAGCAGAAGCGAACAAACAGTAATAAACCACTGAGGTCAGGACAGTAGTAGCCGTGTGCCAGACCTTACAGAAGCCCCAGGAGGAGCATTTACCCCACCCAGGCGAATTCGGGAAGGATTCCTGGAATAAGTGAGACCTAAGATGAAAATGAAAGAATAAGCTGAAGTAAGCAAGTTAAAGGGATGGGGACAGAGATGTTTCAGGAAGAGGAGACACACAAGTGAAGTCTAAGAGGTAAGAAAAAGTGAGCCATGTTGAAGCCAGGGAACTGTGCAGGGAAGCACAGTTTATGCTGTACTGCAGCACAAGGCAGGGGATGTTTGGAGATGAGGCTGGAGAGGCAGGCAGAGTTTAGACCATGAAAGCCCTTCCATGTACTCAAGGGAACAACATGGCTTGGTTGATGGTTTGCTATATCTCCATCGCGGTTACTAGTGCTACGTAACAGGCCTAGGCCTTAAGGAAACAGCAGCTTCCACTTCTTGTCTCTCTTTCAGGATGCTGCTCTTGCTACCCAAGCACCCTTCTGTGAGGAAGCACGTGAGGTGTCCCAGCTGACAGCCCAGCAGAAGTTCGACCTGACAGCGTCAGCCACCAGATGCACTGGCCACCGGATGTGTGAGCGAACGACCTAAAGATGATTCCAGCCCCAGCTGTGGAGTCACAACCAGCCTTCAAGCTGTGCCAGCTGGTGCCACATGCCACAGACAAGGTGTTCTTACACATTCCTGCCCAAATTGCTACTGTCTGAAGTGACTGAGTCGTAGAGTCATTTGTTAGGAAGCCATAGATGACAGAACAATCTCTCTGGCATCTGGGTGGAGGGTAAATTTGTGGGGTCCAGAGCACAGAAAACCCCAGCGGTCAGAAGCCTGTTGCCGGCGGCAGGCAGGCTCTGATGCTGATCAGGATGGGACAGCAACTGTGAAAACATGAATCACAGGCACGCCAGGGAACTGTGGGCGGAGCCACGGTGTATGGTGCACAGAGTCCGAGACAGGGAGTGTCAAGAGATGAAGCTGCAGTGTGCAAAGCCTGGGAGTTAAAATAGGCAGGTCGTGGTGACTGGGGGGACAGGGCAAAGGGGAGGGCACAGTCAGTGATGATTCTGGGATTTGAAGCTTGCTTGGGGGGTTGAAGCTGTATCCCTTGAAGATACAGAATGTGAAGGAAGAGAAGGGAAGGTGATTAGTTCAGTCCCTGATGTGGCAAATTTAAGGAGCCCATAGAAGTATGAACCAGAGAAAAGATTTGGGAATCAATGGCATAGGTGGTAGGAAAAAACAAGAGAATGAATTAGATGCCCTGGGACGTTGTGTACAGTGAGGAGACTGAAAACCGACATGTCGCAGAGTCGCCTTAACTAGCAAGTACAAAGACTCAGTGTTGGTGGAGACTGGGGATTGCCTCTTAGGATCATTCTCTCCTTCCTTCCAAGTCATGAAGCCCTGACTTTATCTGGGCTCATCGCTGCCCCTGTAAGACTACACTCTCCTGTCTCTCCTCCAGGTGGACAAGGCCCTGTGACTAAGTTTTGGCCAGACTGACAGAAATGGAACTGTTCTGTTTATCTGCAGGCAAACTTCTCCAGGGTGGCGGACACACCCTTCTTCAGCCCTTCCCTGTTCTCATGCCTGGAACACTGATGTCGTATCTGCAGCTCTGGAGACGTCCAGGACCATGCAGATGACACGCTGGGGACAGCAGAACAAAGAGCGGGATGAGGCCCATGCCCATGATGACCTTGGAGAGATGCTGGTAGGCCTGTCTCTCTACATGAGAGACAAATATACTTCTGTTTCGATTGTCACTATTAATTTGCATGTGTGTGTTTTTATAGAAGTCTGAGCTTAATCCGAATTGATACAACAGGTAAATAAAAGAAAGTGCTTTAGGTTGTTAAAGACGGACTCCTATTAGCTGAGAGGGCAGTTTTGGCACGGTGTCCTTACCCCATGGCTCTACACTCAGCAAACTCCTTTATTAAATGCCAAGCCTAGTGGCACACTTTCAAGATAATTAAGATCTAGTCGGTTCCCTTTATGGAATACTGTCTCATTCCACATCACTGCAATTGTCAGTGATTGGAGTCACACTGTAATTATAATGCCTGTAATTTTTAAGGTGTTAATCACAGCAAAATGAACTTAAAGAATCACTAAAGGTATATTGTTTTATTACATTTAACTCAGTGTTGAAATTAGTATTTTACCTTTACAAAATATTTCTCCATATAGCACGGAAGTTACCTGAGCTAAGAGAGCCGCCATTTCTAACGCCAGGTCCTTGTTCAGAGGAAAAAGTCCATTTATTATTTGGTCATTTGTCTGATACATTAACAGCAACTTTTCTCTATCAGTCTCTCCACGAGCTTGCATGGAGAAATATAGTCTGTAAAAAACAGAGGAAATTTTTCATTAAGTGAAATTCTTACAAAGGAAGAAAGGGTTGCGCTCTGTGACACAAACTGAGATCATGAGCATCTGTTGGTAACTTCTGTTTCTGTTCCGTGCAACATTTTCAGCAAACTGAGGAAAAACTGCTCTGGGGTTGAGGGTGAGGAACGCTCCTGTGCTATTTTTTTGTGCCCTGAAATACCAAATCCCGAAGTGTTGCCGAGGAAGGGAATAAGACACTGAGTGAAATGAAATATGCCCTTTCTTATGGGGAATGCTGATGTAACCCTTCATTTCAATGGGCTGAATAAACCCAGCTTTCAAAACACTCATGATATTTCCTCAATACCTTGGGCACACCAGGAAATAGGAAACAGAGGTTTCAATTCAAAATGAACATCAGATCGGAGGGCAGCAGTTTACTCTGGGAATCTAAAAGATGATATTGGCACTTGCAAAAGTTTTGACTTTTTTGCAGCTTTAGGAGCTTTTGTTTGCCCAGCTCTTCATCAGTCCAGCGACCCCTTGGTTCACTCACTATGCTGTTTCTGTGTGCATGAGATTTCGGCGCTCTGCCTTTCGGCCGCAGACCTGGCCTGGGGTGCTGTGAATGCTGTGACAGTGGGGTGGGTAAGCGACACTTGGACATGCTTTAGTATTTTCATGATAACACAGTGGCAGGAAAAGAGAGATTTAGATCCAGCAATTGCTGGGTGTGTGCCTGATTGGCTCTGAATTTCTGGCCTTTTTCTCCCTATAGACTTGAGGGAGAGGCCACACTGCCATCAGTTACAGCAGGGGTCCCAACCTCGGTGCCACAGACTGGTACCGGTCCAGAACGGGGTGCACAGCTGGAGGCGAGCTGGAATGTAATGTGCTCCAATCGTGCTGAATCCATCTCCCTGACCCCAGTCTGTGGAAAAATCGTCTTCCACGAAACTGGTCCCTGGTGCCAAAAAAGTTGGGGACTACTGAGTTACAGTATCTCTT
Organism: Trachops cirrhosus; assembly: GCA_028533065.1. Taxonomy (NCBI): domain Eukaryota; kingdom Metazoa; phylum Chordata; class Mammalia; order Chiroptera; family Phyllostomidae; genus Trachops; species Trachops cirrhosus. The sequence continues at coordinate 123,324,685 of CM052543.1, forward strand.
GCAGTAATTATCTCAAATAGCAGGGACCGAGAGGGTGGAAGTTCAGAATCTCAGAGGAAGCATGGTTGAGGGGGTGTACTTTGAAAAGCTCTTCTTCCCTGTGACTATGAAAATTCTTTACACCCACCCTACCTTAAGAATCACTGTCCTGGGCTGTCATCAGAGTGGTTTCTTAAAAACATACACCCCAAGCCCTAGTTTTATCTGTAACTACATGATAACAAATTGTTAACTAGTCAAAGAATATAGCTGGGTAATAGAAATAGATTCTAAGTGTAAAATGCTGTTAGCAAACTGATAGAAGACAGAGAATAAAGTTGGAAAGAAAGCTCTCCCTTTTTGGCAAGCAAACATTTTTGTACAAAGCTTATTGTCTCCACTTGAAGTTAAGGACTCTGTCTTATTCATCACTTCAGCCACTAGGGTTTAGCTAAGTGTTACCACCAAACATTCTCAACAAAAGTTTGAATTGGTAATATTGCTAGAAGGAGGGAAAAGAACCAAATGTACAGATGGCTACAGGCGAAAAGACCTAACATGCATTTTCGAACATTTCTGGCATGCAAATGAGATTGAACCTTGGCAGAGAAAGGAAGCACTACAAGCAAAGAAGGGAAACACAATCCCAGACCCTTAGACAGGAAAACAGCAGGCAGGAATCAGAGGCTCAAGCCCCTAATGACACAGGTTGGGCTTCAACAATTATGCAGCGATTCGGAGAGAATGTGGAGAGAGACTAAAGAGTCACAAAAATGACCAAGAAGTCAAGAAACCCAAATCCATGGATCTTGAATAGGAAAGGTGCCAGGAGAAGGTGCTGCGTCTCGCCCAGCATGACCAGTTCCCCCAGTCCTAAAGAAGCAGAGAAAGTGGGCCTCTGTCACAGCAGGCAGGCAGGGCACAGGTGAGCTGGCAGGGGAACCCGCAGGTCCACCTCATCGTCGGACCAGGGAGCTGAGTACGGTGGGATGGGAATCACATCACTACGCGGACCAGTATCACTACACATGTATACACAGCTCCAAGTTCAGCGGAGCC